>OX940731.1:5440000-5850000 GCA_954870855.1 Scutellaria minor
AAATAAATAAAAAAATATCATTTATACTTATACTTATAAAAAATAATAAAAAATATGTTCTATTTCGTAATGCTAAATTATATAAATATATCTTCATTATTAGTCATGAAGAATAGATAGTCGATGCTATTTATAAGAGTGATAATATGTAGATGAAGAATTTTTACATATATATTTTAAATACTTTGAATTTTTTATTATAAAATTTCTTTGTCATCTATATAAAATCTAACTAACCTCATTTCTACTTTTTAAAGTAGAAATACAAATATTTATTATTTTATAAATTTATAAATTAATAAATATTTAGTAATTTATATATATTCATGGTATGAAAATCATTTTGTATATATATGAAAATTGAGGAAAAAAATATGATCGTATTTGATATGTTATAAAGTTAGTATGATTTGTGTATATATGGTAATAATATCATGTCATGAAAAGTTGTAAATAAAAATTTGTACCTAAATGTAAATCATTTTATATATCCACACGAAAAAATTAGCGAATTTATCATTTTTTTGTTGTAAGAATAAATAATGTTTCCTCCTTGATTAAAAAGTAAATAAAAATCTGAAATTTCACTATCATGGTAGCATGAAGTTCACAGAATAATGATAAAATATATTTAGTTTATGTTGTAATATAGTTTCTTGGTTTTAGATTGATCAAATTTTGAAATGTTTACCATCCGATATGATTTTTCTAATAGATAGATTTTGATTTTAAGACATCCGAAAATAATAATTATACAGATTTTTTGATGGTATGTTAAATTTAGAAATTTTATTTTGGGGTAATATACAATGATATCAATATTTTAAGCTCATTATGAATAAGTTGTTGAACATATATTTGCACAAGTATTTTCTAGGCCAATTGTGACAAAAACAAGTACTAAAATAGTGAAACAACATATGATGAAAATAATAATTATTTAGATGAATTGCATGAGTAGTAGATTAAATAGAAATAACTTTGAAAAACTATATGATTTTTCATGATCATCATTTTTATATCAAAAAATTACGAACACGTGAAATTTATTCACTACATCACACGAATACCAAATGAGGTTGACATATTATCAAGACTTGATTATATGCTCAATAATATCACCATTTTATACTCATTATGAATAAATTATTGAACATAAATTTGCATAAGTTTGTTTAAGGACAATAGTGACGACAACGTATGATGAAAATAAAAAATATTTAAATTCATAAATTATATGAGTAGTAGATTAAATTGAAAACACTTTGAAGAATTATATTATTTTTCATGAACAACATTTTTATATCAAAAAATTACCAACACTTCAAATTTATTTGTCCATACATCACACGAACACGGGTATACCAAATGAGATTGAAATATTATGAGAACTTAATTTTTTTTTTTTTTTGTAAATTAAAATTTTCACATCAAACTCGAAATATTTAGATTTTATGGTCGTGAATCACAGAAGTAACAAATCAGACTGAAATTCTCCAAAAAAATTTATTATTTTTCGTGTTCAACATTTTCATATTAAAATATATAAATAGAGAAATTTATATATCCGTGCATCGCACGGGACTAATACTAGTTTTATCAAATACTAGTCATCCTGTCAAATAATCCCCAATATAACTATTTTGATTTTTCCTAGTGCTCTTATCAATAGAACCATTAAATTAACTTAAATTAATCATAGAAGAGCAAATATTAGCTCATTGATTTCTTCTTCTCTCTTTCTTTTTTTCTTTTCAACTAACAAACAAGTCATAATCTATTTAAGATATTACCGTCGAAGAGTGGTAATTGTATCACATATATTCATCAACCAATTCAAAGATGTATTGCCATTGAGTCATTTCATCAAACACATGCATGTTCACATGAATATGTACTCAATTGCCTGCAGAAAAATCAGAATTGGAACTTGAACAACCTTGTTTGAGCAAAGATTTGTTTCCTGCTGCATAAAAGCTATGTTATCTGCTACTAACTCTGTTATTAAATCTGGAAACTATGGTAGCAAATCAAAATATGCATATTGTTTTAATAAACGTCAGAATCATAATCAAAATCTAAAATCTTATCATCAATTGAAATGTGATAATGGACATAATCTGTTCAAGCCAAAGGGTACACACAATTATAAATTACACACTTATAAATCTATAAATAGACCCTTTATCACAAGCCATTACATCAATACAAAAAATTACAATAATTTCTTGCCCCAACTTACTATAGAATCAGTGTTCTTGCCGAAAATACCAGGACCATAGGTTGAATAGACAACTTCCACAAGAAGAGGGAACTGTAACAACACGAATGATGTCACAGGCAAGCAAGCGAATGTGGCCACTGGTATAAGAAACCACGCCCTTTTTCCTGGAAATATAAAATACAATGCTGCACTAAAGGCAATCATCATAAAGGTAATGGAGATAAAGAGGCTTAGAAGGCCAATGCTTAATCTCTTGGGTAAGACATACAAGAAATCTTCTTCTGCATAACGTGAAGTTAGGATGGACAAGAACATCAAAAGAGAACTGATGGAAGTGAACAAGGAAATCGCGTCTGCAACAGCAAACAACGCAAATACAATTTCTGATGAGAAAACTGGAATCCCTTTATCAACACCACCAGGCACTGTGAAAACTGCAGCAAACATGACAGTTGCAATTAGTGCCGCTGAAATGGTGCAAGCACTGGCCGTGTCTTTCATCCACCTTTCTCCATCAATTTTCAACTGATGGTGTTCCTCTGTGAATAACATATCTGGGGTTTTATTTTGTCCGTTTCGCCACACTCGGCGAGAAGGATTAACAAATTTCTGCACCTCCTATAGAATAGTGAATGCATTTTTAGCAAAGAAAATCTTAAACCCTGGATAGAGAGAACCTAATAAATTAATGAGGGTCTAACTATAAAAGAGATCAATATACATCTTACGTTGTACCACTGTAATTCGCGTTGCATCTGCAAAGCTGGACCACGAACAAGATTGAGTCTGTGGAGAGGGGCTAGTTTTCCACACAAGTGCATGAAGTTGTTATCCTCATTGTCCAGATTATCAAAAAACAGATATTTGAAATCACTCATACTATATAAGAGGTTGAAAACATTTTGAAAACGATATTTGGCTGCCATAGAAAATATGTCGCAACCACGAGCATAAGTCACCGCAGGATACATATCCATGATCACTTCCACAATCTCACTTATGCCATTTACGGCCGCTAGACGGATTGAACTCTCGAACATACTTGAGGCTTTTTTTTGAGGCAACACTAGCATTTTTTGACACAAGCGTCTGACCAGTAAAAGTGCTTGTTGGTGCACTGCTTTCTTCTTCATTATTTCCTCAACATGAGGCACTGACATCATGATTTAGCCGATTCTCAATCAGATTAGAATGTACACTTGCAAAAACAAGACAGTTGGAAATGATCAAATTAATTAACCTAAACGTTTGATGACTTTCCAGAGCAAGAACTCCAACTTCTGGGACACTGTACACCAATCATACAAATTAAATATATTTCTTTCTTTAAAGTTGAGAAAGAAAAATCTATACATATGAAAGCAAACCTCCAGAAGAGATAGGGAAGTCTCTGTTGGAGACTGGAGCCTCACTAATCCCATTCTCAATGTCACCTCCAAGAGATGTCAACTCATCCAATTTGTTCTGCTTTAGAGGAACGCCTTTCAAGAAAATGTAAAAAATTTAATCAAATATTGGTATTTTCTAGCTTAACTAAAATGAAGTTTTGGTTGCAAACATTAAGAATTTAGATTTGTGACAATATTTTATTCACATACGATGGTAGATCCATTTTTCCCACCAGCTGAATCTTTCTCCACTTAAGAATAGTGTAACCGTCATAGCCATAGTTGAGAGTGGTGAAGTTCCGATATATTTCAAAAGAGCCAATTCAGGATACTTTTGAACCAAATCAAGTGCAACATCTGACGACAAGTAGAAATGATGAATATCGATAATTATCAACGTAAGTACAACTGGGTAATTAGTTTTCTACTAATTCTACTTACCAAGCAATTCAGAACTGATTGCAGCATTCAACAGTTGAACCCCGCTTTGGCCATGAAAAGGGTTGTTATCCACGTTGGGCTTGGTCATGGATAACAAGTACTTAACTGTTTCCTTTTGGCAATTAACCATTGCTTTTAGAACTGGCAATCGCTTATCACCACACAACATGTATAGCAAATCAGGATTTTTAGTAACCAAAATCTTTGCAGCTTCAGTGTTTCCAATCTGGGAAGCATAGTGTAATGCCGTAACACCAGAATTATCACGTATGGCCAGCGCGTCTGGTGGCAACATATCAACCAATTTTTTCACAAAATCATTAGCGTTTCCAGTCAAAACCGAGACATGAAGAGGTGTTTCTAAGTAAGAGTTGACAGCAGCTGTGGCTGCATCTTTATCTTTATCAAAGAAACTTTTCGCTGTCTCCCAATCTCCATTAAGTGTTGCTTTATACAGCGGCAAATACCTGCTTGGATCTCCACCTATATTTCAGCACCAGTATCAACTTCAATTGTTAATCTATATCTATGTATTCATTATAATAATTAAACTGATTGCAAATCAATTAACAGAAAAAACTTGTACCATTTTCCTCTTTGATTTCAACACTCTCAGATTCAGGTTCTTGTTTCCTATTCGTTGCACCATCTGATGAATCCATTTGTGGAAGCAGCCAAGTTTTCTTCAACACTTCAGTGAGTTGAATATGATGATTTACCTTTTACTTGCTGTTCATTATGTGTATGCATGTGTGTGTGTATATATTCTGTACCGCTTTTAATCGAATGACTTTCGGAGGTTATTCATTTCTTTTATTTTTTGACAATTCTAGAGACTAATATAAAAAAGAATTTTTAAAAATTAAGAGCCTGATCAGTAAAAAAATTAATCAACGGATATAATTCGAACTGAGCAGATATATGCACCTCGCACTAGACTGGGGGAAACACGGAACGACGATATTAGACCAGCAGCAAGAAGATTCTTCTCGGAAAGCAAAACTTTGGTCGGCAGGGGAGAAGTCACGCAGATAACGTATCTTCTGCGAGAAAGAGTCGCCGATCACCAGGTTCCTAGGTGGAGTTTTTGCAGAACAAAGAAAAGTTAAAGATCAGAAGAGACGCCAGCAGATCGGGAAAAGAAATGATAAATACCCTGGGCGTCGCCAAACTATGTGGGGCATCTAGCCCAAGCAGCTTCGTCTGCCCACGCCCCGCCGACCCAGAACCATTTGCCGCGCCAATCTTTAATTGACGACAGCAAGCACCGTACTGACACTGGTCGGTACTTCCGTACTGACGCATAGTAGAAGTGGTTCTTCAGACCAGGAGTTAGCTTCAGTCTGAACATCCACGCAACCTCGTGGGGGCTCGACACTGAGGCCGAAGCGCTAAAACATCACCACTAGGCCGATAAGTGATGACCAACCATTGGGATGAAGTTGACCTGGAGCGATTCCCCAATGCTCAAGATACCCGGCTAAAGTAGGAGCAAGGGGAAAACGCAATCCAGCCTCGAGAGCTCGGACGCTGACAGCGACATACTCGGCTGGCGGTTGGTCCATCCGATCTATGGGATAAGGAATAGTGAGTGACACGTTCTCCGGAATTGCGAAGAGCGCACGCCACTTGAGCAGCTCTACCGCGGTGACATAGGCCGGGCAATCGAAGGCCTCAGAGTCTCGGCTAGGGGTGCTTTGCCGGATCGGAGGCCGGATAACTGTATCCCAGACCGGGATCCCCTCGGGGATAACGGAGTTGCCGCACCCCGACGTATTGACTTCGCCGGAGCCACGTACTGGGAGGCTCGGGATGGCGCACTCGACGAAGGGAATGTTGACCAACTGGCCGACGGGGACGTTATCTGGGTCGGACGAGGATGTATCGAACGAGCTGGACGTCCATGAAAACGACAGCTCGGAATCGGGGCTGGCCCCCTGGTCGTAATCTTGGACAAATTCGCTAGAAGAATTTGAAGCCATAAGTTAGAGGAGACAATAAGTATATACCTCAAAAGGCTCCGAAGCACGGGAACTCTTGCACAGTAATTTTAGAACGGTATATTTTGCTCGGAGTAGAGAGGAAAAATAGCAAGGATTTGGGGTTCGCAAAGATTGAAGGTGGAGAAATGAGTTAGCCTCTCGCCTATTTATAGAAGACCATCGCGACTCTTCGACTTCCAAGTGTGCAGACGACGACACATGTCCTCATTTGGTGGGAGAAGTGACACCTGGCAGATTGTTAAGTTGGACGAGCAGACTATCTGGAGATATCGGATCCCGATTAGAATGGATCTCTCATTGCGACCCGAGGGGCTAGTGTTGATCCCCTGCTCGTCCGACCAGATCTACTTGCCGAGGTAAGGGAAAACCGATGATTGAACCGAGCCAAAATTGCTCCCCAAGGTGATCAGACCAACCGTAATGACAAGACCTGAGCAGTGGGTCGGCGGTCCTGGGGGACTCGGTTTGATCAGTATTGCCGACCAGAAGGGGAAGACCCGATCACAACATCCAGGAGGCTGGATCCGAATGAGCAGGAGAAAGTTCAAGTAATCTAGGACGCCTTTATAAAAGGAAAGAAATCTGCAACCAAATCATATCCGATTTAGATAGGATTCAGTCTGATTTTTTCCTTATCTGTACCCTAAAATCAAGGGATTTATTTCTTACTTTTCAAGTATCATATCTTGGGTTTAGCCTATAAATAAGGCCTCAATTATCATTTAAAGGGGGGAGGAATTCTATATCCGAAATTACTGTAATTAGAGAGCTTTTTACTCTCAATCTGATATAAATAACGTTCTGATCGGCCAAAATCAGCCGACCAGACCGAGCCTAGTAAATTCGCCCGAGTAGGCACCGGGCACAGTCTTTTTCTTATTTTATTCGGTTTTTCATATCATTTATTCGGTTTAATTTATTTGATTCGGATCAAGATTTTTGGTGTTTGGCTAAGATTTTGTACTCTACAAAATCTGACGTCAACAATACTAATTGTTCGACATGTCCAGGTAGAACACACAATATAATGTTCGATCTATCCAGGTAGAATGTGTAATAGAGTGTTCGACTTACTCAGGTAGAACACCATTTTTCGAGTGAGTTTTTTATATTGTTAGTTCCAAATATATTTTCATGGAGTCATGTTCATCATTATATATTCGTTCATTTCTAAAAAACATTAAGGTGAGAAAATGAGAGAAGAAAGAGGGAAAGAGTGAGAGAGACGAGGGAAAGAGAGATGGAAGGGGAAGTGTTTCAATTCTTTTTTAATTCATAAAGGGTATTATTGGAATATTTTTATTTGTTTATTTATTTAATTAAAATATATTTAAAATGGGGTGTGTTTAGAAAAGGGCGGGGTGTGGATAGTCCCACAACTTCCACCCTTTGAATAATTGTATACCATTAATTTTTTAAATGAGAAAGATTGGTGTGCCCCTGGGTACACGATACCCCCGACCCAAACCCTAATTACCTTTAAGTAATATTATTACTATCTTTACGTGTAACAAGTAATACCTTAAATAATATTTTTTTCTAAGACATATTTCAAATATACAAGTAATACCTTATAAGTTATAAACAACTAATACTTTATGAATATAAAACTAATATTTTTCACTAGAACATGTATTTCATTCATACAAGTAATATGTTGTGAGTAAACAACTAATATCTTATGAATATACAACTAATACATCTCACTGAAATAAGTAATTTTTTATGTAATTATGAGTATATAATTAATACATTCGAAGGTATATGTGTTTTTTATTTTTAAATTATTTCATCATATAACGAAAGATTATTGTAAATGTGGATTTTGAGAATTCTCGTATGATAAAATTGTACATTTCACCAAAGTTTTGGGGTAAAAATGTCTCAAGAAAATTGTAAAATTAGGTCAATAACTTTGGAGTTAGTCAAAATGACACTATTAATTTGATGAGGATGTGTGAAATTCATGTGCATTATTGGGCATGTGGTATTTTCAATTTTATGTTATATTTAAATAATTAAAATTAATAACTGTAATTTAATTTGTGTTATTTAATATATTAATTATATATAATTTCTGATAGAATATTAATTGTATTTGATGCAAATTTATAAAATCTAACAACACTCAAAATATAAGGAGAAAAGAGACTAAAAATGAAAAGAAAATCAACAAAAATTAATAGAATTCAAGTTGGTCAAATGTGGCATGGCCTACCAGGCAATGACAAACGTCTCTTTAAAAAAAGCTATAAATAGTTAATTAAAGCACCAAAATCACGATGTGGGATTAAAGTTGATATATACAGTGATAGAAGAGGTTGGTTTACAAGGTTGATTTATTAAAGCAACAATGTTTGATTCTTACTTGGTTTACAAGGTTGATTTATTAAAGCAACAATGTTTGATTCTTACTTTCATTTCTATTTGCAAGTTTTAATATTACTATCCAACTTTTATCAAAAATAAAATTTATTGAAGCAAAATTATATGATTCAAAATACATTATTTATTTTAAAATTCTCTAAGGTTGTGAATCAAGATTGAATTATTATTATTTTTTAATTCATGCGGTAATCTTTATGTTATGTATTATTATAACATTTATGTTATATTATTTATAGTTTTCTCAACATAAAAAATCATGTAGTATAGCTATACTTTTATGTTATGATAATTTAACATTTATGTTAGTATAATCTTTATGTACAAATGTCATAACTTTTGAGTGATATTACTTATATTTTTCTTTTAGCATAAAAATTCATGTAGTATAGTTATACCTTTTTATTATATCAGTGTAACATTTATGTTATATTCGTATAACATTTATGTATAAATATCATAATCTTTATGTAATATTTTAACCTAAAAAAAACATAAAGATTATATTATTTTAACATAAAGGTTTAATTATTATAATATTATAACATAAATGTTTAAAAGATATTATATGTCTGTAATATAATGTAAATGTTAAACTAACATATCATAAAAGTTACACGAACACAATATAAATGTTACGCTAACATAACAGAAAGGTTACATGAACATAATAGAAAAATTAAACGCGCATGATAAGAGTGTAGGCACGAACATGGGGTGCATGTGGGCGCGTGAAATTTAACCCCGGGTCTGGTTAACCCAGTTAGATCTGTGCACCTGGTGCATATAAATAATTTTGTTCATTCATATATAGAGTTTATTATTTGAAGTACACAATAATTTAGGCATATGGCATTTTAGGACATAAATTTTTGTATTGACAATTTAGGACTTTAACTTTTGAAAATGCACGAATTTAGGTCAATTTTCAACCCGAATCGTCCGATTGGACCGAAATTGCACGTGAAACATACGTGCACACCCAATTTGAGGCTTTTCAGTCCAATTTGCTATCTTGTCAAGTATTTTAATTTTAATCATATGTGTCATATACTTGTACATGTGACTATCTTTTTTGACATAAAACATGACACATCATCAGTGCACGTTGGATTAAAAAATTAGGACCCAACTATTAAAATAAAAGAAAAAAAAGAAAAAAAAATAAGTTTCACAATCTATTAAATTAAAAATAAATAAAAACAGCATAAAAAAAAACTTTGAATGCATCTACATAGAAGTCTTCTTCTTTCCCAATTCAGAAAAGTAACCTAATTCTACAGCAATTCTTCTTCCGCCATCACTTTCTTCTTTTTCCGCCACTGTTCGTCTCCTCCAGCAAAGCTTCGAAAACATCGGAGATCCAGCGAAGAGAGAGAGACCGCTGATCTGAGAGAGAGAAACACCACATACGTCTTCGATCCCAGATATAGGAAAATTTACATTGGATGACAAAACGATCAAAATTAGATAATGGTGAGTATTTGAGAGTTTATGATCACAAGGAGGAGCTGCCTAGCTATGAGGTTGCATTATTCGTCTAGTGGTCGAATTCCACCAATCATAGGGTTGATGGAAGAAGGGTTTATGTTGGTGCAAACGAGATCTCCCAAACTATTTAACAGATATTCATCATAATCATTTCATTGAGTCATTTTATCAAATACTAGTCATCCTGTCAAATAATCCCCAATATAACTCTTTTGATTATTCCAAGTGAACCATTAAACTAACTTAATTTCTTCATAGAAGAACAAATATCAGCTAGTTGATTTCTTTCTTTTTTTTGTTTAACTAACAAACAAGTGAGAATCTATTTAAGGTAGTATTGTAGAAGAGTGGTAATCACATCACACACATTCATCAACCAATTCGAGGATGCATTGTATTTGAGTCATTTCATGAAACACATTGTGTTAACGTAATGTCCTACACAATTCAACTGTTTTCCAACTGCTCTTAACAACCTGACTAATGAATATGAACTCAACTACCTGCAGAAAAATCAGAATTGGAACTTGTAAAAAAATAGTTGTGACCTTACGGGTTTTGATTCGAATCAGAATCATGCTTGAGGGTAAAAGGACGAAGACAAATTTTGTTGTGTACTTCTTGGTCTTGCTTTATTCTTCTTCTTGTCAAACTTTGTTGGAGGATATCCATGGCAATTATCGTTCATGAGCTCACTGTATAAAGCTATGTTATCTGCTGCTAACTCTGTTATTAAATCTAGAAACTATGGTAGCAAATCAAAATATGCATATTGTTTTAATAAACTTCAAAATCATAATCAAAATCTAAGATATGATCATAAATAGAAATGTGATAAAAGACATAATCTGTTCAAGCCAAAGGGTGTACACAATTATAAATTACATACTTATAAATCTACAAATAGTCCCCTTTATCACAAGCCTTTACATTAATACAAAAAATTACAACAATTTCTTGCCCCGACTTACGACATAATCAGTTTTCTTGCCGAAAATACCAGGACCATAGGTTGAATAGACAACTTCCACAAGAAGAGGGAACTGTAACAACACGAATGATGTCACGGGAAAGCAAGAGAATGCGGCCACTTGAATAAGAAACTGATCCAAAAGGGAGATGTCTCAGATCAAAGGAAATGACCAAATGAAGGAAGATGAAAGTTGTGCAGAAACAGTCCAGCCAGTCTGGTTTCGGCAATAAACTGTTTTTACTCGGGAATTATTGGGCTGATTGGCATACATGGATTCGAAGCCCTACAAGTCTAGTTCTCACTGGCCCAAACGGAGAAGCATTTGGAATTTTCTAGAGGGAGTTATGTCTTTTTTTCTGGAAGGTGGCAGATTCATCCGAAAATTTGAAGAGTTAAAGAATCTTGTAGTTGAAGAGTCAATGTTAATTATAATGAAGTTGTAGAGTCATGGTACATTATTGTGGTCTAGAATCATGTATTAACTCCTATAAATAGCCATAATCTTGTAGTGTTTTGGCAAGTGAGAATATATAATAAAACAAATTCTAAGTCTTTGGACTTGCCAGTATTTTGCCTCTAATCTCTTGGTGGATTCCGGAGAGTGAGGGAGTATTTTGGGTGTGTGCTTGTGTTTACTTCTCGATTAGCTTCTTTTCGGTGTCAAAGTGGTATCAGAGCCAAAGTTCGAGATGCCACCACGTCGAGGGAACAATCCTAGGCGTGAGCGTGATCTACGCGATATCGAATTGGATGAATTGAGGAGACAAGTGCAGCAACTTGAGCAACGTCTTGCACGTGGTGACCATTTGAATCGTGATTTTGAGGGTCATGATTCAGATGTTGGTTCTGAAAATAATGAGATGGATTTCAATCCATTTCATGATAACGATTCGAGTGATCATGCAGCTCGTGGTCAACGAGTTCGTAGAAATAATCATGAGAAATTTTTTGATTGCAAAGTTGATATTCCAGATTTTGAAGGGAGAAATGATCCTAATGAATTCATAGATTGGCTCAACTCTGTTGAAAGGGTCTTTGAATTCAAGGAAATTCCAGAAGATCGTAAAGTCAAGTTTGTTGCCATCAAATTGAAGAAGTATGCATCCATTTGGTGGGAGCACTTACACAAACAACGTGCTCGTGATGGCAAACAAAAGATTCGTACGTTGGATAAGATGAAGAAGGAACTACAAAGAAATTTTTTGCCGGATAATTATTGGCAAGATGCTTTTCTCAAATATCATAATTTCAAGCAAAAAGATCTATCTGTGGAGGAGTATATTGCAGAATTTGAGAATCTCATGATGAGATGTGATATTTTGGAGCCGGAAGAACAAACTATTGCTCGTTTTCTTGGAGGACTTCGATATGAGATTGGAAATGTTGTCCAATTGCAACCATATTGGACGTATAATGATGTGTGCAAGCTGTCCCTCAAGGTGGAAAAGCAACAAAAAAAGTTAAATCGAAGTGATGCTCGTTTCTATTCAGGTGGCAGCACTCTCAACCGAGGGAATGCATCTACATCAAGAAATACACCATCAAAAGAGGCAAAACAGAAGACTGTTGTAAGCAAGGAGAGTAATGTTGGTTTTGTGAAATCAAGTGTCTCTAACACTCAAAAACCATGCTTCAAATGCAAGGGGTTTGGACACTTTGCTGCAGATTGTCCAAATCGAAGAATTATCACTCTTGTGGAAGAAGAGGCCGATGAAGAATCATATGAGGCAGCCCTATCTATGATGAATCCGATGAAGAGGAAGAGATTACATACGAGGACCATGGAGAATCTTTAGTGGTACGTCGTATCCTTAATACCACAATTAATAGCGATGATTCATGGCTTCAAAACAATATATTTCATACCAAGTGCACTTCATATGGCCAAGTTTGCAATGTCATCATTGATGGAGGAAGTTGCGAGAATGTTGTGGCTACTACAATGGTGGAAAAACTGAATTTAAAACTGAAGATCATCTTCAGTCTTACAAGCTATCTTGGCTTCGTAAAGGTAATGAAGTGAAGGTATCAAAAAGGTGTCTTGTTCAATTTTCTGTTGGCAACAAATATAAAGATGAAGTTCTATGTGATGTTATTCCTATGGATGCTTGTCATTTGCTCCTGGGAAGACCTTGATAGTTTGATAGGAAGACTCATCATGATGGTTTCAAGAACACTTATACTTTTGTTAAAGATGGAGAAAAAATTATTTTGGAGCCATCTAAAATGGAGAATGTTCCTAGACAATCCAAAGGGGAGGGAAACAATTTGCTTTCCAAATCTGAAGTTGAAAAGGCAATTCATGAATCCATGGAGACATTTGCTTTGGTTGTTTTAGAAAAGAATGAAGAGGGTCATACTGTCCCATTGGAAGTTCGATCTCTTCTTGGAGAATTTCATGATGTGGTGCCCGAAGAAATTCCCCCAGGACTTCCACCGATGCGAAATATTCAACATTGCATTGACTTGGTCCCTGGAGCTTTAATTCCAAACAAGGCAGCCTATAGAATGAGTCCGAAGGATCATGAAGAGTTGCAAAGGCAAGTTGAAGATCTTTTGTCCAAAGGTCTTGTTCAAGAAAGCAAAAGTCCTTGTGCTGTTCCAGCTCTTCTTGTGCCAAAGAAAGACGATACGTGGCGCATGTGTGTTGATAGTAGAGCGGTGAATAAAATCACTATCAAGTACCGCTTTCCTATCCCTCGTCTTGATGATCTTCTCGATCAACTACATGGTTTCAAGATTGGCTCTAAAATTGATCTTCGAAGTGGCTATCATCAGATTCGTATGAGGCCGGGAGATGAGTGGAAAACGGCTTTTAAGACAAGAGATGGTCTCTATGAGTGGTTGGTTATGCCGTTTGGTCTCTCAAATGCTCCTTCTACTTTTATGCGACTTATGAATCATATTTTTAAGTCGTTCATAGGGAAGTTTGTTGTTGTCTATTTTGATGATATCCTCGTATATAGCTCCAGCTCTGAAGAGCATTTGCAATATCTCCAACAAGTCTTTGAAGTACTACGAGAGCAAAGACTTTATGCTAACTTGAAGAAATGTCATTTCTTTGCGGATAGCCTAGTTTTCTTAGGCTATATTGTTTCCTCAAATGGCATCAAGATGGACGGGAATAAAATTGAGGCGATTCTAAGCTGGCCAATTCCTAGCTCCATTCGTGATATTCGGAGTTTTCATAGTTTGGCTTCATTTTATCAAAGGTTCATTCGCAATTTCAGCACTGTTATTGCACCTATAACCGAATGCTTGAAGGGTGGAAATTTCAAGTGGTCGAATGAAGCACAGAGAAGTTTTGAGCTTCTTAAGAGGAAAGTGACAGAGGCTCCAATTTTGCAACTACCCAATTTTGATAAAGTTTTTGAAGTTGATTGTGATGCTTCAAATGTTGGAACTGGTGGAGTTCTCAGTCAAGAAGGCAAATCCATTGTTTTCTTTAGTGAGATGTTAAATCATTCAAGGCGCAATTATTCTACATATGACAAAGAGTTCTTTGTCATTGTTCGCACGTTGGATCATTGGCAACATTATCTCCTACATCGAGAGTTTGTCCTTTTTTCAGATCATGAAGCCTTGAAGTATTTAAGTACTCAACAAAAATTGAATTCTCGACATGCTAGGTGGGTTGAGTTTCTTCAAGCCTTCAATTTTGTTATCAAGCACAAATCGGGAGCTCTTAATCAAGTGGCGGATGCTCTTAGCCGTCGACATTCACTGTTGACCATCTTGCAAGCGAAGGTCATTGGATTTGAAGTTATAAAAGATTTATACAAGTCTGATCCCTATTTTGGTCCAATTTGGGAAGAGTGTTTGAAATCTCCTTTCAAACTCTTCTTGATTTAAGATGAATTTCTCTTCAAGAACAAGCTTTTGTGTGTTCCTGATTGTTCTTTAAGGCAAGCAATCATCTATGAAGCTCATGGTGGAGGTCTTGCTGGACATGTTGGAAGAGATACGACTCTTAAACTTGTTCAAGAAAATTTTTATTTGGCCACGAATGGACCGAGATGTTAAGAGATGTATTGAAAGATGTCGAACTTGTCATATTGCCAAAACTCATGGGCAAAATATCGGGTTATACACGCCATTGCCAGTACCAAAAGGTCCATGGGAGGATGTTAGTATGGACTTTGTGGTTGGATTACCTCGCACTCAAAGGAACAGAGATTCGGCCATGGTCGTTGTTGATCGATTCTCAAAAATGGCTCATTTTGTTCTTTGCACAAAAACATTGGATGCTACTCACATCGCTGATCTTTATTTTAAGGAGATTGTGAGACTTCATGGTATTCCAAAGACTATCACTTTTGATAGAGACTTTAAATTTATGAGTCATTTTTGGCCAACATTTTGGAGGAAGTTGGGAACTAAACTTCAATTTAGTTCATCTCATCACCCTCAAACTGACGGTCAAACGGAGGTTGTAAATAGGAGTTTGGGATATTTGTTGAGGAGTTTGGTGGGCAAAAATCCTCGCCAATGGGATGTCGTTTTGGCTCAAGCGGAGTTTGCCTATAATCGTTCTTCAAGCCAAACTACGGGAAGAAGTCCTTTTGAGGTTGTCTATGGTAGCAATCCAACTACTCCATTGGATTTGGCTCCAATTCCCATAACTCATAGTTTTAGTGGAGATGGAGAAGAGCATGCAAAGTACATCAAGAAGTTGCATGAGCAAGTTCGGCAAGAAATTATCAAGCAAAACGAAAGGTATCAACGAAATGTCAATAAGCATAGAAAGAAATCAGTTTTCAACGAAGGAGATTTGGTTTGGATTCACTTAAGGAAAGAGCGTTTTCCTCGTGGTCGACATGGAAAATTGCAGCCTAGAGCTGATGGTCCTTTCCGTATTTTGAAGAGGATTGGTGACAATGCTTATAAAGTGGAGTTACCACTACAAGAAATTCTCTCATAGACAACACCCCTACGACATGTGTTTTTGCTAAAAACCCTTGTCGTAGCCTAAAATTCTATTGTCGTAGATAAAACCGTTGTCGTAGCTCAAAAACTTCTCTCATAGACAAGGGTTTTTTAGCAATCGTTGTCAAAACCGTTGTCGTAACTCAAAAACTTCTCTCATAGACAAGGGTTTTTTAGCAACCGTTGTCAAAACCGTTGTCGTAGCCCCAAAAATTCTCTCATAGACAACGGTTTTAGCCTACCGTTGTCGTAGACATTTTTAAACCGTTGTCATAGCCCGAAAACTTCTCTCATAGACAATGGTATTAACCTACCGTTGTCGTAGACGTGTTGTCTTAGGACCCCTAAGACAAGAGTTAGAAAACGTTGTCGTAGCCATTTTAAAACCCTTGTCGTAGACTGAAATTAAAAAAAAAAAAGACAATTATTTTAATTTTTTTCTTAATTAAATCATATAAAAAATGATATATATTGTTGAATTAAATGAATGAAATAAATTAATTTTGACAATTAAATTTTATTTCATTATAAATAAAATTTTGTAAATATTTACAACAAATTATAAACCACAAATTATAAGCTTAAATTAAACAAAAAATGTTGATTACTTAACACAAATAAAACCTGGATTACTTAAAATTAATTATAAATAAAATAGAAATAATAAAAAAACTTTCTAATATATTAGAAATATGAGAAAAGCAAAGACAATAGTTGTTTTCTAACGTTGTCGTAGCCTCGTAAAAGCGTTGTCGTAGACTAATATTTAAAAAAAAAAGTCAACTATTACAATTTTTTTTTTTCAAAATGATATAAGAAATGTTATATATTGTTGAATTAAATTAATGAAATAAACTAATTTTGAGA
Organism: Scutellaria minor; assembly: GCA_954870855.1. NCBI lineage: Eukaryota > Viridiplantae > Streptophyta > Magnoliopsida > Lamiales > Lamiaceae > Scutellaria > Scutellaria minor. The sequence goes on from OX940731.1 coordinate 5,456,699, forward strand.
ATTAAATTTTATTTCATTATAAATAAAATTTAGAAAATATTTACAACAAATTATTAATTTTATAAATATATTAATTTGAAAAATACATTAATTATATAAATTTATTAATTGTAAATATAATTTTGAAAAATATATTGATTTTATAAATATATTAATTATATATATAATTTGAAAAATATATGCATTATTAATATACATATATTAATTTGAAAAATATATTAATTTTATAAATATAATCATTATATATATAATTTGAAAATTATATTAATTATTATTAATATAGTCATTAATTAATCTTCCAATTATATATATATATATTAATCTATCAAAATTGGAAATCAATTACTTATATTAATAAGTAATGGTACTTTATAAAAGTTAACAAAGAAATGCATATATTAATTGTTGAATTAATTAAATTAATGAAATAAACTAATTTTGAGAATTAAATTTTATTTCATTATAAAGAAACTTTAGAAAATATGTACAACAAATTATTAATATTATAAATATATTAATTATAAATATAATTTGAAAAATATATTAATTATTAATATACATATATTAATTTGAAAAATATATTAATTTTATAAATATATTCATTATATATAATTTGAAAATTATATTAATTATTATTAATATAGTCATTAATCATTGAATTATTTATATATATATATATTAATATATCAAAATTGGAAATCAATTACTTATATTAATAAGTAATGGTACTTAATTTATAAAAGTTAACAAAAAATATGTAATAATAGAAAATTGAAAAATATCAAAAATATATTATAAAAGAAATATATGCAAGACAATGTCACATGAGTTGTTTAACGTTGTCGTAGCCTCGTAGAAGCGTTGTCGTAGACTAATATTTAAAAAAAAAGTCAAATATTACAATTTTTTTTTTAAATGAAAGAAGAAATGCTATATATTGTTGAATAAAATTGATGAAATAAACTAATTTTGAGAATTAAATTTTATTTCATTATAAAGAAATTTTAGAAAATATGTACAATAGATTATTAATTTTATAAATATATTAATGAGAAAAATACATTAATGTTATAAATATATTAATTATACATATAATTTGAAATATATATTAATTTTATAAATATATTCATTATATATATAATTTGAAAAATATATTAATTTTATAAATATATTCATTATATATATATAATTTGAAAAATATATTAATTATTATTAATATAGTCATTAATCATTCAATTATATATATATATATATATATATTAATAAATCAAAATTGGAAATCAATTACTTATATTAATAAGTAATGGTACTTTATAAAAGTTAACAAAGAAATGCATTAATAATAGATAATGTGGCTGTTTCTGCAACCTTTAATGTGGCTGATTTATCTCCATATCATGGTGAAGAAGTTGAGGAAGGTGAAGATGACTCGGGGACGAGTTCTCGTGCAGCGGAAGCGAATGATCCAAAAAGGGAGATGTCTCACTTGATCAAAGGAAATGACCAAATGAAGGAAGATGAAAGTTGTGCAGAAACAGTCCAGTTAGTCTGGTTTCGGCAATAAACTGTTTTTACTCGGGAATTATTGGGCTGATTGGCATACATGGATTCGAAGCCCTACAAGTCTAGCTCTCATTGGCCCAAACAGAGAAGCATTTGGAATTTTCTAGAGGGAGTTATGTCTTTTTTTCTGGAAGGTGGCAGATTCATCCGAAAATTTGAAGAGTTAAAGAATCTTGTAATTGAAGAGTCAATGTCAATGATAATGAAGTTGTAGAGTCATGGTAGATTATTATGGTCTAGAATCATGTATTAACTCCTATAAATAGCCATAATCTTGTAGTGTTTTGGCAAGTGAGAATATATAATAAAACAAATTCTAAGTCTTTGGACTTGCAAGTATTTTGTCTCTAATCTCTTTGTGGATTCCGGAGAGTGAGGGAGTATTTTGGGTGTGTGCTTGTGTTTACTTCTCGATTAGCCTCTTTCCGGTGTCAGAAACCACGCCCTTTTTCCTGGAAATACAAAATACAATGTTGCACTAAAGGCAATCATCATAAATGTAATGGAGATAAAGAGGCTTAGAAGGCCAATGCTTAATCTCTTGGGTAATACATACAAGAAATCTTTAATGCTTAATCTCTTGGGTAAGACATACAAGAAATCTTCTTCCGCATAACGTGAAGTTAGGATGGACAAGAACATCAGAAGAGAACTGATGGAAGTCAACAAGGAAATCGCGTCTGAAACGGCAAACAACATGAAAACAACATGAATACAATTTCTGATGAGAAAACTGGAATGCCATTATCAACACCACCTGACACTGTGAAAACTGCAGAAGAAAAACAACATGAATACAATTTCTGATGAGAAAACTGGAATGCCATTATCAACACCACCTGGATAGAGAGAATGTTAGGAATATAAGATAGGGAGCCCTAATTTAACCCAAAAACATGGTCAAGAGTAAACGGTTGACTCTCACTTATATACCCTTCCACATTTTTATGTGGAATTGATGTGGGATATCATAATAGAGAACCTAATCAATTAAGGAGAGTCTAACTATAAAAGGGATCGATATATATCTTACATTGTACCACTGTAATTCGAGTTGCATCTGCAAAGCTGGACCACAAACAAGATTGAGTCTGTCGAGAGGGGCTAGTTTTCCACAAAAGTGCATGAAATTGTTTTTCTCATTGTCCGTAACATTAAAAAACTGATATCTGATGTCACTCAAACTATAAAAGTGGTTGAAAACATTTTGAAAACGATATTTGGCTGCCAGAAGAAATATTTCGCAATTAGTGTAACTATCTCTAGCATAAGTAGCCATAGGATGCGATTCCATGATCACTACCACAATCTCACTTATGCCATACTTGGCCGCTAGACAGATTACATGGTCGAACCTATATGTGGCTTCACGATGAGGCAAAGCTAGCATTTCTTGGCACAAGCATTTGACAAGTAAAAGTGCTTGTTGATGCACTGCTTTCTTCTCCATTATTTCCTCCACATGAGGAACTGACATTATTTAGCCGATTCGCAATCAGATGAATGTGTACAATTGCAAAAAACAAGATAGTTGGAAATCAAATTTATTACTCTGTAGTACCTAAACGTTGGATGACTTTCCAGAGCATGAACTCCGGTACACTGGAGCCTCACTAATCCCATTCTCAATGTCACCAGCAAGAGATGTCAACTGATCAGTAGCTTTCAATTTGTGCTGCTTTAAAGGAACACCTTTCAAGAAAATGTAAAAAATTTAATCAAATATTGTTATTTTCTAGCTTAATTAAAATGAAGTTTTGGTTTCATATATAAGAAGTTAGATTTGTAACAATATTTTATTCACTTACGATGGTAGATGCATTTTTCCCACCAGCTGAATCTTTCTCCACTTAAGAATACGTACTGTACCCATGTTGTCAGCCATAGATGAGAGTGGTGTAATTCCGTTATCTTGCAAACGAGCCAAATAGGGATACTCCTCAACCAAATTATGTGCAACATCTGCAGACAAGTTGAAATTATGATCGAAAAGTATCAACGTACAGCTTATTAAATTCTACTTACCTAGCAATTCAGAAGCTAGTGCAGTATTCAACAGTTGAACCCCGAATTGGCCATGAAAAGGGTTGTTATCCAGGTTAGGGTTGGACATGAATAACAAGTACTCAGCCAGTTCCTTGTGGTGATAAATCACTGTTTTTAGGAATGGTAATCGCCCTGTCCTATTCAAAATGTGTAGCAAATCGGGATTTTAAGTAACCAAAATCTTTGCAGCTTCAGTGTTTCCAACCTTGGCAGCATTGTGCAATGCGTATTCTTAAATAATCACATATGGCCAGCGCGTTTGGTGGCAACATATCAACCAACTTTTTCACAAAATCATTAGCTTTTCCTGTCAAAACTGTGACACGGAGAGGTGTTTCTAAGTAACTGTTGACACCAGCTGTGGCTGCATCTTTATCTTTCTCGAAAAATCTTTTCGCAGTCTCCCAATCTCCATTGAGTGCTGCTTTATACAGAGGCAAATACCTGCTTGAATCTCCACCTATTTATATTTCAGCACCAATATCAACTACAGTTGTTGATCTATATCTATATATTCATATTAATAATTAAACTGATCGCAAATTAATTAACAGAAAAAACTAATTACTTGTACTCTTAGATGATGAATTGGCTGCACCATCTGATGAATCCATTTGTGGAAGCAGCCAGGTTTTCTCAATATTTCAGTGAATTGAATATGATGATATACCTTTTACTTGCTCTCCATTATGTGTAGCGTGCATGCGTGGATAAAAATGGCAAAAATATTCCGAATATTACTTCTAATTATGATATTATCCTTTTAAATTTTTTGGTTTTTGAAAACACCCTGTATATTGTCCCTTCTTGCCAACAATTCCTATTTACTTGGAATAACCAGTTACATGTTAATGTGGCTGATTAATTCTAACATGAATAACCAATTACGTACATGCTAACGTGACCAATTAATTCTGACATAGATATTATTTTTGAATTTGTTTTCGTTAAATCTCACAACTCAACCTTTTTTTGTTGTCAAGTCACGTGAAATTTGATGAAAATACCTCGTATATACCCATAATTAAAGTAACAAATAAAATTAAAAATATTATTTAATATAAAAATATAAAATCTGCATTTTTTATTTAAAATATCATAAACATATTTTATATTATCTAAATAAAAAAAAAATCTTGAAAAAAGTGTTAAAATAAAGTAATAATAATCGTTATTATTATTATATTATGAAAATTATTTTTCAAATTTAAATTTAACAAATAAAATTTATAATACTTATTTAGTAAATATAATAAATTAGAAATATTTATTTAAAAAATAATATAATTTTAAATTACTAAATCCTATTTTTAATAATAATAGTAAAAACTATAAGAGGAAACTATTTTTAAAAATTCATAACTTATTTTAATAGTAATTTTAAAATATTTATAAACCAACAACTTAAATCTAAAAAATAAATTTTAAAATAGATTTTTTGTTGGAAAATTATCTTAAAATATCTAAAAAAACAAATAAAATCGATGAAATGCTTAAAAGTAAAAAAAAAAAAAGATAAAACGCTTAAAAATAAAAATAAAGTATTACCAAAAAATTATATATATATATATATATAATAAAATTAAAAAAATTATTTTAAAAAATAAGAAAATTAATATTTTGTATTTATTTGTTGATTTTTAAATAATTATTATAATCTCTATTTTTGTTTAAAAAATATTCCAATTTTATTATATTTTTATATTTACTTAAATGATATATTAAAATTTCAATTATTTAAATATATTTTTTATAAATTCTATTATTATTATTATTATTATTATTATTATTATTATTATTATTATTATTATTATTATTATATGGTTAATCTTTATTTTTTTCACATTTCTTTGATGTTTAGATATTTTAAAATAATTTTCTGATCTAAAAAATTAATAAATTCTTATTTATATAGTTAATTCCATATCCCATGCGTACGGAGATCTATTTATATTTATAGAAATAATTTTTAAAATTTTATTTTCTAATTTCTAGATTTGCAAAATAAATTTCTGTTTTAATAATAATTTTTATATTTTTCTAAACAAGTTTGAAATTTTATTTGCAAGTTCTTAGATTCTAAAAAATAATTTTATGATTTCATTGTAATTTTTATATTATGCTTAAATAATTTTAAATATGTTTTGGTTCATTAGTAGATTTTAAAGATACCTTTCAGGTTTCTAATAATTTTCAATATTTTTTTAATATTATTGGTTGGTTTGTGGATTTTCTGAATTGCTTCCAGATTTAATTATAATTTTATATGTATTTTGAAAGTTTATTTGTTAATATGGTAGATCTTGAAGATAATTTTCCGGTTTAGTTATACATGTTATATTTATTTAAACACTTTTAATAATTTTATTTTTTAATTTGTAGAATATCATATGTTATTTTATTTTATTTTAAAATAAAACAATTTTCTGAAGTTGAATCAACTTGCGCTATATGCATATATCATTTAAACGTTTAGTGGAGGTGCATGATCAAAGTCTTCTTAAAGTATTATTATAACAAATAAGTCGTATGGAAATTATATTTGCAACTAGGAAATAAGTAATAGAGGTTGCCGTTTGGTACTAAGTGTTAGAAAATATTTATACACTACGACAAATATCGAAAATATAAACAAAAATTAGTGACGAAAATGTAATTTGTTGATAATATAGGCTTTAGTGGCGAAATTTTATAATTTGTTGCTAAAATTAGTGGCGAATAAATAGAATTGTCACTAAACTTTTACCAGTACTATAAATCATATATTTTATAAATTTTAGCAACGAATATTTAAAATTTCGCTACTAACTTAGCAATGACTGGTTATCCATTCGTCACCAGGTATATAGTTATTATATATCATAATATAATTATTAGACACGGAGTCAAATCTGTTTTGGATGATTAATTAGTTATATATATTGAAAATGAATTTATAAGATACATATTTAATAGTATTGCACCAGGTAATACTATTTTTCATTTCCTCCCATGTAGGTCCTTCTAAAAAAAGCACCTTTCGATATGAAAATCATTCCTTATTTAAATAAATAAGGATATAAAAGAACACAAAAATTACTATGCACTAATTGCATGAATTTAGATCTATGCAATTCAAGTCGATCTGACCCAACACACACCTCCATGCACCGAAACATGCTCTTAATTTATTTTCTGTAAAAATATATATACCTTCTAATTGTAACATTTATACTATTACACCCACTACAAATAAGGACGAGGTCAAACCTCCTTGATTTTTTTCTTTTCTCTTATAAAGGAAGATCATAAGCTTTATCACAGTATTCTTGAAGAAGATTCTTTGATATGAGATTTTAAAACGATTGAAAATTCGAGAAACAATATTATCGACATTAGACATCATATTAAGGTATAATTAAAGGATTTTAATAAAAAAAACATTAGAAATATATAAGACATCTACATAACAGAATTTTAATGTTAAGAGGTTTCACAAAAACTGTAAGAAATAATAAGACATCATGTAAAGCACCAACTAATTCCATTGACTTTTACTTGATGATAAGGGATGAGAAAGCCAGAGGTCTGGATCTCAGCAAAAAACTTGAGAAATCACACCAATGGCTTCTTCCTCAGAAGAAGATTTAAGCAGGTATTTGCAGCTGTATAGAGCAGCACTTAGAGGTGATTGGGAAACAGCAAAAACATTCTTCCAAGATGATGTAGACAAAGCCAAAGCCATAATATCTCGTTACTCCGAAACACCTCTTCATGTCGCGGTTCTGAGCGGAAACGCTAATGATTTTGTGAGGAAGTTGGTGGAATTTTTGCCAGCTGACGCCCTCATCCTCAAGGATGATTTAGGGGAAACAGCTTTACACTACGCTGCCCTGGTTGGAAACACCGAAGCAGCAATTATTTTGGTTGCTAAAAATTCAGATTTGCTATACATTTTGAACAACAGTAACCGATTGGCAGTGGAAAATGCAGCCGCATATTGCCAAAAGGAGACTATTGAGTACTTGATATCAGTGTCCAAGCCAAAGGTGGAGAACACACCATTTCATGGCCAATTAGGGGTTAACCTCTTGATTGCGATTATATCTTGTGGATTCTTTGGTGAGTCTATACGTAGAAAAGTTTTTGCTCCTTAATTTGTCGTGTAAGTTTAGTTTCTAATTGTCATTACAAATTCTCAGATATTGCATTGGATTTGGTTTCAAAGTATCCTCATTTGGCTCATTTACAAGATGTGGATACTGATTCGGCACTTTCAACTCTAGCTACAATGGGGTCAGCATTCCCAAGTGCACAACATCTCAGCTGGTGGCAAAACTTCATCTATCGTTGTAAGTTATTAAATATAACAATTATATATGTGTTTTGATTAATGTTTTGACAAAGTCTAGTGGTGTGAAAGGTATTCCTATTAAAGAGTCGAAATGGAAAGGCTCTCTCGCTGCTGACATTGAAAATGTGAGTAGAGATACTCCACCATACTCTGTCTCGTTTAACATCATTTCTACAGGAAAGTATCTCTCCTCCATTCTTAAGATAATTTAATATATATATATATATATATTAAGGTAAAATACAAATACATATCTCAAATATAGGTTATTTAACACTTGGGAAAAACTTTTGTGCACAAAGTGTACGGATCCAAATTTGTGTACAACAATACTATTATATTATATGAAGTAATACTGTTATATTATATGAGTGATACTGTTATATTATATATAGTTTTAACAGTATTACTCATATAATATAACAATTTACTTCATATAATATAACAGTATTATTATGCACAAATCTGAATTTGTGCACAGAAGTGTCACTCTTAACACTTTCCTATGTCACTTTTAAATGTTTCATTTTACTATATAAAGCATAAGAATTTTGAAGGTTACAATATTTTCGGTTGCCAAGTCACAAAATCTTGCCAAATACTTGGGGTGGAGACTATTTCTACCCAATATACATCACATAAAATGAAAAATACCCACTCAATAATAAAACAAGTTTTCTACCCAAAATGAAGGCAAAATTACTCAACTGCCCTTATATCCAAAATTTTCCTGAAAATAAATCACGATGCTAAATGTAGATCACGAGGGTGTTAGAGCACCGCGATCTATTTCTTTTCAAAATTTTCTTGAAAATAGATCGCGATGCTAAATGTAGATCATGAGGGTGAAGATAAATCACGAGGGTGTCAGAGCACCGTGATCTATTTTTTTCCAAAATTTTCTTGAAAATAGATCACGATGCTAAATGTAGATCATGAGGGTGAAGATAAATCACGAGGGTGTTAGAGCACCGTGATCTATTTTTTGTCATCTAATTTGAGCATTGTGATCTATTTTTCACCAAGAACAGATCACGATGCTCATTCATAGATCACGAGGGTGTTTTTAGATCACAAGGTTGTTTAGCTTTGTGATCTACACACCCTTGTGATCTATGAATGAGCATCGTGATCTGTTCTTGGTGTACATTTTTTTTGTTTTTCATGATTTTTTTTAAAAATCTGATTTACATCCATAAATATATATCTAAATTCAAAAAATTATAAACTATATACTACACTTTAAAATAATATTTATCTTACCTCTTTTGTGCAACAATAAAGAGATGAAATTTCACTACATTGCTTGATTTTACAAATAATTGGAGGATTTGAGAGAGAAAATAATTTTTCACCTTACATATGAGGGTATAAAGTGATAAATGTGGTGGGTGGAATCATTAAAGGAGGTGGATAAGGGCATTTATGACTTTTTTTCTTCATTTTGGGTAAAAAAACATGTTTTCTTATGAAGTGGGTATTTTTCATTTTTTGGTGTGTATATTGGATAGAAAGACCTATTTCCACCAAAGACTTTTTAAGTGCATTTCAATTTAGCACTTTGCTATATGAACTTTAAAAGTTTTTATTTCATCACTATATAAAGTACATGAGTTTTGCATATTACAATATTTCAAATCCCACCAAAAATAGCTCACGTGCATCCATCTAATTTTTAAAGGGGTATATTTGTTCACATTTGGCAACCATCTCTAATGACATGAAAATCGGTGTTTCCTTGAATTGCACATGTCATTTTATAAAGTAAACACTAATTGAAGAAGAAGAAGAAGAAGAAGAAGAAGAAGAAGAAGAAGAAGAAGAAGAAGAAGAAAGTGATTAGATAATGAAGATTTTGTAACTGACATCTTCAAAACAAATTTACTCCTCTAAAATCATGCATGTGAACAGTTTTCAGGAGAATTTGCAACGAGACAGTCAGAAATATTATAACTTGCGAAATTCGTGAACTTTATATAATAAAACGAAAACTTTTAATGTTCATATAGAAAAAATGCTAAATTTAGATGCACTTGAAAATCTCAAGCGAGATTTTATGACATGGCAACCAGAAATTTTGTAACCTAAAAGATTCCTGTACTTTATATATAGTGAAATACAAAACATTTAAAAATTACGTACTAAGTGCTAAATCACGTATATTTGAGGTGAATTTTTTATTTTTACCCTATTAAATATTATTATCTTTATATATATATATATATATATGACCACATATGCCACATGTCAAGTTTACATTTTTTTCACATTAATTTCTTATTTCTTATAGATTAAATTAATCTATGATAAATAGAATTTTAAAACTAATTAATATAGTTAATTAATATATCAAATTAATGTTGATACTAAATATTACTAAATAATATAAAAAAGTTTAACTAAAATTGATAGTACATGCTAAACTTCAAATACAAAAATCATTTATATATTTTAAATTTTTTAGTTAAAAAAATATTTAGATAAAAATATAAATGAATAAAAAGAAAAAATAAAAATAAAGGTGGGTTGGTTATAAAAGATTATTCAAAGTATTCAATCTTTTAAAACTTATTAATTTATGTATTTGAATAATATAATAAATATAACATTATATATTTTTTCAAAATAATAAATAAAAATTAGTCATATTCTTTTACGATGTGTATCTCACAAAGCCATAAATGTATTTTTTCTCATATAAATATTTTTAAAATTTTTCTAATTTTACTAAGTTTAATTTAATTCCTTTTAAAACTCGTGTATTACATGGGTCCTATATAGTTAGTACTATAAAAGTATGGACAATTTTGTTTGAATTGTTCATTTTTTACAATTTTTTGTAATGCCCATGTTAACCCTATAAATATTAAATTTTAAGGAGAGTAAAGTAATTTAATATTTATTTTGTTTTATATTTTATTATAAAAAGTAAGAGTCATTTTTTATTCCAAATTCTTCTTACAAATTTTTTGATTATACGTCTTCTAAAATTTTGGATATTTTAAATTTTAAACTAAAATTAGTTTCATATTAATATAGATTTAAAGAGTTTTCCAATGATATAATATCATATATATATATATAAAATATACTAGTTAGTTTTTTATTTTATTAAAGTATTATGCAAAATTGTATTCTTATGTTTTTTTTTTCTTTTCAAAAATCTTATCTACAACTTTTTAAATATTTTTAATGTAAATTACAGAAAAGAAATAATAAAAATTTCAAATGGGTTGTTATTCGATTTTCACTAAATTTGGCTTCAGTTTTTAAATATACAAAAATTCAGATTTACTTTTATCAAATTTTGACTCGGCTCACCCCTCACTACAAGAAATTTTGGATTTTACAACGGGTATTACCCATTGTCGTAGCCTGTTTTTGAGCGTTGTCGTATCCAGCGTTGCAAAAAAAAATTCGCCATTTTACAACGGTAGAAAAGCGTTGTCTTATCTAGATACGACAACGCTTTTCAACCGTTGCACGAAAGTGTTGTGTATAACATTTTGTGCAACTATACGTGCAACGCTAAAACAACCGTTGTCTTTCTGAGTACAACAACACAAATATATGCAACGCTAAAAAAACCGTTGTCTTTCCGAGTACAACAACACATATATATGCAACGTTTACAACCGTTGTCTCTATTGCATATAATTACATTTATGCAACGGTTTTTTAGGGTTGTCGTTTTCAAAAATAACAACGGTTATGCAACGCTTTTTAGGGTGTAGTCATTTCTTTATCACAACCCTTTTTTGTGTTGTCTTTTCTTTTTATTCACATTTTTTGCAATAAATTTATATATTTTTGCTGGATATATATAATAATATAATTTAATTATATAAACTAAAAAATGCATTACAAGAACATCTAAACATCGTTAATATCAAACAACACATTCTAGAATCCTCTCACCAATATGTCTCATGCATCCCAACACTTGAAATCACAAAACATTACGTCTATATATAAATTTAAACTCCAAAACAATAACAAAGTTGCCAATATTTGTTTGAATAACATCACAACCTTTGCAAAAATAGCATCAGGAACTTCACATGGACTCCCTACGTCCCCACAATCTGTCAAATGTAAGAAAAAAGTTTACATGAACACCTAAAAATCGTAACATGGTCATATTAAATATTCAAAATAAAGCATTGCAAGTTAAAATAATGGACTCACCTTGTTCTACCCATTTATATGTTCTTGAACACAATCAGCCCATTCAACGCGAACTTCATCAATATCAGCTCTAGAGCACTTCAGATGTGTAAACTTTGAAAAAAAAATACATACAATAATCAACTTCATTTCATTTCGATGAAGTATACAGTATGCATACTAAATAGAAATTAGTTACTCACAATTGAACGCAATGAAGCCATGTCCACAGTTGCATCTTTTTCAATAAGTTATCTCATGTACCACAACACAAAAAAACCACATTGTTTGGAATCAGGTTGCAAAGGAGCCTACCTCACAATATATGAGTATCAACTAACTTATATATATATATATACTTGGTGATGATAAAATAAATATCAACATGAGTATAAATGCACTTCATTCACATCTTCACCATACATACCTTGACTACTTCCCATGTAGGTTGTTTTTTCCCGTTCTTTCCAATCTCTGTATTGAACATTCTCAAGGCCCTTCATGAAAAAACAATGTATTAATCATCGTACATGCAACATACATTAAGCGAACATAAATGTGCTAAACTTATTAAATTGAAACTTACAAGTCAACAATCTTTTTCCAGGTTTGATCATGCAAGCGATGATAGAGAGGGTCCAACAAATGACAAGTTTGCTTGTGGGGGTTGATGACAGTTAGAATCCAATGGAATCTATGGAATTAAGGATTAGAACAAATCAGTCACAACTTCCAACTCAAAATCAACGAAACAAAAGGTCATATTACCTTGTTAACAGTTACTATAATTATCAAAACTGAAACTCTCCAACTCAGCCACTCAAAGTCATATTTACTATAATTTCCTTGTTAATAAGCACGTACGATCAATAAGACAGTATCTATCATGCAGTTTAACAGTTACCTTGTCTCATTTTCCTTCTTCACTCATATATAGATAACATCTTTGAAGTGCAATTTCTCACAAACAAATAGTTTCAGCAAAACATGTCCATATCATATTATGGAGTACCAAAAAGCAAATCAAAGCTTACCCTACATTGCAAGGTGCCAAAACTAATTGGCTAGGCAATGTACCACTCAACCTTTTTGCTAGAGCACATGCCCTTCGTTCCATCTCATTCTCCCGAAAATCTTGATCACCTTTTGTCGATGGCAAGTGGCCTATTTCATATGGATCCACAAATCTGAAGTTTTGAAGCTTGTTTTCGTTTACCAACCATTTGTAGAGATGCCTAACCATCATTTTTAATTTATGGAAAAAACCACAATATTAAATATAATAATAATAATGGTAATACTAATGATAACAATAATAATTAAACTCTTACTTACCACATATAAACCACCACACATACATATGAGATTGGCTCCAATTGACAGAATGGAACTATGTCTTCAATGTTAACAAATATGTTGAACTTGCGTCCAAATACTTCATGATCAACCTCTATCTGTACATTGCCTCCATTCTGAATGACAAGCTTAGTATAGCAATATAGCATGTGTAATGGCTTTGGCACACTTGATAGATCAACGACAGGTAAGTCTTTGTTCACGATTTTCTTCTTTACAGGTTTCTAAACATTGTATTAGCATGATATGTCAGTAGATCTCTATATTTACGGAGCTACCTAATAAAAAATTAATGTAATATAAGGGCCTTGAAAATGTATTACCTTCACTTTAGGTTTTATCAAATGCGATGGCCAAGCAACAAGAGAACCTACTGCCTCACCAATGCTATTGCATTCTCCAGGAATTGGCAAAGGGGCGTCGTGATCCAATGCTTGATCAATGGATACACTCATGCAATTTTCAGGTAAAAGATTACCATGAAGGAATTGATTAGCTCCACCCACTTTGATAATTGTGCCATAGGCAGCAATCTCCGCTTGAGATGTCAATGTTAACGCGACTGGGTCACCCTACAATGTCGATTAGGTTATAGAGATAATTCAACTATATTTACAGAAATATAAGGAGTGTAACATGAAAAAAGAGTTTACCTTTGCTGGCCAATTATTCGGAACAATTTCGAGATCGTCATCCGAATCTTCATTTTGATGGTGGTTCTTCTTAACTTGTGGTTTGTCATCTTTGACTCTCTCATCCTCCATTATTAAGGGCCTTGGTAGTTTAACTGAACAACTGCCCTTCTCTTCTTTGTCAACTTCATGTGTAGGTGCATTCTTCAAAATCAGTGCTTCTAGTATTTTTACTCGTGCATCGAGTTCTGAATTTATCTTTCGTTGTTCTTGTAAAAGCAAATCTTTCTCCACCAGCATCCTAGACGAAACAACACTATAAGTTGACGGAGTGACATGACCACCGGTCCCCCTCAAACGTCCCTAGTGTTCTTGTGAATGAAGAGCTTTTGCAAGGATGCCATCTCTTTTACCTTCCATGCTGAATTTACTCTCTTTTTGTTGTTGTATGTACTCATCCTACGAAGTAAATTAGGTACAACATAGCAATAAATGTGATGGATAGGTAAGAGAGAGTGTTGTTTAGAAAATATATTAGAAATAAAAAAACTCACAATCTTCGTAATTGTTTCTTTTAAACTCTCTTCTTGTATTTCCCCTTCTTTAGGCAATCGTGCTTTCATCCATAAAATTGCTCTGTTGACTTCATCATCATTGCCCAATTCAGCAGCCTACAACCAATAACATATTATATAAAATAAGACTTCAATATGAGAATGATGATCCAAATAATAATCCATAAAAAATGAAAGACTTACACACTCTTCAGCCAAACGTGCATATCCTTTATGAGAAAGCTTATGTGGATATTGCAATTGACTTCTTCGCTTCTTTTGTTCCTGACTCTTTGTCTATACCAATTGATTAACAATCATAAGACACCAATGACGTAAAATATCAATTAAGCATCATATGTTGAATCTGACCTTGAACTCTTCTGATAGTCGACTGATCACAAAATTACTCCAATCAACTTGCTCAATACCAGATTTAATGGGTGGAGTATTCAACTTCTCAGGATCATTTACTCTGCTAAAAACAAACTTATTCGTGAGTCTTGCCTTGTATTGACGCCACTTCTGGTTAGCCGAAGACAAACACCCCTTCTTCCATGAAGGAGGAACATCAAACAACAACTACAAAAATAATGAGCAATTAGAATCATGGCAGCAACATATTCTTATGAGAAATTAAAAAATACAATAAAACACTACGAGCACTTACATTAACAGATTCCCATATGTTCTCCTTGACATCGCTCGACACCTCCATCCAATCATCAAGTGTTATTTTGACCTTTTCTCGAGCTAACACTCCAATATAACTCTGCATTTCAGCACCAAAAGGCCCAATGGGCTGACCAATGTTATTGAACAAGACTTTCTTTCTTTTACATTGAGCTCTTTGTATCGCAAGAGCATGCATGTAAGTACGACCCCTATACTGCCTTGATGTGCTTGTACTCTTCCCTTTAGTTTTTGTGATGCCCTCATCCTCCGAGCTTCTCAAATCGTTATCAACTTCATCTGAACTTGCTAGATTTTTTTCCTTTTGCAGTTTATTCTTACTCTTCTCAATTGTCTCATCTTCTTTTGCAGAAGCCCTCGTATGATACACCATGATCCGAACCTACAAAATGGATAAGATTAGGTTAGTTGGTAAATATTTTGACAAACAAGTAGAATATCATAAGAGAAAAGTAATAAGTTCAGAGGTTATATACCAAAAAGATAATTACAGAACTAGGAAGTGCAATTATCAATCCAAATCCCATCACAATCTTCACGCACACATGATGCCTCGTTCTCATCTGTACTATCAACTTCTAATGGGGGCATCCCCATTGTAAAACATTGATGGTCCATGTTATATGCTTCTAAATCATCACCATAAATGTGATCAAAATACTCTCTACCGGGGGTTGAAAGTACAACATGCCATGCAGGATCTCGAGAGTCTTCAATGTAGAAGACTTGTTTAGCTTGACTACCCAATATAAACCGATCGGATTTGAATCCAATTCTATTGAGGTTTACTGTTGTGAAACCAAGATCATCTATTTTAATTCCATTATTGTGCTCAACCCAATTACATTTGAACATTGGCAAGCGAAAATCGTGGTAATCAAGTTCCCATATCTCTTCGATAACTCCATAATAAACCATGTCCGTCACAACTGGATTTTTATCCTTTGCACTAGCCACTTGCATGGTTTTTGCAACTAAACTGACTCCCGAGTTTTGAACAGCTCGTACACTATCACGCTCCCTCGTATGATAGGTAACCCCATTAATCATGTAACTAGAGTACTTCAACACATCTTTTTGGGGACCACTTGCAATCAACTTCAACTTCTCTGATACTTGACCATTGGAATGATTAATTTCATTTGAAACCTATAATTCAACAAGTCGTAATTAACATTTTAATTGAAATTATAAATGCCAATAGGACAGGTTAGAGTTATAATACGTACTCGATCATGTATCCAATTAATAAATGTCTTGTTATGTTCATCCAAGAGTTGTTTCTCCGACTTTCTTCCGAAACTTAGCTTTAGGTGAGCCATATGTTGACTAAAAAAGTTCAATGAGATCAATATATGAATAATAACATATAAGGTTTAATGACTTAGTGAGTTCACCTTATATACGGTTCGATCTCAATGTCATTTGTCAAAACATAGAGATGAGCTTGTCTCAAGTCATCAGGAGTAGCTTGGAGCACTTTTGCAGTTGATAATGGTCTAGTCATGTTAACTTGTCGTTGTTTTGATGGGATTCCAATTGTGTGAACACTAGAAAGGTAGTTTGAACAAAATTCCACAGCCTCCTCGGCAATATAACACTCAGTTATACACCCTTCAGGCCGATTACGATTTCGTACGTAGCCTTTTAGGACCTTCATGTATCTCTCAAATGGATACATCCATCTGTACCAGATTGGTCCACACAATTTCACCTCCCGCACAAGATGAACAATTAGGTGAACCATGATATCAAAAAACAATGGAGGGAAAAAAATTTCAAGTAAACACAAGGTTGTCACAATCTCCTTTTGAATTTCATCCAACTTTGAGACATCAATAACTTTGTTGCATATCACATTAAAAAAGAAGCACAACCGAGTGATTGCATGTCTCACATTATCAGGCAAAACACCACGTATAGCCACTGGAAGCAATTGTTGCATTAAAGTGTGGTAATCATGTGACTTCAGGCCATTAAGCTTCAAATCTTTCATTGAGACCAAATTTCTGACGTTAGACGAGTATCCCGTAGGGACCTTCATTCCCATCAAAGATTTACAAACCTTTCTTTTCTCTTCTTTACTCAGTGTGTAACAAGCTGGTGGCAAGAAAGTTTTTTTGTCACCCACCTTCGGTGCCAACTCGGTTCTAACTTTCATCGACACAAGATCGAGTCTAGCTGCTATTCCATCTTTCGTCTTACCTGGAGTGTTAAGTAATGTACCGACTAGACTTTCACATACATTCTTCTCAATATGCATCACATCCAGAACATGTCTCACATGTAAGTGTTGCCAATACTCGAGTTCAAAAAAAATTGATTTCTTCTTCCAACATGGCTTATCTTCATTTACATTGGATGCATTGTTACAACTCTTTTTGCCCCATGTACATTGGATTGCTGATACTCTTTTAAAAACATCACGACCACTCAATGGTATTGGGGCAGGGTCAAACTCTTGATTACCATCGAATGACTTCTTTTGTCTTCGATAAGGATGAATAGCACGGAGAAACCTTCTGTGACCCATATACGACATTTTCCTGCTATGTTTCAGCCTTTTTGCGTAAGTTTTATCACCACAAATAGGACACACACGATATCCTTTCATAATACAACCTGATAAGTTTCCATAAGCTGGGTAGTCATTGATGGTCCACAACAACACTGCTCTAAGTAAGAAACTTTCATCTCGAAAACTATCGTAAGTTTCAATACCTACTTCCCATAGAAGTTTTAAGTCCTCAATTAAGGGTGACAAATAAACATCAATGTCGTTCCCCGGTTGTTTAGGACCACCAATTAGCATAGTGAGCATCATAAATTTTCGTTTCATACACAACCATGGAGGAAGATTATATGTGATCAGCATTACTGGCCAACAACTGTACGTAGAAGTCATCATACTATGAGGATTGATCCCATCTGATGATAGAGCCAATCTGAGATTTCTTGACTCGGAAGCAAATTCAGGCCACTTATGATCCACTACTTTCCAAGATGGTGTATCAGCTGGGTGACGCAAATAACCATCAACAATGCGATTATCAGCATGCCAAGTCAAGTCCTTAGATATCTCCTTGTTTCGAAACATCCGTCGAAATCTTGGAATAGGTGGGAAGTACCGAAGGACCTTTACTGGAATTCCTTCATAAATCTTAGAATTTTTCCCCACTTTCCATCTTGAGATACCACACTTAGGACAATTAGTAAGGTCCTTGTACTCCTTACGATACAGGACACAGTCATTTGAACATGCATGAATTTTCTCATAATCCATTCCCAATGCAACCAAGGTTTTCTTTGCAGCATACAAAGAGGAAGGCAATTCATTTTGGGGATGAAGCATTTGCCTAACCAAACTAAGTAGCTCAGTAAAACTTCTATCACTCCAACCAAATTTTGCCTTTAAGTTATACAATTTCACAATGACAGACAACTTTGTTAAAAAATTACATCCAGGATATAGAGGTTTCTCTGCATCCTCAAGCAATTTACCAAATTCACTTGGATTTTGATTGTTGTATTCATATCCAGCATGTACCATGTCAATAGGTTCTTCTACACCAAAATTATATGCATTTCCCCTAAACTGATCACTATCAGACATAGACATTCCTGACTTAGATCTCTCTCCATGCCACATCCATGTATGATATGTTTTATCAATTCCCTTAGTCAACAAATGCAACCTAACAATGACATGTTTCCATTTCCTAAGATTACCACAATCTGAACATGGACATGACATTGCATTGACATCATCTATATTTTGACATGCAAAATGCATAAAAGACTCGACCCCAGCCCTGTACTCATCTGAGAGTCTGTCCTTGAACATCCATTCCTTGTCCATCTTGAGTAGGAAATAAGTAATTAACAAATAAGCACACTTTAGTAAACATTGATAAATTAATTACAGTAATTCAACATAGTTATTTAATGCATAATTCGTAATTCAATGGTTAACCAGTTATAACAAAACAGAAGTAGAACATCAGTACTTCAAACTATCATATGTCTCACATCCCCAAAGTTGTTGTTATTAGTCTCTAATTCCTGCTCGTAACTTCACGATTTGGTATCGACAAGTAACTAAGAATCTCGTTAGGTGCAACAATGGACTCAGAACAAAATACTTATAAATAAGCTTTCATCTCATTGTCTAGTTACTCAAACATGCCTCAATTAATAAAAGCATAGCCCAGCACATTTTGTTATAATCAGCAGATATATCGCAACACATCAGATTAGGTAGTTAATCTAACTACCAAATTTATTTAATATCTGCTCAATTAACACAACACCAATACCACTATCATTACAAAAATGGTAATAAGTATAATATTTATCAAAATGACTCAAATAACCATCCAAATTAGGTTAAACAACCTAACCTTAAGCACAACAGTTAACTTTTCCTCCCCTGATTCAAGCTGCAATCACGGGTCACTCTTCTCAATCCCCTGCCAATCTTTTATAAGCTCACTCTAGTTTTTTCAGCAGCACCCCTCTTGTACCATTTATTTGTTTCTCTTCTTTTATACTCCTCGAAATCATAAGCAATTTCTACAAGAATCAAATATGAGTAGCTGATGATAAGAGGATTAATAACTTCACTTCACGACAACAAATAAGAAGAAATTCTGGACCATGAATTTGCAAGTTCATACAGCAAACATAATATAAAAGACCTCGAAACATGATGTTCACTAGACACTCGAAAAACCAACTTAAAGGGAGTCATCACTTATTTCATATGCTCATCAATCTTCTTGACTGTTGCACTTTACTTTAGCATGATAGTTACTTTGGTAGTAAGAAGTAAGCCTATATAGTTCTACTCAACGTCTGTGAGATGAACAAGCCATTAAAGAGGTTTAAAGTGTTAATCTGAACCAAAATAATCATCAGTTATAATAAATATACTAGTATAAAACCATCATCATTTTCTAGTACATTAAATCTTTTGACACATATTATTGTAGATATTGCAACTTAGTTGATCAAACAACATAGATAAACACAGAAAAGTCATTTTCCCTTACGAAGGAAAAAAAATCATATTGATTATGAAAGCAAGTTGTCAACTATCATACAATACATTTGGTGGTGTTCTTGCCAATGATACTCCTGATAAGACATACTTCTTAAAAAGTATAAAAAGTAAAACCAAAATGACAGCCTGAGTGTCATTCCACGCAATGCAGAACACAAACTTAAGAACAATAAGAGTTGTAATACCAAAGTGAATATGGTGTGGCTTCGGCTGCTGAGTAAATTGAAGTTATTAGAACCCACATGTCTATGCTCTGCATCAATATTGAAGAAGGAAGTTAAACGTTTAAATAGAAAGCATAACAACAGAACACTAGTAAGTTGTAAATTAGGCATGAATATTTCAGTGGAAGAGCAAAATTATACATGATAACTAAATTCTGAGAAGTTTTGTGATTAAAACCAGTACTGTGAATGTACAAGTCAATTTACCTTCACCAGATGCTATTAGAGAAAGAGTGTGAGCAGGCAATAGAACAACCTCTTCCTTTATTCCATCCACATATGTACCCTGCGGAGTTAAATATTATCCCTCAAAGTCGTTGATTTATTTTATTTACAAGCAGTCTGGTTGATTTCACATTATCTGTGATACTGATACTAAACCTGTAGAGAATGAAACAACGTAGTTTGCAGAAATTGCAAGGCAACAATCACGGGACCTATGGGCAGTTGGGCACTATAATTATTTCCCCTGAAATTGAAGTTGTTGGACTTTAAAATCACAATTTAAATAAATTTAAAAAATAAATTAAAATACAAACAAGATCCTTAGCTTTGTACTGCTAATAACAGAAAAGAGCAACCACAGAAATCATCGGAATACTATGAAAAAATAGATTCTTGAAATAGTTCAGACAGAGGAGACAAGGAGCAAGTGAGGCTTTCATTTTTTAGCATCTCCGCTCACATACCTTTTTTTCTAGGAAATAACAATTATGCTCTTTTGTTACAGTCCAAATCTCCATAGTAAAAGATACTGAGAATTCATGTACAGGTCAAAACAAAGTCTTAGTAGTCGAAGAATCTAGAGTGTACACCAAAACTTCTCTTCAACTTCACAAATTCTTCTCCTAGAATGTTGCATAGTCCATAGTTCTGATCAATTAAGAACAATCATTTGCTCTATTTAAACCATTTAAGAAACTTGCAACATCATTCACTAATCTTCTTTTAGGCTGATATCCGAGATTGTAAATCGAGAAATAGTTGTGCGCGATCGCAACAGGTTTCACTGTTTCAAGGATGGATCATGTTCTTGCAGGGGGCTATTGGTAATGACCCTTGAGTTGTAAAATCTTTTCTACTCTTCAAGTTAGTTAGTTCAGTTAAATTGAATCTAGAAGAGATTATAGTTGTTCTTGTTGCAGTTTGGATGATGATATCTACACTTTGTTATAACCATACCAACTTTGTTTTTCTCAATTTGGTTATGCTATCTAAGGTGAAGATCCATCCTTAACTTGTGCACACTCACACACACAAGTATATAACCATATGTATATATTCAAGTCAAAGGTAGATTTACTCTAGATTTACTATCACTGGGTGTAGCATCTCAAAAATTAATAAGCTTTTTCTATGTTTGATTGTGGAATATTATATTAGTTGACTTTGTCCTAATTAGAGAGCTGCGACATTGCTGTCAAATGGCATACAGCTAAGATGAAGCTGAAATTCTGGTAATAAGACACCAATTGAACCCATCAGTTATGGCATTAAATTGGTGGAATTTAATATTCTACACACATTTTATCCATTCTTAATCTTGTCCTTACTCATTCTTCTGTCCCCTTCACTATTTCATTGTGATTCCAACTTTCTACCTATTAATTTTTTTCCAAGAACACATTATCTGATTTTAAGTGTTTGAAATAGTCTGATTGTGTCAGTTTCCCATCGTCCTAATCATGTGATCACTTTCTTAAATAAAAGGATTTATATTTCATTAATGTGTTCTTTCCCACTAATACAAGATCTATATATATTTTATCTACGTATTTTATTTTCTTGTGACGTGCATCTTTCTAACAATAGATATCAGCTAGTTTAACTCATTATTATTATTAAGAATTCCCACAGTAGGATGTATGATTGCAACTTATGTTTGTTAAATTTAAGCTGGTCTTGAATTAAATATTTTCTACATGTAAAATGTAAGGTCACTTTGCAGACCTGGTATGTTGATGATTAACCACTCTGCTTGCAAACCTGGAATTGGTTACATCAAAATTTTCTATGCTAAGAGGTCATGAGAATTGAGACATAGCAATAAACTCAAGAGAAACTTGAGGTAGTAATTCATTCCTATGATGGTGTACTGTCCATGCACTAAAATCACTTTATGCCTTATTTGCTGTCTTATGTACATTCACATATGTGATCAGTGCTGAAAAGTCAGTCAAATTGTCTTAATACCTGGATTTATTTCTATTGTGACATTTTTGACAATGGTTTCTACATATAAGTTGCATTTCCAAGTAAACCATGAGTATTTATTAACCCGTTGAAAATGGTGGGAAACCAACTGTTCATTCAACTTCTCATTTAATTGTTTTTATTCTTTGCACAGTGGGTGTGGTGGAGCAGATCCGATGGAAGGACATATATCAACCCATGGAAAGGACTTCTTTGGTTCAGTTTTCTTCTCATTATATCTTTCCCTTTAATAAGTGATTCTTTATGTCTCTTTAGTATAAGAGTAGACTAGGAATCATTCTAGTCATGTCGATGCCACTCAGTTCTTTCTATATATATCAAAAGATCATCTCGGCTCATTGATCCAAACAAGACAAGTCTAAAATCATGTGCATAATGGGCAACTTAATATTTTTGGACTTAATTATTGTAATTTTTATTACATAGGAGTGCTTAACAAACATGTACATATCTATACCTAAGATTCAAGTGTAAACTCACATCTC
This sequence comes from Scutellaria minor, assembly GCA_954870855.1. NCBI lineage: Eukaryota > Viridiplantae > Streptophyta > Magnoliopsida > Lamiales > Lamiaceae > Scutellaria > Scutellaria minor. The sequence goes on from OX940731.1 coordinate 5,480,028, forward strand.
TTATAATTGTGAATAGCAGGAACTGATGTTCAGTAGAGTAGGTTTACTGTCTCTTAAGGACTATACTTATAAAAGAGATCTAACAAGATGGTTGGTCTAATTGAAACATGTTAAAACATTGTATTAAATTCCAGTACAATGAATTAAAATGTTTAATATATTGTAGTTTGATAATGCAAATGCATGTTTAGGAAAGAATCACATGTTTATTACTCACAAAATATTCACTGTCTATGTTTCCATCAGATTTTGTTGCCTTTGTATAAATATTTTAGTCTCCGTTATTGCTATTTCCTTATCATTTTAATATTGCTAGCAGATGCTTTATGTTTTGTTTCTTTGCATTGCTCTCTGGACTTTGTGCTACATGAGAACATATATAGGTACAAAAATACTATGTAGATGCGATACAAAGCCAATCCTGGATGCTAAACATCTCAAGAAATTGGATATCACAAGATATATTCTATACTCTACTTGTCAATACTCTTATCTCTAAATCTGGAAGTCCCACCACTGTGAAGCACTGACAGTATTTCTCTTCTGAATCTTCTTATACTCACAATTCCATTAAGTAGAAGTACTAGCTAGAGAATCCATCAATGAGTGATCTGATCAGCTACATTATAGTTGAAGTAATGAGCATTACCAAAAGTCAGTAGTTAAAAACTAGTTTTAAGTTTTTCCTTAGTTTTTAGATATTCTTCAAACACTCCTCAAGGTTGAGTAGAGAGGAATAATTCATTTTACTGTACAATCTGTTAATTCATTTAGGAATGACATTCTGATTTTAATTCTTAGACATTGCAAAATCTGCTACACTGCATGTGAATAAGCACGCACATCACTACATTCCAATATATCTTTATTGATTCTAGTCCTAAATATGTCTTCTTGAAGAAACGAGGCTATTATTCCATTACTCCAAGAAGATCAATGTACGTATTCGTAAACAGAATAGGTAACGATCATTGACTACCCAATCTAGCTGTTGCTGTCCAACTGAAGAGACTTCAACATAATAGTCCCATAAAATTATTGGTTATGAAATGGAAAAAAATGGTTAAAAAAGAGGCAAATTTCACATTGGCTCCAAAACAACAAGAAAGAGAGAGCAACAATATCAAGATTTTTATTTTATCTTGCACTCAACAATGTTATTCTAATCATTCCATTTAAATAATGTCAATTTGCACATGATATTCCATGAAGCACGAAAGAAAGAATAAATACCATGAAGACAAATTCTAACTGATTAATTATCCATGTTCCGACAAAATTGATCGATATTTAAAAAAAACTAAAATAATTCATTTAGAAGGTAACTCTAGTATCTCTCTTGTCTCATTTATTTATTTCTCTTCTTTTATAATAACAAGTGACAAATCTACACCTCAAAATCATAATATGATTTCTACAAGAATCAAATAAATGAGTACCTTAATAGACTTCACTTTAGAACTATTTTGAAAGTTCGAGGGAGGCTAACACCCCCGGCCCCCCCTAAATCCGTCCTTGACTACACCTGTGCAATACTATGAAAAAGAATATCAGGTGAAGTGTTTGAATATCCCTTATAAAAGGTGCTTAAGAGTTCTAACATAACATAAAGCAAGACAATTTCATATTATAAAATGTAAGTAGCTAGGAATCAAGTTGTCCTTTTCCTAAGTTTTCAGTTTGTTATATGTCATTCCTGTTACTGTATATTCTGGTAATTCATCAAAACCAATTATCTCAAGCATTTTGTATTATTGCAAATTACATGAGGTTCAAAACTTCAATATAAACCATTTGAGTAACATTCCAAAATTGTTCTGCATATAGTAACATATAACAAAAGGTACAAGTAAACGATTAACTCAACCACTCTGATTTCCCACGAGGATATGGATCCATAGATGTTGGACTATGCAACCACAATTTAAATAAACTAAAATATTTCTACTATTGCGTCAACTCATAAATTATTGGTCCGAAAACTTGTAAGGACGGTTGATTAACATTACTAAGGATGAAAGTTCAAATCCAGTGTTTGCAGAATTTCTTGTTATACATAGAGTGGAGACAATATACGAATAAGATCCTTAGTTTTGTACAGCTAATAAAAGAAAAAACAACCACAGAAATCATGGAAATACTATGAAAAATAGATTCTGGAAATAGTGTAAACAGAGGAGACAAGAAGCAAGTGAAGCTTTCATTATTTAGATTCTCTTCTCTCACTTTCCTTTTATCTAGGAAATGTCTTTTATGCTCCATTGCTAGAATCCAAATTTCCATAGTAATAGATTCTAGGAATTCTCATACAGGTCAAAGCAACTTCGTAGTAGTTAAAGAATCTAGAATCTGAAGCTGAGAACTCTAGAATCTAGCTTAGTTCATAGAACAATCCTTTGGTCTATATATTCCCTTTAAGAAACATGCAACAATATCAACTAGCTTCTCCAGAATTACTCTACACAATCAGTTCTCTCCATCTCTCTCTCTCACTTGTAATCAAATTACAAATCTTAGAGAGAAGATTACAAATCATTTTAATTTATGAATCTCAAAGCCCTAAATCCAAACATATTAAAGTATGCACCAGCAAATTGCAATTACATCTGAGGCCTCAGAACTAATGGGAGTCTCCTTCAAGAAATAAAATTAAACAATGTAGGCAAATTGTTCGATCATCACAGCCCCAGGTAAAATCAAGTGATGTTAAACTCTAACTTTAGAATAAGTTAATTTATCCCAAAATCAAGTGTGCGAGAGAGAGAAAGGTTAGCGGCAAACCTGCGGCGGGGTAAGAGAAAGACAGAATGGAGAGGTTCTTAGCGATGTGACTGTGCGGCAGCGGCGATGTCCCGGACCTAGCAGCAGATGGGCGGGCCGTGCGAGATGACTGCCTGTGTGGTAGATCAACGGTAAGCACCGTATTCGCCGCTGGGGAATTCACACGAAAGGGGCCGGGTGGATTACCTTTGGGAGAATGAGATGGGGAATTTCTAACCCCCTTTGCAGAACCAGTGGTGGGTTTTGCGGCGGTGGTGGGTTTTGGTGGTGAATAGGAATGGAGAATTGAGCGGATTTTGGTGGGGGTGGAAAGGGACGAAGCAGTTTGGGTATGTATTTGAAAAAACCTAAGTCCAAATTAATTGTGTATAAGAATTAATCATTTGAGTATTAATATTAATTGTTGGAAAATCAAATACAATTATATGTTTGGTAAAATTGGTGATGTCCTCCCACTTGAGTTTATGGTTCAACCTTGGCATTATGCAATAATTTTTTTTATATATATTCTTAATTTTAATTGATATAAATGATTTATATAGATCTTGTTCTTTTTACTTTATAAATTAATTGTTTAAAATAAGTTATGTTTTTAATTTGTATTAATTTTAAAACCAAACCACTATTATATATTTATTTTTATTTTATATAAACATATATAATTTATGAATTATGAATTGTAAAACATAATTTTCAAATTATGTTTTAAAATAATAGTTAAATTTTGTATTATTATATAAAATTAAAGGTGAGAGTAATATTTTAGGTGTAGTTTCTTAATTAATTCAAAATAGTATTTTTAAATCTTATCTTTTTTTTTTTAAATTATGAGTTTGTTCATATATATAAGATAATATTAATGCAAATAATAAAAGATAACATTATAAATGTATTAAATTTTTTAAATTTAGTTAAATTAACAAATAATTAATTTATAATTAATACAACACCTAAAAAAAGGGTTGCGAAATGGGTTGTCTATTAGCAAAAAAACACTACAAAAAGACAACGTACAAAAAAGCGTTGCACAATGGGTTGTCTATTGGCGAAAAGTACTATGAAAAGACAACGCACAAAAAAGCGTTGCATAAAAGGGTTGTAATTTTTTAAAAAATTCGCTCAAAGACAACCCTCTGAAAAAAGCGTTGCAAAAAAGCGTTGTCGTTTTTAAAAAAAAAACGCCATTTAACAACCTTCTGAAAAAAGCGTTGTCTTTTCCATTCTTTGTGTTGTCTTTGAGCGAATTTTTTTAAAAAAGACAACGCTTTAGTGAAAAAGGGTTGTAAATTTGGAAACGACAACCCAATTTCATGAAAAGTGTTGTCTTAGGGGGGTTGTAAAATCCAAAATTTCTTGTAGTGCCTATATAGATCTATGAGAATAATATATTGGTGATGTCAATAGTTGTAATATGATTTCTTAGAATGGCTATATACTTAGATAATTGTTTAATACATGTGTCAAAGCCTTGATAATATTCGTTAGGTATAGATGAAAATGTTAAAAGTTTTCTAAATATTTCAATTTAAAAGTAAATTGAAAGGATAATATATTTTTATGAAAAACTTGGTGCTGTACTTTTTTTTTTTTTCTTTTAATCTTTTTTTATTTGCAATCAGTGAATGACCGACATTCTAATTCTATATAGCTCCTGAAATCACCATAAAACAACAATGAAGATGTAGCTAGCAAGATATAGTAGCAACAAACAAAAATACAAATGTTAAAAATAGTTATTAGACTAAAATTAGGGACGATAATGAGCGGTTTTGGTATAGTATTGAGAATATCATCCTCATACTAAACATTAGATTAAATATCGTTCTTATTGTACCCCGAACCCAAGCTAATCAAAATAAGCCAAACAGTTGAGTGAGCACACCCCCGACCGACCTGACCAGGCCGGACGGGTGCCGAGGCTTGCCCTCGACTTGAGATCCTCTCAACCACTCCCCCCTAACAACATGGTACCAATCACATCAACTTCTCATCAACATTCCATCAAGATCCAATCAAAACATGGAGTAGGAATTTACATTCCCTAAATCATAGAAAAGTAGATTTTTTGTCTCTCAACCCACTACTATATATAGAAGCTCATTTGTAATGGAAGTGGGTGAAAAAAATGTAGAAAAAGGCTCTCAAGAAGCTATTGAATACTCATTCAATACACTATGGTACGAGCTATTCTAGCCAAGACTTGAACGAGTAGTTTTACATATAATATAAGCAAAAGGCCTAGATCAACTTTACTTGCACATTTCTACTCTTACTCTCCACACCTATCTTAATATTCATATTATTAACCTTATTTATCTTGATTACTACTAAAATATATTTAGTAGTGTGACTAAAATTACTGTTTACGGGTTTTCTACATCAACATTTGATGCTATAAGGAGGTGTTTTGTCATTAACAAACCACATCTCCTACAAGAAGTTACCTTCCAAGAAGTTACCTCCGAGGAAAAGATCAACTTGATAAGATTTGACTGGGCACGATAGGAGCCGGAGCTCATCTCTCGACTAATGGCCAACTTGACCACGACGGGTATTGGGGCTCGCACCCGATCGATAGCCGACCAAGCCACGATGGGTGTCGGAGCTCGTCCCCGACCGATAGCCAGGTCACCCCTCGACCGATAGCCGACCAAGCCATGACGAGAGCCCAACCTCGCCCCCAATCGACCTAGCTAGACACGATGGGAGCCAGAGCTAGCCCCAAGATCGATTGCTGACCAGGCCACGACAGGTGTCGAAGCTCACTCTCGATCGATAACTGTCTAGGCCATGACGGACGTCGGGGATCTTCTCCCGACCGATAGCCGATCAGGCATCGAGGAGCTCGACCTCGGCCCCGACCTACCTGACCAGGCACTACAGGAGAGAGCTCATCTCCCGATTGATAGCTGATCTAGCCACGATGGGGCCGATCTTGCCCCCGAATGACCTAACCAGGCAAGATAGGAGGCGAAGCTCGTCCTTTGGCCGATGGATGACCTGTCTACAATGGACAACGAGAACGTTGCCTCATCCCCTGATCGATGGCCGACCTTGCCACAATACATGCCGATGGGTCCGATCTCGCCCCAGAATGACCTAACCAGGCAAGATATGAGGCGAAGCTCGTCCTTTAGCCGATGGACGACCTGTCTACGATGGACAACGAGGACGTTGCCTCATCCCCTGACCGATGGCCGACCTTGCCACAATACATGCCGAGCTTGCCCCCGACTAATAGCCGATCAGGCCACAAAAAGGCTCGAGAGCTTGCCCCCAACTAATAGCCGATCAGGCCACAACAAGGCTCGAGAGCTTGCCCCCGACTAACCTGACCAGACACGATAGGAGCCGGAGCTCGCTCTCTAGCTAATGGCCGACTTAGCCACAATAGACATTGGGGCTCACTCCTGACTGATAGCCTGACTAGGTCATTATGGGTACCGGAGCTCGCCCCTAGTTGATAGCCAACATGGGCACAAAAGGGCTTGAGCTTACCTCAATCGATAGCCGACCAGGCCACGATGAACGCCGAGACTCGTTTACTGACCGATAGCCGACCAGGTCTTGATTGGGCCCAAGCTCGCTCCCAATTGACCTGACCAGACACAACGGGAACCGAAGCTCTTCTCCTACCAATGCCCGACCTGGCCACGACAGGCACCGGGACTTGTTTTTGGTCGATAGCCGACTTGGTTACGATGGAAGCCAAGGCTTGTCCCTAACTGATCAGCAAGGGCCACAATATAAAAACCCTGGACCAACCAGGTGTGGGGAAAGACTTTGTTACTTAGGTTTCGGCTAAATAAACCTTAACCAACTAAGTTCGTGGAAGGAATACATTCCTTAGGCTAAGGCCAAAAAAGGCTCCAGCCACAAAGACTGGCAAAAAAAAAAAAACCTACAGCCACAAAGTCTCCGGCCAAAAAAGGTTATGACTACAAAGGCTCTGGCCAGAAAGGCTTCAGCTAAAAACATGCTCCGGCCAAAAAAGGCTCTATCCACAAAGGCTTCGGCAAAAAAAAAAAAAAAAAAGGCTTCGGCTAGAATAGGCTCTGGCCATAAATGGCTCCGGCCATAAAAGGTCTCCCGCCAAAAAAGGCTCCTACCAAAAAAGGCTCTGGCCACAAAGGCTACGACTACGAAGGCTTTGGCTTACACGAGATTTGTCCTAAAAAAAAAAGGTTATGACCACCAAAGGATCTGGCTAAAAAAGGTTCCAGCCACCAAAACTTCGTCCCATCAAGGCTTTGACCCACCTCTCGAGGTACGTCCCTAGTGCTGGGGTCGGGTTTTTTATTAAGTCTAGAACCCAACACATTCTTTGTCTACACCACAATCTGAGGGGCTAATGTTGTACCCTAAACCCAAGCTAATCAGAATAGGCTAAACGGGTGCCCGAGCTTGCCCCCGACCGACCTAACCAAGCACGACGGGAGCCGGGGCTTGCCCTCAACTTGAGATCTTTTCAATCACTCTCTCCTACCTAACATCATGGTGTGGGAATTTACATTCCCTAAATTATGAAAAAAATAGATTTTTTGTCTCTCAACCCACTACTATATATAGAAGCTCATTTGTAAAGAAAGGGGTGGAAAAATATAGAAAAAAGGCTCTCAAGAAGCTATCGGATACTTATTCAATACTTGGACTGGTAGTTCTACATATAATATAAGCAAAAGGTCTCGAACCACTTTACTTACATATTTCTACTCTTACCTTCCACACCCATCTTAATATTCATATTATTAACCTCATTCATCTTGATTATTACTCAAATATATTTAGTAGTGTGACTATAATCACTATTTACGGTTTTTATACATCAAAAGTCCCCACATAATAAAGTTATGCAATTATAATATTTCATGTGCAACAGATGTGAAATAACTGAGCAAACATCAGTAATTCTAGAAAATCAAGTTAGCAAGAAAGACAAAATATCCTCGAGAGAAAGTTGTTAGGCTGAATGCCATAGATCTCGTTGATACATTTTGTTAAGAAATCCGCTTGTGTTGGAGAAATTGATCTTCTGAAGTCGGTCATCTAAAATGGTTGAGAAGATTATCCTTGTGAGATTATACTAATCCTTGAAAGATAGCATCGGTAATGCTTGATGATAGAATTGTGTTCTCTCTGAAATAGTGAGAGTTTGTAATGTGTGTTGAAGAAACATATTTAAGTGGATTCCTCAAACTGATTGCTAGCGAAGAGAGGAGTAGAAATATTATTACATACCCCACCTTCAAATCTCTGTTAAATTGGGTTCATTAATCTGCTATATAGGTTGTTCATTACACACATACACACTCAATTTTACTGCCTCATGGGTGTTAAGTGATAATTGATGAAAAACCTTTTGAAAAAGAGTTGGGCCTTACTTCCGCCTGTTGCTTAAGTTGATATAATATCAACAATTTAACAGGAATCTGTGAGTCGTTGATTCACTATCATCCACCTGAATAATCTTATATTGTTCTCTGTTTTATATATCTATAATATATATATATATATATATATTTGTTATAAACATGTGAGAATATATTATTTTATTATTTTTAAAACTATCTAAAAATAGTACGCAGGTAAACATCATTTTTTTATAATTTTTAACCTATTAAAAAATTTATTGTAGTTAATGAACTTCTTATATCATTTGGCTAGTGCTGCTTCTTTTTCGAGCCCTTGTTGTTGGGTTGAGCCTCCAAACAAGATAGTACTTTTAATAAATAACTATTTGATTAGTATAACAAAAAATCTATGTAATTATAATCTCATATACAGCACACGTGTATTATGCTAGTATATATAGATGTTTCTTTCAATTTTTAAATAAACATTGGAAAACTTCAATTTTGGCTCTGTAGGAAAGGTAGGATTTTTGCTCCGAGGTTCAAAAAAGGCCAAAAAATAATCAATTTTGGCCCTCTCCATTAGTTTTCCTAACAGAAACCGTGAGGAGCTCTTTTCATCAACACGTGTCAAATGCGGAAAAATCAATTTTGACCTTGTAGCTAGGAATGAGTCTAGTCCACTTCTTGCCCTTCAAATATTACAATTGAATTGATTACAAAATATATCTTTTATATATATATATATATATATATATATATATATATAAAAGAATGATCATAAGGACACTTGACAAGTCTACAATATTTTGACATTAAATATGGTCAATAAATGAATTCAAATTTTATGTTGCTAAGAAACATTACTAAATAATATTAAAATGCATGCTAACTAGATTTATCTATATAACATATGCTAGACTTCAATAGTAGAAATTATTTCATATTTGAAATTCGATAAATCTAAAAATTTGGAGAAAAAAATGTAAATAAATAGAAAAGAAAACAATTAAAATAAAGGTGAGATAATAGAAAATGATTGAATAAATTTTTTGAATATGTGTTATAAAATAAACTATGAAAATTATTTGTAAAATTATGACTTTCATTTTTTTATCATTTAATTGAAAAGTAAAATTGAGGGTGTTATAGATGTTAACAATAAAAAGCAAACTACAAAAAATTGGTGGGTGGGTTGAATAATATAATAGGCATATAAATATATATTCTTTTCAAAATAATGAATAAAAAAATTAATAATCATCTATAAATGCAACATATATTGTAACAATAGATAATTACTTAGTCAAATTATGTTATATTTAATGTTAATTAGGTGATATGTATTGCAGAAATCATAAATTTAATTTTATTGTATAAATAATATTAAATTTATCTAGTTTTACTAAATTTAATTTATTTTTTATAAAAAATCTCGTGTATTACACGAGACCTATACTAGTGAAAAATATAAAAAACACCAGAATATTTATGAAATATGTTTTGAGAAAATAACTCACAAATATATAAGAGGGTTTATGAATATTGGTTAAATTCTATGGAAAAAATAACTATAAATATATTAAGATTGAAAAAAAGTTCCTTTAAAATTTATTATATCTTAAATTTTTGTAGTTTATTGACAAATTTGTTAATTCATTAGACCTTAATTTATGAATGTATGTAGTTTATTTTAAATTTTATAATTACATTCATAAACATTTGACGAAAATGTTCTAGTGCTTCTTAATTTATTTTAAAATTTATTTATGTATCTATTCATTAGACCATAATTTATATTTTCACTCATTTATTTTAAATTATTAGTAGTATAAATATATTTTATAAATTATTAGAGTGATTTTTAAAATTTTGAATAATTAAATACAATTTTTGTATATTTATAATTTTTATGAGGGAAAGAATCAATTTTGACCATGTAGGTTGAGTTTTGTCCACTATTGGCCCTCTAAAATGAACTGTTAACGACCACATGACTTGCATATGTTGGGCTGTTAAATATTTTATGAAAATCGGTCAATGGGCCTAAAAGGCATATGAAAGGGCCAAAATCGGACCAGAGGCCTTCGTACAAGGCCAAAATTGATTTTTTTCTTGAACGTTATGTATAGGAAAAATTGAGATTGACAAATTTTGGTGGTTGTTTTCTTGGGGTACAGTGGCCCACAAGCTGAAATTCATGGTATGGAAAGTCATCCAACATTTAGGTATGTGATAGTAATTTGATATGATCAAGTGTTTCAATTTCAGTTTGTCTCTGTTTTTTTTTTTTTTTTTTTTGCTTAGCTGAGAATGGGGTATATGTCAGTGCCTCAAGTGAAGGGCATGAGGGACGAGAAAGTAAAGCACCAACAATCACTTGAACTTGTCAAATGTTTGTGCCACCAAATGGTATCTTTACCTGAAGATGTGGCTTCACAAATGTTTTGGAACATAATCTATAAAGCAGCTAAAAATGGCATCAAAGAGATAGTGGAGGTGATCATTGACATGTATCCTATTTCTCTTTATGCTCGAGATGCTGACACTGGCGCGAGGATATTTCACGTGGCGGCCATGTATCGCTTTGAAAATGTTTTCAACCTCTTTTATAGTCTGACTGGCCGCAAATATATGTGCTTCGAAACATTGGACGATCAGAATAATAATTTAATGCACTTATGTGGAAAGCTAGCCCCTCCCGACAGACTCAATCTTGTTTGTGGTGCAGCTTTGCAAATGCAACGGGAATTGCAGTGGTTTAAAGTACGATGTGGACCTTTTTATTTATTTTTTATTTATCACTGATAGTATATTTATACTCGCATTCTTTATTTCTATAGGAGATGGAGAAAATTGTCCATCCTTCTCGGGGAACATTACCAAACAAACAACAACAAACTCCACAAATGTTATTTACAAAGGAACACCACCAACTAAAAACAGATGGAGAGAGGTGGATGAAGGACACTGCTAATGCATGTACCATTGCAACTGCCCTAATTGCAACTGTTGTGTTTGCTGCAGCTTTTACCGTGCCTGGTGGTATTGTTACTGAAAGTGGAATCCCACTTTTCTTGAATGAAGATGCATTCTTTGTGTTTGCCATTTCAGATGCAGTTTCCTTGTTCACTTCCATCACTTCTCTTTTGATGTTCCTATCCATCTTGACTTCACGCTATGCAGAAGAAGATTTCCTCTATGTTCTGCCCAAGAGATTAAGCATTGGCCTTCTTACCCTCTTTGTCTCTATCACATTTATGATGGTTGCTTTTAGTGCAACCTTGTATCTTGTGGTTCAAAGTAGATTGAAATGGTTTCTTATGCCGGTGGCGATGTTGGCTTGCTTGCCTGTAACATCATTCGTGTTGTTACAATTCCCTCTTCTAGTAGATGTCGTCTATTCAACATATGGCCCTGGTATTTTTGGAAAGAAATGTGATCATCTATTGTATTGATTAACCTCTGCAAATAAGCAATTTGTTCATACAGAAGAACTAAGTTAAGATGTAATTGTAATGTATTTGGGAACTCATTGTCCCTTTTCAATAATTAACTTGTATATGATTGAGACTATTGTTATTTGAGAAACTATTTCCAAAAAAAGTCTTGTAAAAGAGGGAAATCATGATTTGATTGGGGATTGTACAAAAAGACTGATCAAATCTAAACTTACGGCCATTATTAAAAAAAAAAAAACCAGCAAAGAAAATTTTAATTAGCAGTTAATTTCACAAAACATCATTCTTCAAGTTAGAATTTGTGTTTCATTTGAATTGCGTTCGAATTGAAGGATGAACTAATCAATAATGTCATTCAAATGTAAGTCAGTATGTTATTTCTTAAACAAAAATAAAAAATTGGTTCAACCTTTGCTACTTGAAAATAAATACCACAACAGAACAATTGAATTTATGTTGGCCCAATATCAACAACCTTGTAGGTGAAGAATAACCAAAAGAATTTATCTACCTCAAAAGAAGAAAGATGGATAGAATAAGGCTTTGGAGAATATTGCACTCTAGACTTGTATTGATTGACTTACTTGAAAACGTAAATACAATTTAACACACTTATGGTACAACAATGAAAATTCTAGAGACCAATTAATGAGTACATAAAGAATGCAAAAAGTCTGCTCTAGAATCTGCAAGAACGAGAAGCAATAAATTCATACTCTAGAGATTTCTAAGTGTAATTCTAGAAAAATCAACTGTAATTCTCAATACTCCCCCTTAAAGTGATTTTTTTTGGAAATTAATCCAAGCGTAGTACGAAGGAACTCAAATGTTGTCTTTGGAAGTGACTTAGTGAAGATGTCGGCAATATTTTCCTTGCTCCGTACTTCCAAGGCACTAATAGTACCATCAAGAACTTTTTCTCGGATAAAATGATGATCAATCTCAATATGTTTGGTTCTTGCATGACAAACCGGATTATTTGCAAGTTTGATTGCACTCTGATTGTCTCCAAAGATCGATGTCGGCTTCGAGATAGGAAGATGCAGATCTTGAGCAAGTCTTTGCAACCAAAAACATTCTTGAGCAGCAAGAGCAGAAGCTTCAGCCTCTGTTGTAGATAACGAAACGGAACTTTGCTTCTTGCTACACCATGACACACTTGTATCTCCACAAAGAAACGTAAATCCTGACGTAGATCTTCAGTCATCCAAATCCCCACCAAAATCAGCATCCACAAATCCAATTAAAGAGAAATCGGATTTTTTCTTATATAATGAGCCAATGTCATGAGTTGAGTTAACATATTTCAAGATCCTTTTTGCAGCTTCTAAGTGAGGCTTCCGTGGTGATTGCATAAACCTACTGACATATCCAACTGAGAAGGCAATATCGAGTCTTGTTATGGTTAGATATATTAAGCTTCCAACAAGAGCACGATAAGGTTGAGGATTTGTAAGAAGCGATCTTTCTTCACGCCGTAATTTTGTGTTCACATCAAATGGGGTTGAACACTTCTTGCTTTGATTTATTCCAAATCACTCAACCATTTTCTTGGCATAGCTTTCTTGAGTCATTAAGATACCATTCTCCATATTAAAAACCTCTAGCCCAAGAAAATGATGCAATTCTCCCAACTTCTTAATAGCAAATCTTATGGCAAGCTCGTCTTGGAGTTTAGCAACTTCTTCTTCATTGTTTCCTGTTATTATCATATCGTCTACATACAAAAAACACAACCACATGCAAGTCTCCAAGTTTTTTAACAAATAAAATTGAATATGATTCAGATGCATGATAACCACAAAATTGTAAATATTGAGAAAATTTTCCATACAATGCACGCGAAACTTGCTTGAGCCCATAAAGAGCCTTTTTGAGTTTGCACATTGTTGGCCCCCACCAAACCGACCCGACCTAGGGTTCGGCCCAAGTGGAGACCAGAACCGGCCAGAAGGCCAGGGCCGGCTCGTGAGAAGGCCAGAATTTGCTAGGTTGGAGACCAAGTCCGCCGGAAGACCAGAACCGGCCAGGAGGCTAGAAGACCAGAGTCGACCAAACCGTCGGCCTGGCCAGGGACCGACCCGACCAGAACCTAGCCCAGGGGCTCGACCAAGGACCGACCTGACCAGGGGCCGACCCGACCACGATCGAGCCGACTAGGGGCCAACCCGACCACGATCTAGCCGACTAGGGGCCAACCCGACCATGACCGAGCTGACCCGACCAGGGAACGAGCCGGCCAGGCTCCGAGCCGGTGGGTCCCGACCCGACCAGGTCGGTCCGTGGTCATGTCCATCTGACTGCTAGGTTCGCCTCGCGATTGATCTAAGTTCGAGTACTATAGTCGATATGGTCCAAAGATGTCATTGCTCAAGACATTTCTGAATATACAAACAGAAGACCAAAAACCAATCTCCATAAGGAGAGCAGAAAAGAGTTAGTTTATTTCAAGAAAGAGCCTTCAAAAAAGGAAACAAATCAAAATCGAATCATATCCGATTTAGATAGATTTTAACCCGAATTTTCCTTATCTGTGCCCTAAAATCAAGGGATTTATTTCTTACTTTCCAAGTTTCATATCTCGGGTCTAGCTTATAAATAGGGCCTCAATTATCATTTAAAGAGAACAAATTCTAGATCCGAAATCATTGTAATCAGAGCACTTAGAGAGCTCTTTACTCTCAATCTGATATAAAAAATGTTTTGTCCAGCCAAAACTGATTGGCTAGAACAAGCCTAGCAAATTTGCCCAAGTAGGCACCGGGCACCGTCTTTTTCTTATTCTATTCGATTTTCATATCATTTGTTCGGTTCGATTTACTTGAGCCGGATCGAGATTTTTTATGTTAGGCTAGGATTTTGTGCTCTACAAAATCTGACGTCAACATTTGGCGCTAGAAGGAGGGGGGTTAACAGAACATAGCTCAAAGACTACCAACACAGCAAATTACGGTGAAGACCAGAATGTCTCATTTGGTCTCCAAAGCCAAAACCTATTACCAGAACGATTTCGTGGGGCTGAGGAAGAACTAAAAGACAAAGGTGGACTTGTTCTCCAAGGTGTTGAGCTCATTTGCCGAGCCGACCAGAGAGTCTATACGTCGAGCTCATCCATCGAGCCGACCAGAGACAAAAACAAGGGAATCACTCCCCAAGGTGTCGATCTCATTTGCCGAGCCGACCAGAGAGTCTATACGTCGAGCTCATCCATCGAGCCGACAAGAGACAAAAATAAGGGAATCGCTCCCCAAAGTATCGAGCTCATTTGTTGAGCCGACTAAAGAGTCTATATGTCGAGCTCATCCATCGAGCCGACCAGAGATAAAAAATAAGGGAATCGCTCCCTGAGGTTTCAAGCTCATTTGCCAAGCCGACTAGAGAGTCTATATGTCGAGCTCATCCATCGAGCCGACCAAAGACTAGAACAAGAGACTTGTTCCCAAAGATGCTATGCTCAATTACCGAACCAGCGAAAACTAAGGACATTTCTCCCCAACATGTCAAGCTCATTCACCAAGCCAACCAAGAAAAAGGGCTCCGGTCCATCCCAGTTCATCCGAACTCGGGATTTGACTAGGGGCTCCGGCCTCATCCTAGCTCATTTTAGCTCAGAATCTGACCAGGGGCTCCGGCCCCCGTCCCGGCTCATTTGAGCTCGTGGATCTGACCAAGGGCTCCGGCCCCCGTCCCGGCTCATCCAAGCTCGTGGATCTGACCAAGGGCCTCGGCCCCCATCCCGGCTCATCCGAGCTCGTGGATCTGACCAGAGACTTCAGCCCCCATCCCAGCTCATCCAAGCTCATGGATCTGACCAGGGGCTCCGGCCCCCGTCCCGGCTCATCCGAGCTCGTGGATCTGACTAAGGGCTCCAGCCCCCATCCCGGCTCATCCGAGCTCGTGGATCTGTCCAAGGGCTTCGGCCCCCGTCCCAGCTCATCCGAGCTCGTGGATCTGACTAGGGGCTCCGGCCCCCGTCCCGGCCCCCGTCCCGGCTCATTCGAGCTCGTGAATCTGACTAAGGGCTCCGACCCCTATCCCGGCTCATTTGAGCTCGTAGATCTGACCAAGGGTTCCAACCCCCGTCCCGGCTCATTTGAGCTCGTGGATCTGACCAAGGGCTCCGATTCCTGTCCCGGCTCATCCGAGCACGTGGATCTGACCAAGGGTCCCGGTCCCCGTCCCAGCTCATCTAAGCTTGTGAATCTGACTAAGGGCCCCGGCCCCAAGGGCTTCGGCCCCATCCTACCTCATCTGAGCTCGGGATCTGACCAGGAGCTCCGACCTCATCCTAGCTCATTTGAGCACAGGATCTGAACTTAGGGCTCCGGCCACCGTGGTCCTACCCGACCAGGCCTCGAGCCACCGTGGTCCAACCCAAGCTGCACCCGAGTCGAGCAGAACCGAGAACCGACCCAAGCTGAGCCGGCCAGGATCGTCCTAACTAGACACCGAGCTGAACCGGGAACCGACCCGAGCCAATCCAGCCAAGACCATTCCGACTAGACACTGGGCCAGGCAACAGCCGTACCGAGCCAGAGTACCGCACCGGTCCGACCAACCGCCGACCAGAAGAGCAACAACGCTAGAGCACCAGGTTGAACCAAGAGGACCCTAACCAAAATTCACACAAGTTAAATAGGAGTTGACCAAAATGTAAACTTCATGGAAGAGCAGAAATATGTTTGTTCATAACCAGAAGCTAGTTTGAGGTCGGCTTGTAGGAGACTGATTAAGTTAGGCCCCGACCATAAGGATTTCTGGCCACGACCTAAGCGGCTAATGTTGGGCCCCCACCAAACCGACCCGACCTAGGATTCGGCCCAAATGGAGACCAAAACTGGCCAGAAGGCCAGGGCCGGCTTGTGAGAAGGCCAAAAGGCCAGAATTGGCTAGGTTGAAGACCAAGTCCGCCGGAAGACCAGAACCGGCCAGGACGCCAGAAGACCAGAGCCGACCAGACCGTTGGCCTGGGCCAGGGACCGACCCGATCAGAACCTAGCCCAGGGGCTCGACCAAAGACCGACCCGACCTGGGGCAGACCCGATCACGACCGAGCCGACTAGAGGCCGATCCGACCATGATCGAGCCGGCCAGGCTCCGAACCGGTGGGTCCCGACCCGACCAAGCCAGTCCGTGGTCATGTCCATCTGACTGCTAGGTTCGCCTCGCGATTGATCTAAGTTCGAGTACTATAGTCGATATGGTCCAGATGTGTCATTGCTCAAGACATTTCTGAATATACAAACAGAAGACCAAAAACCAATCTCCATAAGGAGAGCAGAAAAGAGTTAGTTTATTTCAAGAAAGAGTCTTCAAAAAAAGAAACAAATCAAGATCGAATCATATCCGATTTAGATAGATTTTAACCCGATTTTTCCTTATTTGTGCCCTAAAATCAAGGGATTTATTTCTTACTTTCCAAGTTTCATATCTCAGGTCTAGCTTATAAATAGGGCCTCAATTATCATTTAAAGAGAACGAATTCTAGATCCGAAATCATTGTAATCAGAGCACTTAGAGAGCTCTGTACTCTCAATCTGATATAAAAAACGTTCTGTCCGGCCAAAACTGATTGGCTAGAACAAGCCTAGCAAATTTGCCCGAGTAGGCACCGGGCACCGTCTTTTTCTTATTCTATTCGATTTTCATATCGTTTGTTCGGTTTGATTTACTTGAGCTGGATCGAGATTTTTTGTGTTAGGCTAGGATTTTGTGCTCTACAAAATCTGACGTCAACACACACATGATTAGAATTCGACCTTAAGACATAACCCGACAGTTGCTCCATGTAAATATCTTTGTCAAGCTCCCCGTATAAGAAGACATTTTTTATATCAAGTTGCCATAATCTCCAATTGTTATAAGCTACTAAGGCTAACACCACTCGAACTGAAATCATTTTTGCCACTAGGCTAAAGGTTTCTTTATAATTTTCACCATATTTTTGGGAGAAACCTCTCGCAACCAATCTTGTCTTGTACCTATCTATGTTTCCGTCAGCCTTTCTTTTAATTTTATACACCCATTTGCAAGAGATTGGTTGCACATCATTTGGCTTGGGAATAAGGCTCCAAGTTTCATTTTCTTCAAGAGCATCTATTTCAGCATCCATAACAAGCCCTTCATTCCTTGCTCTTCTCGACTTCTTCAAAAGTATAAGGTTTCTCATCATCAATTGGGCCTGTAAAGAAACATGCACATGTGCTGGTAAAATTGTCATCTTTATAACAAGCTGGTTTGATGATATTTCTTCTCGGTGTTTGTATACTACTTATTTCAGATGGATCCTCGGTCTGTAGATCTAGACTCCCCCTCTCGGTCTGCTGCAGATTCGAACTTCCCCTGTCATTTTGCTCCTCAATGTTTGAAGAAGACAAGATGCTTGAAGGAGTATTATTAATAGGTAATTCGACCGTGTTAATCTGATCAACGCCATCTTCTTTGTAATATAGTGATATTTCATCAAATATGACGTCTCGTGAGACAACATAGAGATGAGTCTTAGGATCCATGCATCTCCATCATTTTTTCCTTTCATCATAGCCAACAAAAATACATTTCCTTGTCTTTGCATCTAACTTGCTCCTTTGTGAATCTGGCACATGAACATAACAAATTGAGCCAAATATTCTTAATTGCTTAACATTTGGCTTTTCTCCAAACAACAACTCATAAGGGGATTTCATATTAATTGGAGAAAGAAGCATTCGATTAATCACATATGATGCATATCTCATACCTTCAGCCCATAGTGTTTTAGGCAAGTTCTTGACATACAACCAGCTTTTGGCCACCCCATTTTGCTGTGGCATTTCAGCACAAGAAAGTTGTCTTTTGTTTCCATGTTGACGACAGAAAGACAAGAATTTTTCAGAAGTAAATTCTCCACCATTATCAATCTACAACTGCTTAATTGTTGTACCAAGCTCGCCTTCAACCATTTCTTTGAATTCCAAGAATCTGGTACATACTTCTGACTTCTGTTTCACAAAGAAAACCCATGTATATCTACTAAAATCATCAATAAAAATGAGCATGTAAGAAAATCCTGAATAAGACGGAGTTCTTGTTGGTCCCTTTAAATCGCTGTGAATAAGATCTAATGGACCTTCACACCGTGAAAAAGATCAAACGGAAGTCAGTGAGCCTTCCCAAATTAGCATCCTTCACACACCACTCTAGAAAAATCATTCAAGTTAGGCAGCCTTTCAACAAGATTCTTTT
Organism: Scutellaria minor; assembly: GCA_954870855.1. Taxonomy (NCBI): domain Eukaryota; kingdom Viridiplantae; phylum Streptophyta; class Magnoliopsida; order Lamiales; family Lamiaceae; genus Scutellaria; species Scutellaria minor. The sequence goes on from OX940731.1 coordinate 5,498,845, forward strand.
TTACCATGACTTCTAATTTTGCCATATTAAGGTGTCCCAATCTTGCATGCCAAATGTGGGCATTTTCATTATTGCTCATTTTATTTATATATGAGTCAGAAGCAGATAAAAAATAGGTTATTGACTCTCTTACCAGTGTGTATAACCTCTGCCTTGAGTGTCGATGTTCTGTAGAAACTTCACGTCTTGTGGGTTGAAAAGAACATTATTTCCAGCATCAACAACATTTGCAATGGAGAACAAATTTTCTTCATCAGTAGAGCATGAAACACGTTCTTTAAGATAATTGAGTCTTCATGGTATTCTTTAATGACCACTGTCCTTCATTTTCCACGTGATGAACGGTATTGTCTGTTGTAACGATAGCATCACAACCATTATATTATTTAAGGGCAGAGAACTTTGACTTCTCTCCAGTAAGGTGATGCCCACATCCTGAATCCACGATCCAATCATTGTCAAAATTGATGGAAGCCATGACATCTACAACCTTTGTTTCTGCCACAAAGCATTTGCCCCAATCTTCTTTAACTTTATCTTTTTCATTTCTAGCCATGTTACCTTCATTTAATTTTACGCGACAAAATCTCTTGATATGACCTAGTCGGTGGCACCGATGACATTCGATGACCTTCTTGCCAGAATTACAAAATGACTCTACTTCTTTTTGCAAGTTTGAGTTATCTTGATTTTTCTTTCCTTTAAAGTTCCTTTTGAATTACCCTTTAAAATGCCCTTGTTTTGCCAAAAGTGCATTCCCTTCACCTCTATTTAGAGAATCTCCAGCCATCTGCTTTGCTAAAGACTCTTGTGATGATAACAGATTCTCAAATTCCTCCAAGGAAGGTTGTTGAGCCTATCCTTTAATAGATGTAACATAAGAAGTGTATTCTGACTTCAATCCTTGAATAATATTTCTCCGTATGCGAGCCTCAGAAATTGCTTCGTCTGGATTAAGAAGAGAGATTTCCGAACAAAGATTCTTAACTTTCAGAAAGTACTCGGCAATACACAGATTATCTTGAGTTGTATTTGTGAATTCGTTCTTTAGGATTTGTAGTCTAGCTTCATCTTTTTAGTTGAATAGCCTGTCAACAGTGTGTCAAATATCATGGGCTGATTTACATCTCATTATATGATCAAACAAGCTGGGAGAAATCGATCTCTTCAAGGTAAACTCAGTTTTTGCATTAAGATGCTTCCATTTCTTGAGTGCATCTGCATTTTTGGGTGTGTTAGTAGGAGCTTCTGTGTTTTCTCCATTCACAACCTCTCATAGATCTTCACCAACAAGATAAGACTCCATACAAGTCCTTTATATTCTGTAATTGGACTGGTTCAACAACTCTATACCCAAACCACTCACACAACCACTTATAACCATCTCGAGGTATCGGTTGAATTTTCCACCAAGAGATCTTGACACACAAATATGCAGAGCTCTTATGGCTCTAATACCATGTGAAAGTAAGTACTACAACAGAACAATTGAATTTTTGTTGGCTCAAGATCAACAACCTTGTAGGTGAAGAATAACCAAAAGAATTTATCTACCTCTAAAGAAGAAAGATGGATAGAATAAGTGTAATACCCCTTTCTTGTACATTTCTGTAGAATATCAGAGTTTAATAAGTTTTCCATTTGGGCGTCCAGATACTCAATAAAACATGCATTTCCAAGATAATTTAAACTTGCAATTAAAGATAAGTGAATTTGAACATTTTTTTATAAAACGTGAATCATATACAGCGGAAGAGGAATATATATATATATATATATATATATATATATATTTGTTATAATAATTGTACAGCTAAACTATACAGCTTTGCAAACTAAGTTTTCCCAAAAGATTTCAAGATCATTTTCTGTACAAATAAATAATATAACACCTTTTTCCCTTCCAATAAAACTCTTTCACAATCTTTAGAACATTGGCTACTAGCATCCACCACCTGCATACCACGCTCAATGATTCCTTAAACTAAAAACATTTTAACGTAAAAAGGAGTGAGTGTATGAAGACACTCAGTGGGGTGGGACTAGTGAACAATTAAAATGCTTGAAAAGTACAAATATATCACGTATTGACTTATAAATGCGGTATAAGACCGCCTTTGAAAATACGGTTCTAAACCGCCGTGATAACGTTTTTATTAATTCATCTTCAGAAGAGAAAACGACCTCTATGATATGGATGCTAAGGAGCAGGCATCCATCCTCCATTCAGATGACACGGGTCCAACTTTCTCAACCCAGATAATGATATGGGACCAAAGAAAGCCACCAAGGACCAATCCTTGGATAGAGAAGACACATGTTGCCATTCATGGAGATAAAATAAAATAGCAGGTGCTTCACAAGGTATCCAAGGATCCAGTGTCAAGCAGCTTCATGCTGGAGTCTGGGTAATCTCGAAGAAAAATGAAAAAACCAGACCAATAGTCAACGAGGATCCAAGGTGAACGTGTCTGGACATTGACGAAGCTGCACAAGTAAACTAACCATCCACCGGTCAGTTTCCTAATCTCTTGTCGCGTGCTGAAGCTGAGCAGCTTATTCCCTTGGGTATGAATAAGAATGAGGATGCTTAGTGGGAAGTACAAACAGGTTACTGCTCTATGGTCTTGGGCAGTAACTGATGGTTAAGAGAAAACCCTGACTCGTCATATCTGGCGTTGTAGCTCCACCCTTGGGCAACCATGTGAAAGAAGATCACAAAAAGGGAAAAGAGTTGCAAGTCAAAAGTCAAGAGTCACTGCTGAAGCCTTATAGCAAGGGGGAAACAGATAATAATGGCGATCAGGAGCAACCTACCATCTCAAAGATGAAGAAGGCTGATGAAAACATGCTGAAAAAGGCATGCGAAGATCAGAGATGGTAGAGATGGAGAAGAAGAACTCCCTAGTGGAAAAACGTGGAAACAGCAAACTGGTTGAAGCTGAAGAAAGAAGTGAAGCTAGATGGAGTAATATTAGCTTACTTACTTTTGTATTAAACAGAATTTGTACTTGTACAATATCTAAGTTTCAATAAAGAGTATTCTGGTTTATTGACTCTTGTCTTATTGTGTTTTGTCATCATCAAGATAAATGGGGAATTGTTGGGATATTTCAGTAGTTATCTTGATAAGACAAAATTGTATACACAATAAGAAAAGAACAGTTTGCTTAAGGTATTGATACCTAGTTTCCACACTATATGATCACAAGCTTATCGATACTGAGGAAAAGATCATGTAATGATTTTCCAAGAAATAAGGAAAACCAACCTTAGAAAAAAGAGGAATAAGTCTTCTAAGGATCAGCAAGTTGTAGGGAACAGCAAGCTGGAATAAAAGTATCTGCATAAGAAGCAGATATGATACTGCAGGAAGTAGACAGCATGCTAAAAGGATAACATAAAGCAGAAAAGCCTCAAGCAGAAAGCTGCACCAAAGGAGAAACAAAGAAGATTAAGGAAAATCTTCTAAAAATAGGAAGCTAGAAGCTGATATAGAATACTGGATGCTGCAATCTGGGATAACAAGCAGCAAGCAGTATTAGGAAGCTGAAAGAGCAGAACAACATACAGCAATAGAAAGCTGGCTACAAGCCTATGAACAGGAAACTGCTAGAAAACAAAATCCTGGTACAGAATAGGAAGCAGCAGAATAAACAGCAAGCAAGGAGAATCTACAGGAGAAACAACAAGTAGCCAACGGATCTATTGAAAAGCCAAAGTGCTACTCTCTCTCATGCAGTATCAAGAAGAGAATGCAGCGCAAAGAAAAGCAAAGCTAACTGACTCAAGTAGCCGTTGCATGAACTTCAACCTTGAGCCCATACCGACTGGACAGGTTAGCAGGAATGTTAGAAAGGGCCAGGAACAAATAGTAGGCGCATTAAATGCTCATATCAGAAATAGCTCAGATGCATTTAATGCGACCATAGAGAAGATCTTGGAGATAAAGCTTAAACTCAAATGGGAGAAGAATCCCCCTTCAACGGATACTTCTCAACGGATAAAACTCACAAGATCTATAAATAAAAGGTGTGGCTGATTGAAGAAATTTGCTGAACAGAGTCGAGAGGAAACTCACAGACTTACCAAAGCTTCTCAAAGCTTTCACATGTTCAGCCACTCAACCTTCTTAAAGCAGTCTACAACAACAATAGAGTTTTCAGAGATCAAGACTACTTCTCACCAGTTGAAGAAACATTTTCACTTAACCATTGTGCTGTGTGTGCTAGGTTGTTTTATTTGGTGTACTTAGTCGATAGGATTATATCCTTGCTAAGTTTGTATAGTCTTGTGTAGGCTATCTTTCCCTATGTGGGAGTGTGTCCTTGTGTGGGAGTTTGTAAATCTTGTGTGGATGTAGACCTAGGAATCTGGGATTCTGTGTAGGTATAACTTGTTTTGGAAGAGGTTTATAATGACGAGTATTGTAAAGCAAACTGATCATAACGAAGCTCCTCCTTAGTGAAGGAGTAGAGTAGACGTAGAAGGATTACACCACCTTCCAACCACTATAAGCCATACGTTTTTATTGCTTATCTTATTTGTTTTACTGTTTTGCTTGCATATATATCCTGTTGCATCTCTTACAAGCATACTGTTGAAAGGCGTCTTACAAAATCGTACTTTGAAAAGAAAACTGGTTTTAATAAGAAACCCTATCAAGTCTATTCCGCTGCGTTGAAATCTGATACCGGGACAGTAACCTGATTCAGCCAAGGGCCAAGTTGCTGACTTGAGACAGGATACTGTTCTCCTAGTGAGACAGAAACCTGTTAGTCAGTTATATATTTTGAAATGTTCGAAAAATCGATAGAGGTTCATTCACCCCCCTGAACCTCTGACCACTTGGGACCCAACATATTTTACATTCACTTTTGGCACGTAATAAGCACATAACGCCACGTTTACAAATTATCATACACACTTCTCACATCAGCTAACATCTTCACGTTATAGCACTTGATCACATAAATGGGAAAGCAATAATTTTACTATTGGTATGACCCTTATTTGTTTAAACATTGTCCAGATCAAATAGTTTGCAGATGTGTTCCTGATGATGAAATTCCAAATGCGCTCTATCATTGTCATTCTTCAGAGTATGGAGGTCATTTTGGAGCTAACAGAACTGCGGCTAAAGTTCTACAATTTGGGTTGTACTGGCCGACTGTGTTTAAAGATGCCCAAGAATTTATCAAAGCTTGTGATAGATGTCAACGCACTGAGAGTATTTCTAAGAGGAATGAAATGTCTTTGAATAACATCCTTGAGGTCGAATTGTTCGACGTATGGGGAATCGACTTTATGGGCCCATTTCCAACTTCCCACGGCAAGAAGTACATTCTAGTGGCAGTTGATTACGTGTCAAAGTGAGTTGAGATGGTTGCTTTAACAACCAATGATTCAAGATCAGTTCAGAAGTTTCTCCGAAAAATTATCTTCACTCATTTTGGAGTGCCAAGAGCTCTTATAAGTGATGGGGGAACACACTTTTACAATAAGCAATTGGATTCTGTACTAGCTAAATTTGGAATTACCCACAAAGTTGCCACACCATACCATCCTCAAACGAGTGGACAAGTTGAGGTCTCTAATCGTGAGTTGAAGTGGATATTAGAGAAGACAGTCAGTTCTTCACGAAAAGATTGGTCCTCAAAGTTGGATGATGCACTCTGGGCATATAGAACTGCATTTAAGACACCAATTAGAATGTCTTCGTTCCAGCTTGTGTATGGGAAGTCATGTCACTTGCCCGTTGAACTTGAACACAAAGCTTATTGGACAGTCAAGAAGCTAAATTTTGATTTACAAGTAGCTGGTGAGCAAAAAAAGTATTAATTGAATGAACTTGATGAGTGGCGTCATGAAACTTATGAGAATGCAAAGATATACAAAGAGCGAACAAAGAGATGGCATGATAAGAACATTCTTATTAAGCAGTTCCTCCCAGGTCAAAGAGTTATGTTGTTTAACTCACGCTTGCGATTATTTCTTGGGAAGTTGCGCTCCAAATGGTCTGGACCATTTACTGTGATACGATCATTGTCATGGGGTGATGTAGAAGTTGAGGGACAAAATGAAAAATTCATGGTGAATGGGCAACGACTGAAGCTTTACATTGAGAATGAACAAGTAATGATGGAGTCACCCATTTATTTCTATGACCCATAGTTTGAAGCAAGAGAAAGTCGGGCTGAAGACTATAAATTTAGCGATTGTTGGGAGGCAACCCAACGTTGTTGTTCTCTTTTATTTCTTTTAGTTATTCTTCCTTTTGTTGTAGGATGGTTTTGCAGTTTAGTTTTCCTTTTTTTTTCTTCATCAAAGAGGTGGCTTGCTGAAAATTGGCGAATTAGCATTTTAGTAGATTTCTTTTGACACTGGATATCCAGTGTGGTTATACAGACCAGTGCCATTTGATAAGGGTGATCTGATCTTGCTATCAACAGTCTATCACTTGTTGGTTCTCCTCTATTTGGTGAGCTCTTTACAATACTCGTTTTCTTCTTCTCAAATAGTTGATTTCCTGTCATTCATTGAGGACAACTAATATCTCAAGTTTGGGGGGAGAATTTAAGAGTGTTTTTGGTCTTTTGGTGTTTGTTGCTTTTAGACATGAGTATGCTATATCTTGAGAGACCTATAACAGATTGAATATTTGTCATCATGCTCTGATTTTGATTATTGGTTTTGTGATGCAAGCAAGTTGAAGTGCTTAAGAGAGGTCATACATTTTACTTGAGAGGATTTTGAGCCTTTGACTGATAATATGTTGATGCAGTCTTTTTTTTTTTTGAGTGATATGTTTTCCATGATTGCATTTCTCTAGAATTTGTGCTGATTCTTTATCATGGCTACTTTTTGCTTACATTGATCGTGAATATGATTAAGGTCATCCTTGTTTGAGCTTACTTTTTCCAAATAAAGCCAACTATGATGATGTTCTCAGTTACTCCCTTGTTAACCACTTTGTGCCTTATATCCAAATTACTTAATCTTGAAACTAGTGGAGTACACTATGCATTCCTTCTTGTCATTGATTGATAAAGTGAAAGAGAATGATGATTAGTTTTTGATTGGAGAAAAATGAGTTGAGTTGAAAACAAATTGAAATGTGAAAAGATGATGGGATGGAATCAGCTGCCTACTCTTAAGAGTCCAAATATGAAATCGGGTCAAGATGGACTAACTTAAGAGTAGTGTAGAGTTGTCAACCTCATCCAAAAAAAAAAAAAATAGCGTTGAGAATGGGAATGAGATAACCCAAGAAGATTATCACAATTGAGTTATGACTAATAGTTGATATTTATGAGTTTGTGTACTCCATTAGTTTAATACTCTTTTGTCGAGTTCTCATTCACTAACCCCATAGCCCAGTTACAACCTAACAAAAGTCCTTATGATTCACGACATGTTTGCATACATTGTGGTAGAGATTAAGAAGATGTGCAAGCCTATGATAGGAAGCTCTCTAGGAAAGACTTGAGTGAAACACATCCAAATATACACATAAGAGTTTGAGTGATATACATATCCTGGTGAGATCTCTCTTATCTTAAGTACGACGCTTGTGAGCACACAAAACTTGTTTGTATATTGTTGAGCATTATCGATAAATATTCAAGAAGAGAAAAGGTCTTGAAAGTATGTAAGCTTTGAGTTAAAGGTGATAACATTTGATCTTTTGAGCTTTGTTTAATTTTTCCACCCTTTTCATGCTTTATTTCCTTTGTTTGCTTGAGGACAAGCAACAATTCAGGTTTGGTGATAGGTGGAAAATATGTGTGAATAATAAAGGTAAAAAAGGATATAATTTAAGTGATTTCATATATTTTATATATGTTTTCAACTTACATTTGTCCTTGAGGCGGTTTACTACTCTACATTGATTTTTATGCAGATTTGGATAAAAAAATATCGAATTTCAGCCTACACTAGGTACCAAGTGTGAACTCAGTAATCTAGTGTGAAATCTGATCTACACAGAATCAGCCAAATAACAGCCTAGGCCCATTTGATGGATTTAAAAGGCTCAAATCGTCCTAGGGCAGAGAAGAGGAATTTTTGACAGAAGAAACAAAAAAAAGGATTTCGGAGCAGAGGAAAAGAGGGGGAATTGACGAGAAGAGATCGGAGAAAGAATCAAAGACGACGATATCGACGGAGAGCGTCATAATAGAGTTTTTCCTTCTTTTTCTTTCGTCTTTGAGTCTTGAACCATTGATTTTAGATTATTGTCCATTGATTTTATCATGTTTCTAGAGTAAATACCTTTCTAGGGTTGTGATGTAGCCTAATAGAAGAGGCTTGGATTATTTATTGGATTTATTCATTGATTCCTTCATTCTATTAATGTTTTATGCATGTTTTTAATGCTTCCAATTATTTGGCCGGTAATTAGATGATGAGATACTCATGTTGAGACCGATAGAAGATATATGTGTAGAGATTTATTGCATGAAATTGTAAATTCATATGAGATAGAGATATACTTGTATAGTTTGTGTAGTCCTTCAAGTGAACTTGTTGGTAATGCATTATTAATTGGATGATTCTCATAGAGATATAGTGGATTGACAATTAATAATAGGTTTGCTATCATTCGAGAGAGGTTAGTAAATAATCGAAGGAATTCACGGCTAGCAATAGATGGAAATGGAAGGATGAAGGATGAAAACATAGATTCAAGTTGATTCAATTATGGTGAAATCAATACCCTAGGTCTTCTCATTCTTGAAGTTTGAATATTATTTTGTTGATTTTATCTTGGTCTTATTTGATTTCTTGTTTTGGTAATTAATTGAAGTAGATATAGTTCTGTATCATCCATTTTTGCTTTGCCAAATATAATCAAAATCATCCAAATTTTAGTAATTAATCTACAATTCTCGTGAGTACGATATCTTAATTATTACGCGATAAACCCGTACACTTGTGGGAGCTTCAATTTCATAATAATACAACTGAATATATCCTAGTGCATCATTGAATCGGCTTCGCTCTTGAAAGATTATAATATATAAGTACTCATTCTTTGCATTCTAAAAGTATAACCTCCACGTCTTGAAGATGCGAGATCTTTATCATATTCACCCCAAATGATGTAAAGATGCCATTGTACATTCTGATTTTTTTTCTAAAATCAATGGTCTCTTCTAAATTTGAAGTATAAAAATCATATAATTTATTTGAAGTTTCAGTTGATACTAGTCTATTTTTCCATTTTTCCATTATCGCAAGAAAAGGTTGATGTTTCATCATATTCAAACCTTATCGTGCCTCAATAAATGCAATTCAACAGTTTTTTTTTTCAATTCATGCATCTTTAAGGAGATAAATTCACAAACTGAAAAACCTAAAGACAAAAAGAAAAAAAAATTAAACTTTGGTAACTAATAAGTTCTTTAATATAATATGTATTGATGAAAAAAAGTTAGCATTTGTCTCATGTAGTTTTTTCTTATATTTTCAGACTTGATCTCTGTATTCCTACTTTTCAGTAGCATTTTAAGTTTGAATATTTTTCCTTTTGTATTTCATGTTTTCTTTGACGATATACATTTATAACTTATTAACATGATGTGGACGATCTTTGCTCCTGTTCTTTAAGGAAACTAAAACAAAAATTAAATCATTTACATCCAAAAAAAAATATGAATGTCGGATTTAGATGAAATAGAGAATAAGAAACATTCTCTTACTTAAAACTTTATAATATAATAAATTAATTCACATTAATGTTAGTTTAATAAATTAATTCACACAACGACGATGAATTAATTAATCTCGACACTTAGATCAAAACTTTATAATATAATAAATTAATTCATATCAATGACAATTTAATAAATTAAGTCACACAACAAAGATGAATCGATTAATCTCTACACATCGATCGATCAATCAATCTAAGCATGTCGAAAAGGAATAATCAGTCACTATCCTAATTAAAAAAAACAATAGCAATCATAATCTAATAAAACAAGGGGATTTTATGAAAATTAAAATTAAACAGATATGACATCTAATCAAAATTGAAGTTAAAATTTTATTCCTTACCATTGTGATTTGAAAACAGTGGAACTTGTAAATCCACATCGTATAAAATTTAATGATATTATATTGCATATACTTCAGTGTCATCCCATAGTGGCATGATTTATAAAAAAAATTGAGACATAACTGTGATATTTGCTTTTACCATTCGAAGGAACATTCTCACGCTTTGTGACAAAATTGACTCTTCAATCATCAATTAAACACGTATTAATCGATTAGTTCACCTCAACACTTCAATCAATCAATTAAACATGTATTAATAAATTAATTCACACTTCAATCAATCAATGGATTTAAAAATACAATCACTTCAATTATATCAAATTCATCACGTTTTAATTAATACAATTAGTTAATACTCCCGTGATGTGGGGAAAAGATATATACCACCATGCGCAAATAAAAAGATTCCAAAATACACGGAATGCACCTTTATAACTAACTCAATGTATCCAATATCAGAATCCAACGTAGTTGGTGTGTATGGTTTAATGACTTATTCACCTTGACTATCCTTTCCCCCGAAACAATAGTATTAACTTTTCAGTTAGACTATATATATAATATATTTTTGTTTATTCTTTTGTCTAATAGTATTAGGTTTCTTTTACATTCCCAATGATATCAGATTTCTTTTCTATATTTTTATTTATTTATTGTTGGGACAAAATTCATTTTTCGTCCTTTTCTAGGGACGTTATTCATTTTTTGTCCTTTTATTTTCCAATCATCAATTTTAGTCCTCTTATCTCAAAATTTGTCCAATTTTGATCCGATTTTCGTCGGAATCTTGATTTTCCGATCAATTTCGGGTGAGTGCACAACACTTGCCCCCAATTCCAAGATATCCGATGACTTACGCTTATGTGGCAGTTTATTCCGCCTATGGCATTTACTTTTGTATTATTTTCCTCACTAAAATTCCACGTCACCTGCCACATCATCTAAATGCATAAAAAATGGAAAATGAAAAATATATAAAAAATAGAGGTAGTCTCTTGTGAGACCGTCTCACGGATCCCCTTGTGTGAGACGGATCTTATTTGACCCACCCCGTAACACATGACCCTACCCACCCATATCCACCCTAATCTAGTAAAGCCCAATAAGAACTGAAACAACAAATTTGCATGATAATTGTTGGACACTATAGTTTCTTCCTCAATTGCTTCTGATGCCTATTTCTTCCACGGCCTCCCAGCATCTTCCTAACAATTATATTAATGATTATCATCTTTGGCATTATATTAATAATTATTCTTATTTTTTAAACAATATATTAATTGTAATTGTATTTGTAATTATCATCCAATTATAGCAACATAACAACAAGAAAAAAAACACATACTTATAGCTTTAAACACATACTTATAGCTGTAAAACACATACTTATATAAAAACATTTATATAGCAACATAACAATAAGAATAAAAACACATACTTATAACTTTAAAACACATATTTATAGCTGTAAAACACATACTTATATAAAACACTTATATAACAACATAACAATAAAAATAAAAACACATACTTATAACTTTAAAATCCATACTTATAGCTATAAAATACATACAACATTTAATTAATTAAAAAGACAAAAAATAATCAATTCAATTAAAAAAATTAATCCAAATCTCCAATTCACACTCGAGAACACTAATTTCTAAATCTCAAAACTCAAATCCCCAATTCTCACTCAAGAACTCTGATTTCTAAATTCATCCCCAATCAATCCAAACTTTAAAAGGTCAATAAATTCCGTCTTTCGTTCTTCTCGTTTCCGATCGCCGAAGCAAGAGTAGTTTGTAGAAACCTTGTTAATGTGGATGCGATACTCGAGAGCCAGGAGAACTTCGGCGACGAAGAACTTCATCGTCGAAGCCAATAGCTAGTTGGAAGGCTGCGAAGGAGATGTGTGAGAAGGAGGAGCAGATTTTCAGTGTTAAAGATGGAGATGGAAGGAGTTGAGCGGCGACGGGTAGCCTGCGATGGGGGGAGATGAGTTTTTTCAAAAAAAATTAAACTCCTCTCCTTTAATTTTGTTTGTTAGTTTTTGTTTTTAATGTTTAATCAATTGATTAAATAATAGGTTTTTTTTTTAATTTAGTTCTGTTATATATATTTTTTACGCAAAAACTCATGTGAGACCGTCTCACGGATCCCCTTCCATAAGACGGATCTTTTAGCTTGACCCACAACCCCATGATCCAACCCAACCCTTCTGTGGGTTGTGGGTCAAGCCAAAAGATCCGTCTCATGGAAGGGGATCCATGAGACGGTCTCACATGAGTTTTTGCATAAAAAATATATATAACAGAACTAAATTTAAAAAAGAAACTCATTATTTAATCAATTGATTAAACATTAAAAACAAAAACTAACAAACAAAATTAAAGGAGAGGAGTTTAATTTCTTTGGAAAAAACTCATCTCTCCCCCATCGCAAGCTACCCGTCGCCGCTCAACTCCTTCAATCTCCATCTTTAACACTGAAAATCTACTCCTCCTTTTCGCACATCTCCTTCGCAGCCTTCCAACTAGCTATTGGCTTCAAAGATGAAGTTCTTCGTCGCCGAAGTTCTCCTGGCTCTCGAGTATCGCATCCACATTAACAAGGTTTCTACAAACTACTCTTGCTTCGGCGATCGGAAATGAGGAGAACGAAAAGATGGAATTTATTGACCTTTTAAAGTTTGGATTGATTGGGGATGAATTTAGAAATCAGAGTTCTTGAGTGAGAATTGGGGATTTGAGTTTTGAGATTTAGAAATTAGTGTTCTTGAGTGTGAATTGGAGATTTGGATTAATTTTTTTAATTGAATTGATTATTTTTTGTCTTTCTAATTTATTAAATGACGTAGAGTCAGTTGGTAATTATCATTTTCTTTTAGTTCTTATGTCAATTTAAAAAAAAAAAGTTCTTTATGATATTTTTTTTGCACTAAATGACATGAATAGTGATTTTATGTTTATGATTTTTTTTCACTTAAATGACATGGCAATGATTTGGTAATTTAAATAGTAAAATAATATAAAAATAAAATCCACATGTGAAAATAATAGTCATATAAGCGTAAGTTCTGTAAAATACTGAAATTGGGGGCAAATGTTGTGCACTCGCCCGAAATTGGCCGGAAAATCAAGATTTCGGTAAAAATCGGACCAAAGTTAGACAAATTTTGAGATAGAAGGACTAAAATTGATTATCAGAAAATAAGAGAACCAAAAACGGACAACGTTCTCAGGGAAGGACGAAAAGTGAATTTTGTCCTTTATTGTTGTGTTTTTCTAAAAGTATTTTCATTAATTAATAATTTTTTTTTTTTACTGTTGTGTTTATAATATTGAAGTTGATGTCAATCTTCGAAGCATTTGAAGCCCGGCAATTGCATCTAACAATTAAGACTAACATATTATATTTATTGTGCTTATTGGTTTAATGAGTTATAGTGATATTAATTTCTATTGATTGTGATTATCTTATTAAGATATCAATTATTTAATTATTTATAGATCGTTGATCTTATCTAATTTTTATAGAATTACCTAAATATTTTTAATTTTGAAAATTCATTAAAGATATTTTAGTCGTTATAAAAATTGACCAAACAAAATATTTTTATAATAATATTAGATAGATAGATTAGATTAGATTTGTATGGTACGTACATCTATTTTATGCACAAAAAGGTGCACGAGTCCTTGAACATGATTAAAAGATATTTTTCTATGAAATTTAAGTAAATTGTAAATTGTAATCTTTCGCATTTTACATTTAATTTACTGAAAAATAAATAATCGAAATTGCAGGCCCATTGCAAGTATTTATGCTTGTGTATTGAGTAAAGATTCAGCAAGGTACATATTCAAATTACTTGGAACACAAAAATATATATTCTATCGGAAAATATAAAGGTTATGCATGCCAGATTTCTTTTTAAAAAATATTATATGGAAAATTGTAAATATAAGACATTATTTTTATGTCATTTATTAATGAAGGACACTAATTTTTCGGACCCTGTAAATTTTAAATTTGAACGATTTTGGTCTAATTGCATGAGATTTAATCTTTTTGCTTATGTGATTTGATCAGAAATTTGTATGATTCAACTTGAAATTCATGTGATTTGGCCCGAAATTTTTTATTTCGAATTTTTTGTTCTAAAATCATCCAAATTGAAATATTAATGTTTCAATGTTAGGACCCGAAAAGTTAGCGTCTTTCATTCATGAATGACAATAAGATAGTGAATTAAATTTGCAATTTCCCCTATTATATATATATATATATATATATATATATATATATATATATATATATATATATATATATATATCAAATAGAGTAGTCCAATTAACCATCATTACATATAAAGTAGTCTTTTTAAAGTCCGCAATCCAGAAAATTAAAGAAAATTAAAAATATTAAAATAAAATTATGAATTTATTACTTTTTTTCTCAGTAAATTAGGGGATTGGAAATTTCGAATTTTAAGTTTTCGAACTGGCAATTTAGGACAATAACTTTTTGGAAATTAATAATATTTGATGCATTCGAACCACAGTGAGGTCAGAAAAAAAATTAATAATTTTATCGCGTTGCGACGCGCGGTCATTTATATATTATGATTTACGAACAAAATGACTCAAACTCCCAATTTCGAGTGAATTCAACCGTGGAGAAGCTAATTGAAAAATTCAATTAGTTTTAAAATTATTTCATCATAGAGTTCATATAATGAAAGATTATGGTAAATATGGGTTTTGAGAATTCTTATACAATCGCATTGTACATTTTAACCAAAGTTTGGGGTAAAGATTTCTCAAGAAAATTTTAAAATTTTGTCAATAACTTTTTTGGAGTTAATCAAAATGACAATATATTTGATGAGGATGCGTGAAATTCATGTGTTTTATTGGGTATATAGTACTTTAAATTTTATGTTACATTTAAAATGGATAGAAAATTATTGACTTTTTATATTAAGAACAAATGGATAAAAAATTATTTCAAATTAATTCCTTAAAAGAAGAAATTAATTCTCTTACTATTGAAGAAAAATTAAAAAAATCCAAATTACAAGAAAAAATTAAACTTATTTATAATAAGTTTTCTCTTGAAATATGTGATGATCATCCAAATGCTTTTTGGGATAGAAAAAAACATATAATATCCCTTCCATATGAGGAAGATTTTTTAGAAAAAAATATACCTATAAAGGCTGGATCTTGTCAAATGAATACAGAATATCTAGAACTTTGTAAACAAGAGATAAAATCTCTCCTTCATAAAGGTTTAATAACTCCTTCCAAGTCTTCATGATCTTATACAGCTTTCTATGTTAATAAACATTCAGAAAAAGAAAGTGGTGTTCCTAGACTCGTCATAAATTATATCAGAAGAATGTTCCAATAGGACATTATGAATGGACAGTTACCCTTTGGGTTAAAAAATGTTCCATCAAAATTTCAACAAATTATGAGTGATATATTTATTCCTTACAATAATTTTATAATTGTTTATATTGATGATATTCTTGTATTCTCTAAAGATATTGAAACTCATTTCAAACATTTAGAGATATTTAGAAAATTGATTATTCAAAATGGTCTTGTTATATCAAAACCAAAAATGAATTTATTCCAAATTAATGTCAGATTTTTAGGACATAATATTAATAATGGAAAAATTATTCCTATACAAAGAAGTATGGAATTTGGAAATAAATATCCAGACATAATTGTTGATAAAACTCAATTACAAAGATTTCTTGGAAGTCTTAATTATGTTTCCTCTTTTGTTGAAAATATTTCAAAATTATCTGCTATTTTATATGATAGACTTAAAAAGAATCTTTCTCCTTGGATTGATGAACATACCAAAATTGTTAGGATTATAAAAGAAAAGGTTAAAAATATTCCTTGTCTTATGCTTGCAAATCCTCAATGGGAAAAAATTATTGAAACAGATGCCTCAGATATAGGTTTTGGAGGTATTTTAAAACAAATAAATCCAAAGGATAAACAAGAAATTCTTGTTAGATTTTATTCAGGAAAATGGAATCCTGCACAGAAAAATTATGCAACTGTACCTAAAGAAATACTTACTATAGTAAAATGTGTTATAAAATTTCAAGATGATTTATACAATCAAAAATTTATCATAAAAACTGATTGCCAAGCAGCAAAAGGAATTTTTAAAAAAGATTTTAAACACGACGATATTTCAAAACAAATGTTTGCTAAATGGCAGGCTTATTTAGCCCCTTTTGATTTTGAAATTATTTATAAACAAGGGAAAGACAATAATTTGTCTGATTATTTAACAAGATAATTTCTTTTATGACTATAGATATGAGTCAGCCAAGCAGAGGATCCTATTTCCCTAATAGGGGAAGAGGAAGGGGAAGAACCTCACACATCAGGGTAAACAGAAGCTTATAACTCAGAATATTTCTGGTATTTCTTCAGGAAATATTCCTGGCAAAAACTATCCATTATATGGAAAATTTCAAGATTTTCTTAAAAAGAAAATACAAGAAAAGGATGATATTCCTAATTCTTCTCAAACTTCTTATGCTAATATTGCAACAGAAGAAAAGAATAATATACTCTTTAAGAAAAATGATCACAGAGATTTAATTCTTCTAATAGAAGAAAGCGATTCCCAATGGAAAGATAACCCATGGACTATTATGGATAAATATATTTCAAGTTCAACATTTGCAAATGGGTCTTACAAACCAAGAGAGTTTTATGAACAAGTGCTTATAGCACTAGAAAGTGTTGATATTGAATATTTTACTTCTGGAAATACCCAACAGAGAATATGCTTACTCAAAATTCACTATCAAGAAGATTATATCTCTTAAAGAATGGAGAATATCTCCACTAATTGAAAAGGAGACTCTCCATCATACTCAAAGACATAATTTCAAATTCAATTATTGGAATTATGTTGAAAGTTTTTATAAAACTCTTTTCTTTGAAAATAAGAAAAGGAAACATACTTGGCTCATAAAGATATGTAGAAATTGTTCTCACCATCCGATTAATAACTGGTTTTATGATTGGTGGAGAATATTTGGTACAACGGTAGATATTCTACCAGAAAATTTTAAAAATCTTATGGAAGAATAGACATTGGTTTCACTCTCTGTTCAAAAGAATTTCATAAAGGGACAAACCCCTTGTCAATTCTTTATGGAATCAAGCATTCCATGGATATGGAAATGGACACCTGAATTTGGTTATACCGAAAATGGTACTCCTTGTCTTTGGAGAATTGGTTATACCAAAATGTGGGATAAAATGATAAGAATTGATCTCAATACAGGTGAATTATATTCTTAGTCCACTGTTGATGATCTTAATAATAAGATCAAGCTTTATAACCTACAAAAACAAAACAAAAATGGAGAAGAAAAAGATTCTCTTTGTCCTTTTAAAAGGATTTCTCAGAAATAAACACGATATTTCAAAACAAATGTTTGCTAGATGGCAGACTTATTTAGCCTCTTTTGATTTTGAAATTGTTTATAAACAAAGAAAAAATAATAATTTGCCTGATTATTTAATAAGAGAATAAGGCCTGCCAGAAATAATTAATATGAAATAATTTTCAAAATATAAAGAGAAAAAAGAATAACAAAGAAAAGAAAATCAACAAAAAATAATAGAATTCAAGTTGGTCAAAAGTGGTATGGCCTACCAGGCAATGAAAAACGTCTCTTTATAAAAACCTACAAATATTTAATTAAAGCACCAAAGTCACGATGTGGGATTAAAGTTCAGTGAGAGAAGAGGTTGGTTTACAAGGTTGATTTATTAAAGCAGCAATATTTGATTCTTACTTTCATTTCTATTGGAAGTTTTAATATTACTCTCCATCTTTTATTCAAAATTAAATTTATTGAAGCATATATTGAATTAAATTTATTGAAGCAAAAATATATGGTTCAAAATCCAATATTTATTTTAATATTTTAAAATTCTCTAAGGTTGTGTTTGAATAGAGTGATTTGAAATTCAGGATTTGAAATGAATGTATTTCAAATCCATTCAAGTTGGAGTGGATTTGAAATCCATCAAAATGACTCCAAAATTAATTTAAAATGAAAATGATGGATTTAAAATCCACATCAATCCAAACACCATCGATGGATTTACAACTATGGATTTCAAATCCCTCCTTAAATCCACCCATTTACAACACAAATTACAACACAAATTATGTCCAATAGTATTAGGTTTCTTTTACATTCCCAATGATATTAGATTTCTTTTCTATATTTTTATTTATTTATTATTGTGTATCTAAAATTATCAAAATAAATTAATTAATTAATATAAGTTATTTTTTTACTGTTGTGTTTATAATATTGAAGTTGATGTCAATCTTCGAAGCATTTGAAGCCCGGCAATTGCATCTAACAATTAAGACTAACATATTATATTTATTGTGCTTATTGGTTTAATGAGTTATAGTGATATTAATTTCTATTGATTGTGATTATCTTATTAAGATATCAATTATTTAATTATTTATATATCGTTGATCTTATCTAATTTTTATAGAATTGCCTAAATATCTTTAATTTTGAAAATTCATTAAAGATATTTTAGGTGTTACAAAAATTGACAGAACAAAACATTTTTATAATAATATTAGATAGAGAGATTAGATTAGATTTGTATTGTGTACGTACATCTATTTTATGCACAAAAAGGTGCACGAGTCCTTGAACATGGATTAAAAGATATTTTCTATGAAATTTAAGTAAATTGGAAATTGTAATCTTTCGCATTTTACTTTTAATTTACTGAAAAATAAATAATCGAAACTGCAGGCCCATTGCAAATATTTATGCTTGTGTATCGAGTAAAGATTCAGCAAGGTATATATTCAAATTACTTGGAACACAAGAATATATATTCTATCGGAAAATGTAAAGGTTATGCATGCCAGATTTCTTTTTAGAAAATATTATATGGAAAATTGTAAATATAGGACATTATTTTTATGTCATTTATTAATGAAGAATATTAATTTTTCGCATCTTGATATTGAGACATTAAATTTTTTATTTGAGTGATTTTGGTCCAATTGCATGAGAGTTAAGCTATTTGCTTATGTGATTTGATCGGAAATTTGTGTGATTCAGCTTGAAATTTATGTGATTATTTCGAATTTTTTATCTTAAAATCGTCCAAATTGAAATTTTAATGTTTCAATGTTAGCGCCCGAAAATTTAGCGTCTTTTATTCATAAATGACAATAAGATAGTGTACTAAATTTGCAATTTCCCCTATTTTATATAGAGAGACTAACAAATAGAGTAGTCCAATTAACCATCATAACATATATAAAGTAGTTTTTTTAAAGTCCGCATTCGAGAAAACTAAAGAAAACCAAAAATATTAAAATAAAATTATGAATTTATTACTTTTTTTTTTCTCATTAAATTAGGGGGGTTTAACAATTTCGAACTATAAGTTTTCGGGCTGACAATTTAGGATAATAACTTTTTGGACTTTACGAGTTTTGCCAAATTTCAGTGCGAATCATTTAATTGGGATAAAATTGCACGTGAATCACACACGACCTCGTTAATTCGGGTTCTTCGGGCCAATTTCGCTTATGTGGCATTTAAATATAAATTTTATTTATTTTTCAAAAAAAAAAAAAAAAAAATCAAGGATTTGTTCATGGTTTTCAACTCTTCATCCACTGCAACAAGAATTCATCAAATCCAAAATACAAGAATCTGGTGGATAAACACCCATGAAACAGCAAAGAACATTTCACAATACAACACCTCAACGGATAATTCAAACATCCCAGACTACATGGATTCTGTATGAGTAATGCCACTCGCAAGAGAAACAATTTATGTTTGTGCTTCAGTGAACAGCCTGCAGCAGTTCCTCTGTTTTGCCACCGCGGTCTCCACGCGTCAAATCTCGCGACCTTGTCAACGAATTCGTCTTCGTGGGAATGGATGAACGCTATTACAACTCTTCCAATTTCATTCAGAGGAATTTCAGATTTGAGAGAAATTTCAATTTAGGGTTCTTCTGGTATGAATTGAGGATTTTGTTTTGTTTAATTTAATGTACGAATTTAAGTTTTTTTTTTATTTTCTTAATTCTTTTATTTTTCAACAGATTTATTTATTTTTATTTGATATGTCAAATAATGTTAAAAATGATTTACACAATCAACAAATTGACATGATAGTTTTACATTTAGTTGTATCTTTATATATTATATAAATATATGTTTATTTTGATATAAAAATATAAATAATATCATATAAATGTATGAGTAATATCAAATAAAGGTAAATATGTACAATTTGTATCAAAATTGAGATTTTTTTTAATTAATGTAATATATAAATGTATAATATTTGTATATAAAAGTATGACTAATATAATATAGGCAAAAACCCCCAACCCGGGTGCGTGGGCCGCTCTTAGGCGCGCCCCGCGCACGCACACACCGTAGTTGGTTTGCGCTGCGCCGTGCACGTCTGATTTACTGTTCAGGTATCACACATTTACTCTTCAGGTATCACATATCTATTCTTAAGGTATTATACAGAAACAGTGTTGTTTTCTTCTTTTTCCTTTTTCCTTTTTTTTTCTTCTTTCTCCTTCTTCTTCTTCTTAGTCTATTTTCTTATTGATTTGTTATTCTTCTTATTTGTTTAGTACATTCTTCTTCTTATTCTTCTTGTATATATTCTTGTTCTTATTCTTCTTCAAATTTTCATGAAATCATTCAAGGTATTACATAATTACCTAATAGGTATTTATATATATTACTCTTAGGGATATTACATAAATACATTTTAGGTATTACACAAGTATATCACACATATTTCCTTCGAGTATTACATAAACACATTATAGGTATTTGTATATGTTACTTTCAGGTATTAGACAAATATCTTTTAAGTATCATACATATTATTTTTAGGTATTACATAAATACTTTATAGGTTTTTTTATATATTACTCTCATGTATTACATAAATACCTTTTAGGCATTACACAAAGTATCTTCTAATTATCATAAATACCTTATAGATATTTTGTATATGTTACTCTCATGTAATACATAAATTCCTTTTAGATATTACACAAAGTAATTTTTAAGTATCACACATATTTCTTTCAAGTATTATATAAATATTTTATAGGTAACTCTCAAATATTACATAAATACTCATTTAAAGTAATCTTCATTTCACCTTTTCACTCTGCAATTCAGCCCAAAATTTCTTCCTTCATAAACCACTCCATCTCCACCCAAAAAAAACTTCTTCTTTCCACTGCATTTCTTCTTCTCTTCATCGGCTATTCACCACATCTCTCATCCCTAACTTTCCACATTCCTTCCCAACTTCAAACTCCCTTCTTCTTTATCAACAATTCTCCAACCAACAACCTAAATTAAATACACTTTTCATTAATTAATAATTTATATTCAATTAATCATTTTAAACTCATATTTCTTCATCTTTCCTCACCCATAAACCCATCCCTATTTAGAATAGTGAGGAGGAAAATATGAGAGTACGAGAGAGAGGGGATTTGGTTGGTGAGGAAGAGAAATTGGACGTCGTAGCTGACGGCTCCAAAGAGGGAGCCGATGAGGAGGATGACCCAGAGGGGGAGGTGGGCAGCGGTCATGCTGGAGATCCAGCCGAGGAACTTGTCGGCGATACAAATCTGTGGTGAAAGTAAAACACGTTTTACGAATCAGGCGAATTGGAACATGAAATCGATAGTTTAACTTAAGAGAACTGTATGTAGATAACCATGCCCGAAGACCCTGAGGATAGAGAATTTTCCGAGGACGAGGAGAGTGAAAGGCGGAAGCGCTTGATTTCTGCAGAAGAAATTGATGAGAGAGAAAGAGGTTTAGAATGAGAAAGGAGGTGAAATTAGGATATGGAAATGGCAGACCAGTGGAAGACGAATGTGAGGGGAGGATGAAGAGAGCAGAAATGGCGTAGGAATAAGTCATGAAAACGTGTTGGTGGCCGGGGCGGGTTGGGGGCACAAGAGAGTCGCTCTATAATATAAAGGTATGACAACATAGTACGAAGGTCAGCGAATTTCTTTTTTAAAGTTAAAGTATTACAGTAAGAGTATGAAATCTGGACATAAAGGTATAATTAACATAACATAAAGGTCAGTGCAGAAAGAAAAAAAAATACATGGATTCGGGTCGGATCCTACTTGATCCGATCCAAGTGCATGAATTTAAGATCCATACACCAGTTACATAGAAGATATACTCTTGAATTTAACGTTCATATGACAAAGTGGAACGATTCAAAATCTAAATAAAAAAATATCGAATCACATATAATGGATGTACATGTTGACTAAAATAACTAAAAATAAATAAATAAGGTATGTTTGGCAGAACATATTTACTATCATGTTTGTTTTAAAAATTCATAAATATATATAAAGCGTAATATTAACATTATCCCAAATATATATAGAGGTATTCTCAGTATATTTCCGACCAATATTCACACAATAAAAGGAGTAGACATCTTAATTTAAAATAGAAACTTTGGAGAAAGTTGATAACAAATGAAGGAAAGAATATTGCAGTTATAAAGCAGCTGTGTGATGGATCTCAACTTAAAACTTGAGAAATCACACCAATGGCTTCTTCCTCAGAAGGAGATTTAAGCAGGTATTTGCCACTGTATAGAGCAACTCTTAGAGGCGACTGGGATACTGCAAAAGCTTTCTTCCAAGATGATGTTGACAAAGCCAAAGCCACAATAACTCCTTTCTCCGAAACACCTCTTCACATTGCGGTTTTGAGCGGCAAAGCAAATGATTTTTTGAAGAAGTTGGTAGATATTTTGCCAGCTGACGCCCTCATCATAAAGGATAGAACTGGGCAAACAGCTTTACACAAAGCTGCCGTGGTTGGAAATACTGAAGCAGTAGCTATTTTGGTTGCTAAAAATCCAGATTTACTTTACATTTTGAATAGTGTCAACCGATTGGCAGTGGAAATAGCAGCTGTATATTGCCATAAGGAAACTCTTGAGTATTTGATATCGGTGTCCAAGCCAAAGGTGGACATGAACGCACCATTTGATGGCGAATTAGGCGTTAACCTCTTGCTTACAACTATAGCTTCTGAATTCTTTGGTGAGTAGAAATGTTTTGGCTCCTTTAGCCAAGTTTAGTTTCTAATTGTCGTTACAAATATTTCTCAGATATCGCATTGGATTTGGTTTCCAGGTATCCCCATTTGGCTTGTTTACGAAGTAATACGTATACTATGTCGCCACTTCAAACTTTAGCTGGAATGAGCTTAGCATTCCCAAGTGCACAACGTTTCAGCTGGTGGCAGAACTTGATTTATCGTTGTAAGTAATTAAATATGATGAATATAAATATGATGTTGATTCGTATTTTGACATGGTCTAGCTGTGTGAAAGGTATTCCTATAAAAGTGTCCAAATGGAAAGGTGTCCTCACTGCTGACATTGAAAATGTGAATAGCGATACTCCGCAATACAGCACCTCGTTTCACATCATTTCTGCAGGAAAGTATCTCCATCTGCTCCATTCCTTGATATATATAGATGGCTCTTTCAACTTTTTAATTAAACGCCCCATATAGGAAAATTTGAGATTGACAAATTTTGGTTGTTGTTTTCTTGGGGTACAGCGGCCCACAAGCTGAAATTCATGGTATGGAAAGTCATCCTACATTTAGGTATGAGATACTAATTTGATACGATCAAGTGTGTTTCAGTTTCAATTCGTCTTGTTTTTTTCACTTAGCTGAGAATGGGCTAAATGTCAGTGCCTCAAGTGAAGGGCATGAGGGACAAGAAAGTAAAGCACCGACAATCACTTCAACTTGTCAAATGTTTGTGCCAACAAATGGTATCTTTACCTCAAGCTGTGGCTTCACAAATGTTTTGGAACATAATCTTCAAAGCAGCTACATATGGCATCAAAGAGATTGTGGAGGTGATCATTGAAACGTATCCTATTTCTGTTTATGCTCGAAATGATGACACCGGCATGAGGATATTTCACGTGGCAGCTAGTTATCGCTTTGAAAACGTTTTCAACCTCTTTTATAGTCTGAGTAGCCGCAAATATGAATTCTTCCATGAGGTGGACAATCAGGACAACAATTTAATGCACATGTGTGGAAAACTAGCCCCTCCCAATAGACTCAATCTTGTTCGTGGTGCAGCTCTGCAAATGCAACGAGAATTGCAGTGGTTTAAGGTGAGATATATATCACTTCTTTTTATCACTAGAGCCACACTGATAGTATCATTATACTGATAGATGCATTCTCGAATTTCGTAGGAGATGGAGAAAGTTATCCATCCTTCTCGGGGTACATGGGTAAACAAACAAAAAGAAACTCCACAAATGTTGTTTACAAGGGAACACCAACAATTGAAAACAGATGGAGAGAGGTGGATGAAGGACACTGCTAATGCATGTACCATTGCAACTGCCCTAATTGCAACTGTTGTGTTTGCTTCAGCTTTTACCGTGCCTGGTGGTGTTGTCACGGAAAGTGGAATCCCACTTTTCTTGAATGAATTTGCATTCATTGTGTTTGTCATTTCAGATGCAGTTTCCTTGTTCACTTCCATTACTTCTCTTTTGATGTTCCTCTCCATCTTGACTGCACGCTATGCAGAAGAAGATTTCCTCTACGTTCTGCCCAAGAGATTAAGCATCGGCCTTCTTACCCTCTTTGTCTCCGTTATATTTATGGTGGTTGCATTTAGTGCAACCTTGTATCTTGTGGTTCAACATAGATTGAAATGGTTTCTTATACCAGTGGTGATGTTGGCTTGCTTGCCTGTAACATCATTCGTCTTGTTACAATTCCCTCTTCTAGTAGATGTCGTCTATTCAACATATGGCCCTGGTATTTTTGGAAAGAAAAGTGATCGTCTACTGTATTGATTAACCTCTGCAAATAAGCAACTGCTTAAGTTGTTTTGTTCATACAGAAGAACTAAGTTAAGATGTAATTGTAATCCATTTGGGAACCCTTTTCAACAATTACTTGTATATGATTCAGGCTATTTGAGAAACTATTTCCAAAAAAACTCTTGTGAAAGAGGGAAATCATGATTTGTTGGGGATTGTAAATACAAAAAAGACTGATCAAGGGTTAGGATAACAATTACTTTATAACAATTTTAAGATACATTTTCAGAGAAGGTGTATGGTACATTGGTACGTATACTTTAAGCAAGAAAAGGTGCACGAGTCCTTGAACATAGATCAAGGGTTTTCGAATTGGGATTTTATCAAATCGTCCTAATTTGAACTACACCTATAATTAAAAGATATTTTTCTATGAAATTTAAGTAGATTAAATTGTAATCTTCGCATGCATTATTTTTTTTACTGCATCAATAGAACTCAGATAAAATATTGTTTTGGATAATTGTATGCCATTAATTTTTAAATTACTTCATCATATAATGAACGATTATGGTAAATATGGGTTTTGAGAATTCTTATACCATGAAATTGTACATTTCACCAATGTTTGGGGGTAAAAATGTCTCAAGAAAATTGTAAAATTAGGTCAACAACTTGGAGTTTGTCAAAATGACACTATATTTGATGAGGACGTGTGAAATTTTATCACAAAATAGATATAAATATTTTATCCAAAAAAGAGAATCATAATAATAAAAATTCATAAATGCATAAAGACAAGATAGAAGATGTCCAAGCAGTTACAATTTTAAACTATGTACATATTTTTAAGATAAAGGTAGAAACTTTAATTTACTTGTTAAAGAAAACTTAATTACATGAGATATCTAGCCTGCTGGGCAGACCATTTAACTGAATTTCTTTAAATTGGGCTCGAATAAAGGGCTCCGTGTATGTCTTCAACCAATTCTGCTTCTTTTCTAGGTCGCGTCCTTTGATGTTAAAGAAATTGGGCTTTAGGCTCAATCTTAAAAATATCCTCAATAATATTTCCAAACTTGCAGATTAAGGAGGACTTTTATATATTATGATTTACGAACAAATGACTCAAACTCCCAATTTCGAGTGAATTCAACCGTGGAGAAGCTAATTGAAAAATTCAATTAATTTTAAAATTATTTCATCAAAGAGTTCATATAATGAAAGATTATGGTAAATATGGGTTTTGAGAATTCTTATACAATCAAATTGTACATTTTAACCAAAAGTTTGGAGTAAAGATGCCTCAAGAAAATTTTAAAATTATGTCAATAACTTTTTTGGAGTTAATCAAAATGACAATATAATAATTACTTTTTAAAAAATTTAAGATACATTCTCAGAGAATTTGTATGGTAAGTATACTTTAAGCAAAAAAAAGGTGTGCGAGTCCTTGAACCTAGATCAAGGGCTTTCGAATTGGGATTTTATCAAATCATCGTAAGTAGACCTATATATACCTATAATTAAAAGATATTTTTCTATGAAATTTAAGTAAATTAAAGTTTAATCTAAAAATTGTTTTGGATAATTGTATACCATTAATTTTAAATTACTTCATCATATAAGGAACGATTATGGTAAATATGGGTTTTGAGAATTCTTATACCATAATATTGTACATTTCACCAATGCTTGGGGTTAAAAATGTCTCAAGAAAAATTGTAAAATTAAGTCAATAACTTGGAGTTTGTCAAAATGACCTATATTTAATGAGGATGTGTGAAATTTCATCACAAAACAGATATAAATACTTTATCCAAAAAAAAAAGAATGGGTTAAATTCAATTTTAGTCCATTTAAAAAGCTACTGTCCATTTTTCGTCCATCATGGAAGCGTTTTTCAATTTTAGTCTAATTAAGCCAAAAATCGTCACTATTTTGTCCATTTTTCGCCGGAATACCACTCTCGTTGGCGATTGTAATACAATCGCCCCCAATTTTAATTTTCACCCTACTCACGCTTATGTAGCACATTTTATCACACGTGATATATAGATTCTTTTATAAGGTAAATGGGTAAATGGGTAGTAATTCAAAAATGGGAAGGGTAATACATCTCTCTCTCCTTTAACTCTGTCGACCGCCGTCCCGTTTCTGCCGCCCGCCGTCTCCACCGCCGCGTAGAAGCGGCGGAAGGGCGTGGCACTTTCTTCTCTCCCTACTATCTCTCTTCTCCTTCTCCAACGTTTTCTCCTTCTCTCCGTCGAAGTTTTCGCTGTTGCTCCGTTGTGTTGTGGCAAGATCGGGGGTCTCGCTGTTGGTTGGCCGGCGCGCTCGTCGCGCCGGCAGGTGTGTAGTCGTGTCTTAAAACACTCGATCTCAACCACAACCTTTTCAATTCAAGTTTTCCAGCTGGTATATCAGCTCCAAATCTCTCACCTTCTTCAACGCTTACAACAACAGTTTCATAGGCCCTTTGCCAGAAGAGTTTGTACATCTCAGAAATCTTGAGTACCTCAACCTCGGAGGAAGCTACTTCCAAGGCAAAAATCTGACAGTATATGGCAGTTTTTTCAATCTCAAATCTCTCTTCTTACATGGAAACTTATTAACAGGCCAAATTCCGGCTGTGTTGGGCTCTCTGTCTCAACTAGAGCATTTGGAATTGGGGTACAATCAATACTCAGGTGGAATTCCTTTTCAGTTTTTTGCATGTTGTGCGTGTGTTGTGTCTCTGTTGGATGAGTCGCGTCGCCGGCTACGGTGGTGAGGGGTTGGTCTGAGAAGAAGGCGGTGGTGGAAGAGGGTTAATTCTTTTATTTTTATAAGAATTTTTTTTTAATTAAACTTTTATCCAATGTGGATATTAAGTTCATCTTTAAACATGACATGTGTGATAAAATGTGTCACATAAGCGTGAGTGAGACGAAAATTAAAATTGGGGGCGATTGTATTACAATCGCCAGTGAGAGTGGTATTCCGGCGAAAAATGGACAAAATAGTGACGATTTTTGGCTTAATTAGACTAAATTTGAAAAACGCTTCCATGGTGGACGAAAAATGGACAGTAGCTTTTTAAATGGACTAAAATTGAATTTAACCCAATAGAAAATCATAACAGTAAAAATTCATAAATGCATCTTCTATAATAAAGTAACGTGGCCTCCTTTTTTAAAATGAGAACTAAAATTGAATTTAACCCAAAAGAGAATCATAACAGTAAAAATTCATAAATGCATCTTCTATAATAAAGTAACGTGGCCTCCTTTTTTAAAATGAGAAAAACTTATTCAAGAAGTTACAATTTTAATCTATGTACTTATTCTCTTAGATAAAGGTAGAAACGACAATTACGTATAAATTTATTATATTTTTTACCCAGTAATTTATCGCATTTAACAATTTCGACTATTAACTTTTTGGGCTGATAATTTTATTTTTTTAATTTTTAAAGTTTGAGGCCAATTTCAACCCGAAAGACTAAATTGGGCTCAAATCGCTAATTTCGGGTTATTCAGCACAATTTACTACCATTAAAGTAATACAAGAATATTAAAAAAAGTAAAAGAAAAAGAAAAATAGATTGAAAGTTAAATGATAAGATTGTCGGCCCGAAATCAACAAATTGGGTTGAATAGCCCGAAATTAGGGTTTGATTGCCCAATTTGAGCCCAATTTAGCATTTCAGGCTCAAATTGACCTAAATTTTCGAAATTTTCAAAGTTAAAGAATAAAACTATCATCTAAAAAAGTTAATGATTGAAATTGCCAAACCCGATAAATTATTAGATAAAAAAAAAATCTATTTACTTATTAAAGAAAACTTAGGGGATGTTTGGATTGGATTTGGTACATCCGGATTTTGGATGGACTCAGTCCAGTCCATGTTTGGACAAGGATTTGCAAAATCCTACTTTTTCTACAATTCCCAATAAAAACATCCATTTTTTACAATTCTCAATAAAAACATCTACTTTTTCTACAACTCCCAACAAAAAACATCTACTTTTTCTACAATTTCCTATGTGAAAATGACATCTTAACTATAATTCTACTCAAAATTCAAACTCACAAAATCCTTCTCAAGCCAAAATCCAGATTTGCTCAAGCCACCTTAAGTTCAGTCCAAACATCCCCTTAATTACATGAGATATCTAGTCCACTGAATTTCTTTAAACTGGGCTCGAATCACTTAGAAAGGACTCCCTCTGTCTTCAACGACTCCATCATCTTCAGCTTTATTCTTTGCTCCGCTTACCTCATTCAACCAGTTCTCCTTCGATGTTAGAGAAATTGGGCTTTAGGTTCAATCTTGGAAATATCCTCAATAATATTTCCAAACTTGCAGATTAAGGTGCAGTTTTATATATCATGATTTAAGAACAAAATGACTCAAACTCCCAATTTTGACTTTTATTTATCGTGATTTAAGAACAAAATGACTCAAAACTCCCAATTTTGAGCAAATTCATTGTGTGGAGAAGCTAATTCAGCCTTAGTGTGCTTTTGTTGATTTAAACCCACAATTAGAGGTAGCCATCCGGTTTCAAAAACCGAAACGGAACTGGAAAAGAACTGTGGTCAACAGTTCGAAATCGGAATCGTGACCCATGGTTATATGGTTCGATTTCAATTCGAGATATTTTTAAATCGGGAAATTAACGATTCCAAACACGTGTTTCGAACCAGTGGTTTAACCACCGATTTATCTATTTTTTTAATTTTATATTATATAAAAAAAATTATGTATTTATGTTATTTAACTCTTTAATTTTTAAGTTGTTTTGATTATTATTTTTATTCGTTTTATAAATTATAATTTTTTTAGGTTTGTGGACTATATTTGATTGTATTTAAAATTTAATTTCTAATTTTTTAAGTTGTAACTATAAATGAAGTTTCTAGTGTGATAGTTTCATCAACAAATATCCCCAATATATTGAAAGATTAAGTCAAGCATTATCCACAGAAGTTTTTACATCATAACAGATTATTCATATCCTGTACATATTCGTATCCTCTATCTATAAATTATGTAACAATACGGTCAATAAAATTTTCTCTTCCAAATCAGTCTTTAAATCTTATATGGTATCATCCTCTTCTCTCTCACGGGATTTATATACAGCGATCCTTTCTCCTCCGCTGCCATTAGGGGTTGGTGTAGAAATTAGAGTTTTTTTCCCACCAAATCGAAGAAGTTAGTTAACGTCTGTCTAAATGGATGGAAAGTTAACGACAAGGATGAAATTTGATGAGTTTTATATAATTTGGGGATTACTTATGATGACTAGTGACTTAGAGGCCTGAAATAAGCCCTACTTTAAAGTACCAAATTTGATATTATCCCAAGATTTGTAGATATCCTTGAACAGGGAGAAAAAACTAAACTTAGAATTGAAAGTGTTCGAGTGCTCCTATGCAAGATAAAAAACAACAGAAACCAAATGTTGTGTATAATGTTGTCAACACCAGAGATAACATGCAGCGGAAAAATCAATGATAAAAATTAACAAGACAAGAAATTTATCCACGAGTATATAATGATACTCGTGGAATGCCTACAGGGAAAAAAGTGTCTTCTTCGATTTATCTTTGTAATACACAACACAAACGAGGACTTGGAAAGAACCTCTTAAAACGACACTTGATACGTCCACTATAATGAAAACAATGGACGTGTAAACTAATAAATACGTTCACCATAATGAAAACAATGGACGTGTAAACTAATAAAAACCTATCGACCAAACAACGATCCTACTTTGCTAGAGAACTATTGGAGTAGACATACTCTATAGTTCTACGGAAAAGAAATAGGAAAGTTGATAATCAAAAAGCGGTCGACAAAACAATACAAGAGCTAGAAATGAAAACTTGCTTGAGATTTCTTGTATGCAAATGTGGAAGTGTGTATCAATCTCTGCAAATTGTCTCATATTTATACACTCTTGATTCCATGATTGAGCACTTCTTCAATCCACTAACTCCATTTCTTGTTCCTATGCTTGGTCACCAAGTTTTGCTTGCTCACCAAGTTCACTCCATGGACTTATTCCTATTCTTGGTCACCAAGTTTACTTGCTCACCAAGTTCATTAATAATTGATTTTATTAATCAAGAAAAAGGAAAAATAAGTTGACAAAGTCAACATTAACAATCTCCCCCTTTTTGACTTTTTCTACTCAAAACCTTAAATCAATTATCAACTCAACTTCAACTCCCCCTAAATCCTGTAATTACACACAATTCAAACACGCAAAACATCATGAATTCAATTAGAGTTAGAAAATAACAAAAATTGAAACTCAAAGTTATAAAAACAAATAACCAATGTTTGAAAGTGAAATAGACCATCACTGTCATCCTTCAAAAAAAAAATTACTCCCTGAAATTCAGATCATCATTCTTCATTTCCACCATCAACTCCAGCAGATCCTACTCCCCCTTTTTGAGTGAGAAATGAGCTCCCCCTTTTTGATGAAATTGCTTTTGGTTGAGATATATGGTGGTTTAGATTTTGAGAAATTGGGGAAAAATTTGAGAGAGGAAGAGAGATTGACGGTGAGAGAGAAAGTAAAATATAGAGAAAACAGACCTTGGGAGATGTGCAGATGATATATGATTTCAAAATTGAAATTTTTGAGCCACAAACAACTTCCACAAAATTAGCATATTATTAGATAAGAATTAAAACCAATTATGCTATTAATAAGAAGTCACTTAATTTAAAATTCAAAATAGATTAAAATAGTATCCATACCAAATCTGTATCCATGAGAAAATATGAGATTATATACCAAAAATCTAGGGATGCCTAGAACAGAAAATAAATAAATAAAAATCGCACACAAAAACTTACTCAGATTATGTGTTCCTCAATGTTGAGAACATTTGCAACGACATCACACAGGAATCACAGACAGGCTCGAAAACAACTGTGTATTTTTTAAACCAATTAGCACATGTCAATCTCAACTAACCTTTTTAAGGGAGTGCATCGTCGTAGCGAGCGCCGTGCATCTAGTTACTCAGTTGTGAGATTGACTTTTTATATGTGGGTTATGGTATCTCCATTCACTTTGTGACAAAGAAGCATCGTCATAGCGAGTGCCGTGCCCCGAGTACTTAGTGTTAGGTCACACAACCCCTTTAAATATGATCACTAGGCTGCCTGAAAAACACCGTCGCCGCGAATGCCGTGCTCCAAATGCTTTGTGATCTTATAATACACTTTAAAATGAACCACAAAAGATTCCTTAAAATGTCCAAGCAAATATCATCTCAAAAGAATACATATTCCAGACAAGCAACATGCATATGATGCGAAGAAGGCCAAAAAAAATGGATGTTATGCAAGATGTGAGCAACATATACCGTAACATCCGTAAACAGTGTATATGCATTTATACAACACACAAACCAAGAGATTTCTTTAGATGAGAAAATCTCTCAAGATCAAGGGCCTTGGTAAAAATATCAGCATTTTGGTTTTCCGTGGACACATATTCAAGATGTATAATATTCTTTTCTACTAAATCTCGAATGAAGTGATGTTTTATATCTATATGTTTAGTGCGAGAATGTTGAACAGGATTCTTTGAGATGTTTATCGCACTAGAGTTATCACAATATAAGCTCAAATATTCAGTTTTAAAACCATAGTCATCTAACGTTTGTCTCAACCAAAGTAATTGTGTACATCCACTACCTACGACCACATATTCCGATTCGGCCGTTGATAGGGAAACACAATTCTGTTTTCTACTGTGCCAAGAAACAAGATTGTTACCTAGATAGAAACAACCGCCACTAGTACTCTTCCGATCGTCCAGATCTCCAGCCCAATTCGAGTCGGTATACCCAACTAAATTCAAATTTCTGTCTTTGGTGTACCATATACCTAAATCAACCGTACCCGACACATACCTTATAATTCACTTCACAGCTTGAAGATGTGAAACCTTCGGTGCAGATTGATATCGAGCACATACACCCACACTGTACATCATGTCTGGTCAACTCGCAGTAAGATACAATAGGCTGCCGATCATGGACCGATACAGAGTGTTGTCGATATTTTCGGCAACATCGTCTCTGCACAGCTTTTATGTTGATCCCATGGGAATGCGCATTGGTTTAGAATTTTCTAATCCAAAGCGAGATACCAAATTCTTGGCATACTTGTTTTGTGATACGAAAATCCCAATTTCCACTTGTTGTACCTGCAATCTAAGAAAGTAATTTAGCTCCCCAATCATGCGAATCTCGAATGTGGATGACATTGCACTCACAAACTTATTGAGTTCGAATTCTGAAGTAGAACCGAAAACAATGTCATCTACATAGATTTGAGCGATAACAAAAGTACGATCAGTATTCTTAATAAAAAGAGTTCGATCGGCCTCTCCACGTACAAAACCAAACTTAAGTAAAAAGGTAGTCAAACGACTATACCAAGCTCGAGGAGCTTTTTTTAAACCATATAAAGCCTTTTTGAGTTTGTAAATGTGGTTAGGTAAATAAGGATCTTCGAAACCCTTGGGTTGCTCTACATATACTTCCTCATTTAAAAAACCATTTAAGAATTCTCCTTTTACATCCATTTGATGTAAGGTAATTTTTAAATAATATACAATGGCAAACAACAATCTAATAGACTTAATCCTAGCGACGTTTCATCGAAATCAATGTCTTCGACTTGCGTATACCCCTGAGCTACTAGGCGTGCTTTGTTTCTTATAATATTCCCAAACTCATCAGACTTATTTTTAAAGATCTATTTCGTTCCAATCACATTAGTATTGACGGGTCTAGGAACAAGGAACCACACATCATTTCTAGAAAATTGTTCTAGTTCTTCTTGCATTGCTTGAATCCAAAAATTATCCTTGAGAGCCTAATTGATATTTTTGGGTTCAACAAGAGACACAAAGCAGTAGGAATGTACCTCCGAGAATGTGGTTGACATACACACATGTCTTACCATTTCTTTGTAGTTCACAGGTTGTTTCCTATGAGTTCTTACCCCTTCAGATACTCCCCCTATCACCTGTGTGGTAGGGTGGTTCTTCCTGATGTGAGCAGGAGGGTCTCTTCTTATTGGATTAAGAGATTCATCATCGCTTTCTTCTGATTCTGACTCAGCAGCTGGTGTGACCTCTGATGTGCCAACATCCGGGATCACATTTGGAGAAACTGATTCAACTTTAGAAACAACAGGCGCTTCCGCTAAATCTTGTGTTGCATCTTCATATGATTTACCTGTTAGATCGGAAAAGTCATCAAAAACAACATTTACTGATTCTTGAATTTTTCTAAGTCTCAAATTGTACATACGATATGCATGACTATTTGATGAATATCCAAGCCTTGTCACTTTTGGAATCAAACTTTGTAAGATTCTCCCTGTCATTTAGAATGTAACAAATGCACCCAAAAACATGAAAGTACTTCAAATTTGGTTTCTTTCCTTTCAAAATTTCATAAGGTGTCATTTTAGTACCGGGTCTAAGGTAGACTCGATTTCCTATATGACAAGCAGTGTTCAAAGCTTCTACCCAAAAACGTTTGGTTAGCTTCTTTGAACTTAGCATTAGACGGGCCATTTCTTGAAGAGTTCGATTTTTCCTTTCCGCTATACCATTTTGTTGAGGGGTTTTAGGAGCTGAAAATTCATGGAAAATGTCTTTCTTTTCACAAAATGCAGAAAACAAGTTGTTTTCAAATTCCTTACCATGATCAGATCTTATGCCAAGAATTTTCATGTCAAAGAAGGTTTTGATACGCATGTAAAGAACTTTGAAGTATGAAAATGTCTCTGATTTTTCTTTTAAAAAATAAATCCATGTAAATCTAGAAAAATCATCAACAATCACATACGAGTATCTTTTACCTCCAAGACTTTCTACTTCTACTGGACCCATAAGATCTATATGCAAAAGTTGAAAACTGTGTGTCGTACCTGAATGTTGTTCCGGATGTGATACAACATTGTGGGACACACGTGTTTGTTTACCTGATTGACAGTCTCCACAAACAAACTTATTCTTATGATTTAAGTCTGGTAGACCTCTGACAGCTTCAAACTTTCTCAAATTTTCAAGTGTTCGGAAATTTACATGGCCTAGCTTTTGATGCCACAAAATTGTGTCATTAAAGTGTGCCTTGTTGCATCCAAGGACTAAAATATCGGTATCGATGGATATATCGGTATCTTGACTTTACTGATATATCGACGGATATATTGATATCGGTGGATATATCAGTTTTTACGCAAAAAAATTTAAAAATTTGTAAAAAAAATTGAAAAAAATATCTAGTACTTTATATAATATTATAAGTAACATTAATACATATATTGAACTTAAATTTCAAATAAAAATATATGTTTACAACAAATTTAGAGATAAACTAAAAAAACAGACATTTTTAAAAAAATATATAAAAACTTTGTAAAAAAATTGAAAAATATATTTAGTATTTTACATAATATTATAAGTAACATTAATACATATATTGTGTTGAGATGTCTTGATTCCCCTACGCTGAGCTGGTTTGGTGTATATTAGGTTTTGTATCTCTTTCTCGACTTACTGTCGTTTTTGTAGAACAATACTTGTAGAAGAAGAATATTTATTTTCTAAACCCAAAATATATCATACATTTAAGATGTGTTTGGATTCAGATATTGGAAAATAGGTGTATAATTATTAAAAAAATAAATAGAAAAATCATGCATTTCCTCATATCCTTTAATAATACATGCATGGACTAAGACAATAAATTTTTTTTTACAGAAATTAGAAAAGGCACCGATAGATAAGCTGGCGATATAATGGCGATTTATCGACGACTTATTGCCGATAAATCGCAAAATAATGGCAAAAATGACTAGCGCTCCACCGATAAAGAAAAATCGGCGATTTATCGTCGATAAATAGCCGATAAACTACCGAAAAATGATGACACCAGTTTTTTATCTCGAGGGTGAGAAATTCGCGATATTTCGGCGATAATCGCCGAAATATCGTGATTTTTTAGACATTGGTTGCATGTGATCTTTCCTCCCACTAAATAGCAGTTGTCATGTGATCTTGTACCTGTTAAGATGCAAATATTAGATTTATCAAACACCTCACAAGAGTCTTTATTAAACTTCACCTCCAAGTTGTCATCACAGAGTTGACTAATGCTTATAAGATTTGTCATTAGACCATCAACAAGCAATACATTATTCAACTTTGGTAAATCAGGTACACTCAAGGTTCCTTTGCCGATAATCTTCCCTTTAGCTCCTCCACCATAAGTTACACAACCGGTTTTAAGAGGTATGAAATTGGATAGAAATTCTTTGGTCCCCGTCATATGGCGTGAACAGCCACTATCGAAGTACCAAGAACCTGCAATGTTAGTCTTTAAAGCAGTAAAAATGACATTGCAAAGAATGGTGGATTTAGGAACCCAGATTTTCTGTATACCTTTTCTGGAGGGAATGTTGCCTGAAATGTTGGACAACATTTGGGGCAATATTTGTCTACTGGATAAATCATTTTTCAATTTAAAACAAAAAGGTTTAATATGTCCTCGATGAAAGCAGTAATGACAAACATATTTCCTTTTTCTTTTTCTAGGAGAATTATCAGTAGACTTATCTGACTCTTTAACAAAAATAGTTTTCGACTTTTTATCATTAAAAAGAGTTCGAAACACAGAACTAGAAGATTTAACAAAGCCGATACCTGCTCTATCATGGTTACCTAACTCAAGAGATTCATTCAACTTGAGCGTACCAGTATTCCACTTACCAATGGTAGCTTTGTCCATGTCCAGTTGGATTTGAACTTTTCCAAGTTCAAAATCCTTTTGAGTGAGTGTCGTTTCTAATTTAGCCATCAATTGCTTCAACACATCATTTTCCTTGGTAAGTAACCTGACTTGTTTGACTTCCTTTTTCCATTCCTTGAGCAATGATGTATAGATTTCTTGAAGTTCTTTGATGATAACATCTTTATCTAATTCATCATCATCTCCGAATTCTGCATCATCATCAACAGAGGCATTCATATAAGTTAGGTTAGAAAAATTGAATAATTCATACCATTCTGATGTGTCGATCAATATTGTGACATCAGTGGCAACATTTGAGGCAACATTGGCAAACAGCAAGGTCTGGTCATTGACTGCTTCAAAATCGTCTTCATCATCACTCATAGATACCCATAG
Organism: Scutellaria minor; assembly: GCA_954870855.1. Classification (NCBI taxonomy): domain Eukaryota; kingdom Viridiplantae; phylum Streptophyta; class Magnoliopsida; order Lamiales; family Lamiaceae; genus Scutellaria; species Scutellaria minor. Next base: position 5,536,101 of record OX940731.1, read on the forward strand.
GTTCCTCTTTCCATATTTTCTCAGTGTATTCGCACACTCATTTGCATAGTGACCCCAACCCGAACACGCACGACATTGAACCGAATCGAGATGTCGAGGGTTGTTTCTGTCATGGTCTGAATCAGGTTTCATGGGTGTTTGTGATGAAGATCCAATCTGATTCCATTGAGGTTGAGGAGCAGCTTTGTTGAATCTTCCTTTTCCTTTTGATCCGAACTTCTTCTTGTTCATGTTTCGTACCATCTTGTTGAACTTCTTAGCGAGCATGGCAACACTATGTTGTCCTTCTTGAATCTCATCTAACGGCTCATCTTCATCTTCATCACTTCCTCCTTCAGTTTATGCTTGAAAAACGATGCCCTTATCCTTTTGAATACCTGATTGATTCTTCAAATTTAGCTCATATATTTACATGATGCTTTGGAGAGTCTCGAAATTCATCTTTGCTAGATTATGGGCTTCTTCAATAGCACACACCTTCATGTTGTACTTTGGTGTCAAGGTTCGGATAGCCTTGGACACTTAGTTTTTGTGAGTTATTGAATCTCCAAGTACCACAAACTGATTTGAGATATCACGAATTCTCTCGAAGTAAGAGCTAATATCTTCATTTTCTCCCATTCTCATGGATTCAAACTCTGATATTAACTGACAAAGCTTCATTTCTCGTATGGTGGTGTCTCTTTCATACTGTCTTTCCAGAATGTCCCAAGCTTTCTTTGCGGATAAACAATTCTGGACAAGTTTAAAAACTCAAAGATCTATGGAACCATGGATGATGTTGAGTGCCTTGTCGTTGTAGTTTGAGGCGGCAACTTCGGCAGCAGTCCATTCACTTCTTGGTTTGGAAACGATATCACAATCTCGTTCATGGACCTTCACAAGATGAGTAAACCCATCCAAAACAACATCCCAGGCATTTGAATCAATAGACTTGATTTGAGATCGTACACGAATCTTCCAGTAAGAGTAGTTTGATCCATCAAGAACGGGCAACTTTCTTTGTGGATTACACCAATCCATCTTACATGAGCAGAACCAATCACTTAGTATATCAAGTGGGTGGCTCTGATACCAATTGAAAGTGTTCGAGTGCTCCTATGCAAGATAAAAAATAACAGAAACCAAATGTTGTGTATAATGTTGTCAACACCAGAGATAACATGCAGCGGAAAAATCAAAGAAAAAAATTAACAAGACAAGAAATTTATCCACGAGTATATAATGATACTCGTGGAATGCCTACATGGCAAAAAGTGTCTTATTCGATTTATCTTTGTAATACACAACACAAACGAGGACTTGGAAAGAACCTCTTAAAATGACACTTGATACGTCCACTATAATGAAAACAATGGACGTGTAAACTAATAAAAACCTATCGACCAAACAACGATCCTACTTTGCTAGAAAACTATTGGAGTAGACATACTCTATAGTTCTACGGAAAAGAAATAGGAAAGTTGATAATCAAAAAGCGGTCGACAAAATAATACAAGAGCTAGAAATGAAAACTTGCTTGAGATCTCTTGTATGCAAATGTGGAAGTGTGTATCAATCTCTGCAAATTGTCTCGTATTTATAGACACTCTTGATTCCATGATTGAGCACTTCTTCAATCCACTAACTCCACTTCTTGTTCCTATGCTTGGTCACCAAGTTTTGTTTGCTCACCAAGTTCACTCCATGGACTTGTTCCTATTCTTGGTCACCAAGTTTACTTGCTCACCAAGTTCATTAATAATTGATTTTATTAATCAAGAAGAAGGAAAAATAAGTTGACAAAGTCAACATTAACACTTAGATTTTGATTTTCAAGATGCCATGGCTTCTTCCCAAGATGATTTGTTGGTTAAAAAATTTATTCTATTATTTGGATTCTTTTTTCAATTTTTTTATTAAATTTTTTATGATGTGGCAGTCAAAATTACCACATAAGTTCAATCTTCCCTCTAAAATTTGAGGATTTTCAATTTGGTTGTCACGTAAGCAATTCCGACCGACAATCACGTTAGCTCGAAAATGCTTCTAGTCAAAATAAGACTGAAATTGAAATAAACAATTATTAAATAACAAAAATTGTAAAACGTATAGCCATTAACAAAAGTTGGACATAGTCCAACATACGGAACGGAAAGTGATAGTTTGCCTTTAAAATTTTATTTTCCATATATGTTTGATTATATACAAATATACAATAAATGCAAGGACAATATTCAACTAAATAATATCATAAGGTGTTTTTCAGCCATGAAATGTTGTTAACTAGATAATACTAATTATAAATTTTATTTAGCACGAATACTATACGTGTTGGTCCTAAGTCAGACATATAAGAGGTTTAGGGGGTGTATTGGTTGTGGAGTCTGTAGGATTTTTTTAGACTTTCAAAGTCTGGGGATATTCAATCCAAATTTTCAAAAGTCTTTAAAAATCCTGAGGTATTCAATACGGATTTTAAAAAGTCTTAAAAATTCTTTAGGTATTCCACAGTCTATGGATTTTAATACTCTATGGATTTTCTTTGATTCTCTTCCAAAAAAGATTTTTACATATTCTCTCAGAGAACTCTAAAGACGAAAGGTCAGAAGAAAAAAACCTTCGTTGTTCTTCTAACAAAGGTACTACATAAATCTTTTGCTGCTCTTTGCTTTGGATTTTGTGTATGGATTAGTTGAAGCTATTTGCTATTACTTTGCTATTACTTTGTTGGATTATGTGTATGGATAGTTTGCTTTGAGGTTATGTGTATGGATAGTTTGCTTTGAGGTTTTTGTGTGTCACCACCGCCATCGACGTACACATCTCTGCAACCGCACACCAACTGTCTCACCGCCGTCGATCTCTCCACCCACCCACTATCGATTAATATAGTAATATTATCATGGGGGATCCACAACAAGATACAAAAAGGAAGACATCCTATGAACAATGGACTAAGGAACAAAGCGACTTATTGTTACAACTCATGGTTGATGCTGCGGCTCGGGGATGGCGTGATAATAGTGGTATCTTTACCAAAGCAACGGTGGAAGAAAGAATACTTCCTGTTCTTAATGAAAGACTTGGGTGTAATAAGACCTATAACAATTACCAAAGCCGCCTCAAATGGTTTAATAATCGTTGGGTATCTTATTCAAACCTTATGAGGTTTAGCTTTGGTTTTGGGTATGACCAAACTACTAAAAAGTTTACAGCTTCAGATGAAGTATGGGATGCGTACTTAGAGGTAAGCTTCTTAAGCATCATATTACAATAATATTATAGAATAATTTTATTTTGAGAATATAGTGAATTGATAATTTTTTTCTTTATTTATGCTAGGCTCACTCAAAAGACGCGAACTTGCGCTATGGGGAATGTCCTGATTATGAGGACTTGGAAATTGCTGTAGGAAATGGTGTTGCTGTAGGGAAAAGCTCCATTGGGTTAGGTAGTGCTACTGATGCAAGGACATTAGGAGATGATGAAAATAGAGATTTACGCATAGAAGATTTGAATTATGATGCTGAAAATGAGATGTTTGTAGGACTATCTCAAAATGATCCACCATTTGGTTCCACACCACCTTCAGGGTTCCCTGAAGTGTCTGAGGTCTTCACTCAAAGAAGAAGTCAACCCAAAAGAAATAGAGCTCAGTATGAAGTAAATTCTAGCTCTACTGAAAATATCCCTCAGAATGGTCTCATGGAAGAGATTAAAAACTAACAAACACTTTTGAAGGAGTTCATAGCCTCTTAGAGAAAAGAGATATCATACTAGAGAAAAGAGAAAGAAAAAGAGCTTATACAACTTGGGATGCTATCAAAGAGATTCCAAATTTGGATGAAGACATTCGTCTCAAGGCATTTGACTTGCTTGACACCAAGTCAAAAAAAGATGGTTTTTTTAAGATGACTATTGAGGAAAGAGCTAATTGGATAGCTTACAAGATTAGAGGATATTGATTATTTGAGTCATGTATTAGATATTATACTATATTTTGTATAATATCTTTTTAAGACTTTCTTTTGATCACATATTTGAAATTAATGAATTCTGTATTTTTATTATTATTTGAGTCATATGTTGCTTTAAGTTGTATGCATTTGAATATATGAATCCTTGAATTTAGGATTGCATCGGAGCTATAGAAAATCGTGAAATATTGGAAGAAGAAATGGAAGAAGAAATAGAAGAAGATTTGAAGATGGAACTTTACGAAAAGGTTAGGCTCTTGATGTTGGCAATTAAGGTAGTGATAGTTTTATTAGGAAAGATTACTATGATGTCTCGGCTTATTGAACCTTCTTTGAAGCGACGACCAATTACTAGAATTGGATATCATTTTGTACGTAATATGATCGAAGGAGATCCACAAAGTTTTCGACAGTTGTATAGGATGTATCCGGATGCATTTCTAAAGTTATGCACTATCATTAGAGAGAAAACTCATCTAGAAGATATAAGCTACATATGTGTTGAAGAAATGGTGGCAACATTCTTGATCATTGTAGGACACAACGATCGATATGGTAATGTTCGCCAAAGGTTCGGTCGTTCGCATTTTGCTACTAGTCGAAACTTCAACAAAACCTTAAAGGCATTGAACACTATAGCACCGGAAATGATGGTTAAGCCGTCTATAGGGATGCCCGCTAAAATTCAGGAAAGTACAAGGTTTAACCCTTTCTTTAAGGTATGAATCCTCTTGGTAATATTATATATATATATAAAACCTATATCAAATGTTGTAGTTTTCTTTTATCAAATGTTCACTTTATTTTAGGATTGCATCGAAGCTATAGATGGAACTCATATCCCGGCAACGGTAACAGGCCGAGAAGTAAGCAGTTATCGTAACCGTCATGGTATTCAATCGCAAAATATTTTGGCAGCTTGCAACTTTGATTTGCAGTTCATGTATGTGCTTAGTGGGTGGGAAGGTTCGGCACATGACTCAAAACTTTTAAATGATGCACTATTAAGAAGAAATGGGCTTCAAGTGCCTCAAGGTACCACATTTTTTATTGTATTTATATTTTTTAAATAGTGACAAGCTAACTAATTAAAGAAATTGTATTTTTAGGTAAATATTTTCTCGTGGATTGTGGATTTGCTAATCGACGTCAATTTTTAGCTCCATTACATGGTGTTTGATATCATCTAAAAGATTTTGGTGGTCAAGGTCGTCACCCCAGAAATACAAGTGAGTTATTCAATCTTCGTCATGCATCATTAAGAAATGTGATTGAGAGAATTTTTGGTATTTTCAAATCGCGATTCACAATTTTCAAAACCGCACCTCCGTTTCCATTTCAAACACAGCAGAGTTAGTATTGGCTTGTGCTGGATTACACAACTTTCTTCGAAAAGAATGTCGTTCTGATGAATTTCCAGTCGAATATAAAGAAGATCAAGATTCACCACATCTCAATATGGAAGAGGAAAATTTGGAATTGCTTTCTCAAAGCCAACTACAACAAAGAACGGAAGCTAATGCATGGAGAACGAGTATTGCTAATGCTATGTGGGAAATGAGGCCAAGGTATAACGGTGATGGAAATGAAGATGATGAGAATGAAGATGAGAATAATAATGATGAATAATAATGTATTTTTTTGGAACTAATGTATTTTTGGTATTTTTTCTAAATAATTTGGATAACTTTTTTTATATACAAGTGTGTTCCATATACATTTGCATCAATAGTTTCAGTGCCGGAGTCTATGGAAATCCATGTAAATCAATAAAAAAAGTGCATTCCACAATCATGTCAAATCTATGAAAATCCATGTAAATCAATAAAAAAAGTCAGTCAAACTCTGCATGGAGTCTATGGATTTTCTAAATCCACAGACTTTTTAAAGTCCAAAAAAATCTAATAGAATCCCAATTGAATACACCCCTCTTAGAGAGGGTGAATAAACCTCTTCAACTTTTTAAAATTTTCATATAAATTGTGAATTTTTGTTGTATGTTGTAGGCTATTCAAACATATTACTTTGTATGCAACTTCTATCTTACATCAATACTTTGCTTAGCAGTAATCGGTTGTTGTACAAAAATCTTTTAGAGTTTTTGTGCAACTAAGATATGTATTTGAAATATTCTTGTAATATATAAATCAAGCATGCATTGCATAGAAGTTGGAATCGGGATTAGATCGAGCAGAACCGGATGTTTTAGTGATGAACCGGATCGAGGAAGCAAGTTGGCGGTTCAAGTCAGCTGGAGTTAGTTAGGGTTCCTGCGCAAGTCTGTTTATCAAAATAGAAATTCAGCTCGATCAAGAAGCGGTTACTCTCAATTAGTTTAGGGGTTTAGATCAGTATATAAACATGCATATTAGGTTGTAGTTTCACACAGTTTGAACGTGAGTTGAGAGAGTTACAGATTAGGGTTCATCTTTCATCTTCTTCCCAAGAACCCTAATTTGGGTTTGCTTGTAATTTCGACTTTCGTTTAATAAGAGTGATATATCTGCCTGTTTAGCCGTGGATGTAGGTTGTGGAAACACACTGAACCACGTAAAATCGTCGTGTGTTGTTCTCTTTGCACTTAATCTTCTTCTGCCATTGTTAGGGTTTTCAAGCTTGAGCAAGCTTGGTTGTGTTGCAGCGTTGTGCGTCTCTAGATCTTTTCTTAACAATTCTTTTATGGAAACATTTTTGTAAGATATGTATTTTCACGAGTAGTTCGTAACGATGTAGACAACTATAAAACAAACAACAGTATATAGTGATTTAAGGATGAAGTAATCCCTAATCCACTCTGTTAGGAAATTAATTAATATTTAGATTTTGATGAGGCAAAACACAAGTGTAATAGAAAATTAGAGTACCCATTTTTCATGATATTTAAGTGAAATTAATATAAGTTTTGAGTCCTTAGTAGGAAATTAGAGTGCCCTATTTTTCATGATATTTAAGTGAAATTAGTATAAGTTTTGAGTCCTTAGTATAGATTGGAGAATATAGGTTAGCAAGTCAAGAGTTCGATGCAAGTTGTATGAAAATAGTGTTGTAAGCTGCTAGAAATGGATACTGCTGTAAGCTGGGAAGATACAACACTATACGCTGACTTCTAAAGACCTGCTGTACAAATATTCAGGTTACAGCAACTGGTTGCTGCACTCATTTGTCTTAGACAAAAACAACAATCAACATGTAGACAAACTACTATTGCAGTATGAGAAAGATCAACATTAGTCCGAGAATTAATCTTTTCAACAAACATAAAACTAGTTAGTAGAGACAAGTTGAAGGTTACAAAGTTGTAAGTCAATGATAAGTTGTCACCTGACCTAATAAACTACATAAAGCTGCAACCTACTACAACAGAATTAAATGCCACTTAAGAAAAAGACAAAACACATTTAATGCTGATTTTGTACCAGTTTTAGAGGATTCAAATGTAAGAAGAAGAGTGGACTGTTACAACTACTGAAACTACAACATTCGAATTCACAAGTAAAAAAAACTCTTAAACTCTCAAAGCACTTTCAAACTCAAGTTTCAATCACTCAACCTTAAGAAGCAAGCTAAGCATTCGAGCAAAGATTCAAAGATCTTAAGATTGCTCGCACCAGTTGAAGACCATTTTATATACTTTAATCTTTTAGTTGTATGCTAGGTGGATTTAGGTGTTTACAAGTGATAGAAAGTTTGTTCCTTATTAAGTGTATAAATGCTAGTGTTTAGCACTTACCTTGTGTTGGTTATCTAGAGATCTTGTATGGATCTACCCGTCTGCTTGTAGCAACTTGTCTGGAAGCTGGACTTAGTAGGTCTATCTCATTGAATCTATTATTTGTTAGGAAAATCTTGTAAAGCAAACAACACTTATCAAAGTTTCTTATTGTAAAGGGGTAGAGTGGATTAGACAATTTACACCACTCTTGAACCACTATTTATTTATATCTATTGTATCTTGCATATCTATCTGTTGCATATTATATTCTGTCATACAACATAAAAATTCTTATTAAAATTCATGTTTCAAAAGGACCTCATAGGCATTAAAAATTATTTTCCACTGCACGAACTCTAAGACATTATTGTAAGATGCTCTGTTCAATAGTGCTGCTAGTAAGACTGCATACAACACTATAAGTTCCAGTTATAAGTTAAAGCGTACAACAAGTTTGAAAAATTTGAAGAATCTATAGAGATTTATTCACCCCCAATCTGAACCTCTGTGTCACTTGGGACCAACACACTATACTCTTTTACTTCGGGAAGAACTATGTTAAGTATAGTTTGGTCTACAAACTCACACATAATAACTATACAAACTTAAGATTCAACAAACAACACCTACAACTGGTTAGCTTCTGCAAGAGTTGCTAAAAAAAACTTAGACTAGACTCACACACGATCTCTCTAATCCATGCACACAAGATATTTATTGACCAGAGTTGTTACACTTAGTGAGAAACCTAATTTCTTCACCCAAGTACTCCTAAAACAACTTATCACACATAAATAAGTGATTGCGCTGTCGTGATGTGATAAATTAATTAATTTTCTTACATACCTCACTAAATAGTAGTAAGAGCAAGTAAGAATCGATTAGACAAAGAGTGGTGAATTTATTATACTTCTCGTGTTCAATCAAACGAAATAAGAATAACAAAGAAATGAAGGGGATTTCAAATTTGATTACTAATTACTACGAACTCAACGAGATAAACTAGAAAACAAATAACCAAAAATAAATCAATATTATAAGTATTCCAATTATAGTTCAGTTATCCTCGATAATTATCTTTAAATTAATATAACATCTCTTTTCAATCTATCTTAAAACTATTATCCCTAACCTAACAATAATCTCTGTTAAACTGAATTGTCTCTTAAGTTTAGTTAGATTAGGATATGATCGCTAACTAAGCCTATTTAATCAAATAATCTAGAACAAACTATCTAAATTTAATTTGTTAAATGCATTAATTATCAAGACAATAGGTAAACTAGACTTTGAATATGTAAGCTCGATTCGATAATTCTAGGTTTATGTTATGCTAGAGATGCACAACCTCTAGTTTTCTACTTATGAAAATTAAATCAAAACAATTAGAATTCATTATTTAAAATCCCACCAATCAATTATAAAAAACTTAACCTAGGTGGTCAATCTAAATCAAACAATAATAATCGAAAACATGTCAATTAATCAGATATCATATACAATTTCAATCAAGATATTCAGAGAACATAACAAAATTAATCAAGAAATAAAAAGGTACTCAGGTTCAGACATCCATTCAAACCGAAAATATATAAAATTAGCCTTCAATTCTTACGTAAAAATCTTTAATTGTCATGATAAAATAAAAAAATCTAAACTAAAATGTATTCTCGGGCATCTTACGCTTCGTCCATCGCATGATTCTAGATTGTTACGATGCTTGAAATATGAAAATTTACGCATGATAAAGTGTGGCTGGCAGCTTCTTTTAGCCCCTGAAGATGAGTTGAAATCCTATTTGGGCCCATAATATGCTTCAGATTCTCATTGGACCCGATATTGGGTGGATAGGCAGAAACTGGGTTCGTCAATGTCATTCGCTTCAGCCAAATTGGCATATTTCTTGTTTCAAGTCCATAAACGGCCAACGAACATGTTCTTTTATCCAAAAACACTTTAAAATCCCTGAAATAAATATGAAAACAATATTTGGAGTATTTCGACACAAAAAACACGGATAGATAGGAAAACTGTATGTGCAACACATGAAATATGTAAACAAACCTATGTTTTACCACTAAAAACATGCACATATTTTCTACCTATCAAATTTTCCCAAACTTAAATCATTGCATGTCATCAAGCAATAGTAGAATTGAAGCAACAAAAGATCAAAATAAGGAAAAACATTTTTTGCTCATACTTGATGGGTGTTGAATCCAACAAACAATAAAACTTACTCTAGAGAAGTAAAATTTGAGATAGCAGGAATAAGATCGAATCCACAAAGATTGATAAAAAGGTTGTTCTTTTGCAAACTTGTTAAAAATAAATGATTGAGGGTTTTTGAGATTTTTTTGTAATTAATAAACTAAATTAAAACAACTAAAAGTAACTAAGATGAATTCAATGAAATAAAAATATCTAGCCAAGAGACAAATTCAAGAATGGTTCAAGTGTCGATCATAGATGCAAGGATTCTATCTTTCTTTCAATGTTAAATTGGTTATAACTGTTGGTACCACCTAACGACCTAATCTTTTCTTAAGGTTCAGTAATTAGGATACAATCTCTAATTACTACCCTAATTAGTAAACAATCATAAATATCATCTTAGAATTTAATTTACCAATTGCATTAAGACTTAGAAAGACCAAATTCTAGCCAACAAAAATACATGCAGGTTTATTTAGACTAGATCATGTATTTTCAAAGCAGGGAATTGAAAATATTTTTTATAATCAATTATGCTAATTGTCATAAGAATCAGACCAATTAAATAATTACGGATTTAACGTTCCAATTGGTGATATATTATTTTGACAAATTGACAAATGATCCTGTTTAAATAATTCACCAAAACAATAACAATCAAAATGCACCGATGATATATGAATAACAAGAAAGAAAGAGCGAGACAATTAAATTAGATCTCATAATAGTAAAAGAACCAAACATTGATATCTCTTGGATATAAATAGAATCTAACTCTCCATGGAGAATTGAGATCCCAAAATAAAAGTTGGAGAGTTTGAGCTAGAATAAGAGTTAAATGAAGGAGAGAGGTTCCAATCCTTTTTCTATCCATATCTAATAACTACTAATATAATTTTAATTGGGAGTTTAAAAAATAACTTCTACAGTTTTTATCTAGGTCTTCTCCTTTTTGCAATTTTTGAATCTTAAGCATGCCCACACCTATTGCTGAGACTTTTGTAGTATTTGAGAATTGGTCTTTCAGAATTAGGCTTGAATGCTTAGGCATGCCCACTTAAACCGTCGCAGAATTTGCAATCTTTGAGGACTTCACTAAATTTCTTCTAAATCAATCAAAAATGCCTTCAATATCAATTAAATCCTTATCTTGCCCTACAAATCACAAAACTACATCAAAATTAAAAATAAACGATTAATTAACATCTAAAATGAGGAAAAAACATCATAATCAATATATACAAAATAGAACTCATCAATACTCCTTTCCAAACGCTAGTAGGAATTTATATCCATGTCAGAGATAAAGCATAACCGAACAAATACGACTCGGACAAATTATAACCTTCTCTAGAAAATACAAGTTTTGGACATGATATCATGATCAAATTTCTCAAAGAAAAATCATTAACTCACCATACTATCAAGATTAATAAACATACTCCAACTTTTTTCAAGATCTACTTCATCTAGATTGAAATTTAATTAGACTTCACACAAAATGAATCACCCATTTTTATTCTCTATATTTTTTTTCTTCAAAAACTTGTTCATCGTTTATTTCTCTCTTTTTTTCTGATTTTTTTTTAATGAAGTCCATAACTCCACGCCACTCATAAGTTAGTCTAAAATGTTAATACGATATCACAGAGACCCCTAAGAAGAGATAATTGACTTAGCACTTTATTTATTTAAAGTAGGACAAAAACTACACACTATCGTTAAGTTAGTCTACTTTGAGACCCCTAAAAGTAGGCAGGTGATTCAACCTTTCTTACCCCATTTTTTTTTTCAACTCAACTCCATTTCCTCCAAACATCTTCAATTTTTATTTTCAACCTGAGCGGTTTATTCAAAACAGATCCATACTTGACAAATTCCAACTTAAGCAACTTTAATCAATGAATCGAAACCATATCTCGAGACATAAGTAAGCACAACATATGGACTCAAAATTATAGAGCAATTTTCAACTCAATATTTCCTTTCTAACGACAATTTCTAAGAAAAGTTACACAAATATTTCTATACACCTGGTGCATGGATCCATGCACTCCGGGTAGACTCGAGTCGGGATGACTTTTTACGTGCCTATACATGCTCCCATGTGCTCACACCCGCCCCCATACGCCAAGTGCCCACACCCAACTCTCTCCCACTTGTTCGTGTTATGATAAATATGTAATAATTTTTAGTTATGTTAGTCCTACATTTTTGTTATGATAACGATACATGTATGTTATGTTAGGTGTACCTTTATATTATATTACATAGACATATAATACTTTTTAGTTGTAATAATGATACATTTATGTTATGTTAGTTGTAACCTTACATTTTATTACACAACCATGTAATACCTTTTAATTATGTATTAATACTTTTGAGTTGATGTATTAATACATTTATGTAATATTATTAATACGTTTACCTGATGCAGGTAACATTCTTATGTAATAATTCAATTAAAATGAAATACTTTTATATAAGATGTAATAATACTTTTATGTATAATTAGTGATACCTTGTTATATAACAAGGTTTCAACGAGAAAATAAAAAACTTGTATATAAATTGTGTGGATCCAAATTTCAATTAAAATGAGCTAATACTTTTATGCATATGTAATAATATCTTTATGTATAAGTAGTGATATCTTTATGTAATATTAGTCATACATATATATAGCGAGGTTTTAGTAAAAAAAAAAATATAAAAACCACATTCAAATCGGATACCAATTGTACGGATCTAATTTCATACAACTGATGCATGTGAGAGCTACTCTAAAAGTTATTGAAGATCTCAACAAAAAATGAGAATTGAAAAAGCGTATCAAAATCGTGATAAAATAAGATATAGTTTATATATCAAAATAATAATAATAGTAATAATAGTAATAATAATAATAATAAATCCTGTTATAAGCGTTTCGCAATTTTCCATCACCTTCCTTCATTCTCCTTCACACATTTTCCTTTTTCCTGTTCACTCTCTCCTCCGACTCCAACTCACAGTGTGTAACCGTGTGAACGACCAACAAAAATCTCAGCCCTCTTCGCTTTCGTTTTTGCTTTTGTTTCCGTTTATGTTATTCTTACCCTTCTCTCTCTCCACTCTCTCTACTATATATAATGCAAGCGAAAATAATCTTTTCTGAATTAGTTACCCAATTTTAAATGCTCACAGCCACGAGTTGGTGAAGAAGAAAACACGAAATCTTTACAACTCTGCGTGTGTGTTCTTGTGAAATGGCTGATGTAATCAAACTATCTTGCAATTCTCAAAGCTTTTCTTCTTCACTCCTAACTTCTTTCTCTTCGTCTTTGAATTCTTGCCAACGAGCTCTTCCTCGAAACCAAGGAGGATTGCATAAAGTGGCAGTGTCTGTTCCAGATGTTTCTCCGTTTGCCTTTAGACCCCGCAAGCAATTGGGGTCTTTCAAGGTAATTACACCAACGTTCTTGATATTTAATGATTCTTAAACATGGGGTTTGTTTGAATTTGTTAATCAGTGTTTTTACTTGATGAGATTGCTGTGAAATCCTACTAAGAGCTGTGTCTCTTTGATGCTCTTTTTGTGTTTAAAATCTCATGTATTTGAAGTGAAAATTTGGGTTGGATTAGAAGATTGGGCGAAGTTATGATTGCTTGGTTTATACGCGGGTTTGTAAGAGTTATTTTTGTAAGTTTTGGGGATACATTTTTCGATATAATTGTAATTGCTTTTATTTGGTAGGATTATCTGAGTTTTTGGGTTTCTGATTTTAGAAAAGATCTGGTTACTTTAATTCTGAATTTCGACAATTTTGTCTCTTTTGTTAGTTATCTTGACAAAGATAATATTACTCTGCTGACTACTTGAGGTTATTTTATCTGATCAATATAAGCCCAGTGTGAATGGTAACAGTGCTTATTTACTTCTCATTTGATCAAAATTTATTATATTTCCCGTGAAATTACAGAGAGGGAAGATAGACTCTGTTACCCTGTGTCTGAGCAGTATATTGAAGATGTTTTTATGCATTTAAAAAAAAAAAAAAACAGTCAATCCCCCATGTGTTTGTGATTCATTTCGAGAAGTCTATTTTTGGCAGTACTGCAGTAGAAAATGTAATGATAAAAGTATTACTTAATCATAGTAAAAGAACTGCTATGTAATTATGATTTAGAAGTATCTTGTGCCTTGGCATGATTTCTTGCGCCATAATTTAGTTACACCGTACTTCCAGTGTAAATCATAGTAATGAACAGAACATGATGGTGTATTTGACCCTATTATTGGCTTTCAAGAGTCCTTGTCTAATGTTTCTCTTCATAAGGATCTTTCATGCTCTCAGCTTGATGTAAAAATTAAAATTCAAAGATTTTCTAGGCATCTTTCATTGAATTGTATAGCTGTAACTAAACTTGGCCTTTTGAGCTATTTTAGATCATTCACCCTGCTCTTTCATACTTGATTTTGTCTTCATCATTTGAGTACGTCTGTTTATTATTGGCAGCATTTTGCTATCATCCACTCAACATCCAAGTGTAGGCAAATAGAGGACAGATAGGTTATTATTTAGAACTGTTAAGGCTCTCGTGCTGCTCTGCCTAAGACAAAAACAATTTAACATAACCTTCGTACTGCCAAATTCTGAATCTGCGAACATATCTTCTAAAAGTAGAGAATTTTCTGCATAAATTCCAGTTTAAATTTTGTTAAAATTATAAAAGATTCAACCTGTATTTTGATTCTTGACATGATTGAAGTGACATTTTAAATAGAATTCATGTCTTTCTTTGATCAAATGGTTTCTCATCTATGCTTGCTTGTATATGAATGACCTCCATTTCCTATTTGCTTTTAGATTTATGTAAATCTAAAATGTATAAAGAAAAGACTTATGTGATCCTCGTGGACTATCAAAGAACTCGCTTAACCATTATGAATTAGATTATTTTACTCATTTCTGATGTTTACTTCTAGGGTGTTTTGTAGTATTCAAACTTGAATTTTTCAAAACAGCTTGTGTCGAGATCATTTCACTTGAGATGTAATACTATGGACAGAGTGGCCGAAAAGGAACCATTTAGGTGTGCTTTGAGCCACCTGGATATCAAAATCACTAAATATCTTTTTTACCCTTCTAAGTAATAAATCATTTCACTCATTCGGTAATCAGATGGGAAATTTTGTTCTTTGTATGTTCTGTGTGCATGTATTCTTGTAATGAGATTTTGCACGCTGTTGAATCTGATGAAGTTCTTTTTGACCAATCGAATAATTATGTTTTCATAAAAATATGCGAACTTTTGTTGTCCTCTTGTGAAATTTGTAAATTTTTATCCTCAGTCATTACCAAAAGATAGGACTACATCTTCCCTCTGCTTAACAATGTCTATTTTGCTGGTGATTCATGTCAGATACATGCTACTGTTACTGAAACCGAGCCTCCCAAGTGGTGGGAAAGAAATGCTGGGCCAAACATGATTGACATACACTCCACTCAGGAATTTTTGAGTGCTTTGAGTGAGGCTGGAGATAGGCTTGTTATTGTCGAGTTCTATGGAACATGGTGTGCTTCTTGTCGAGCACTGTTTCCCAAGGTAATCTTTATTTTCAGGATGTTTAGTATGTGGTATCACTATTTTGGTGATAGTATAGTCTTCTGAAAAGTCATTGTTGCCTTTTTGGTTATTTGTCGTGCGTAGGAAATAAAAACCAATCTTGGTGTAGTCTATAGATTTTTCACATATTATTTGACTTCCTCATCTGCTTAATGCTATATTGATTTAAATTAGCCTCCCAACAGTTTCTTCTTAAGTTCATACCACCATAAAATAGACTGCCATTACTTGGTTACGCTCAATAAAGTCATGTCTAGGTTTTCTAATTACTTTGAGCAGATTGACAATTTTTTTTATTATCAGCTTTGCAGAATAGCACAGGAACATCCCGATATCTTGTTCTTGAAAGTTAATTTTGATGAAAATAAACCCATGTGCAAGAATTTGAATGTGAAGGTTCTTCCGTATTTCCACTTCTACCGTGGAGCAGATGGACAGCTCGAGTCCTTTTCTTGTTCCCTTGCCAAAGTAAGTGAACTCAACCCCGTGCTACATTTTTTTTTTCTTGCTTCTCCAAATGGATATGCTTTAACATTATTCATGAGGTTTGTGATAACTTATGGCAAGCTAATGAGCCATGCTTCCTAATGGGCCATAAACGTTTTGGGTTAAGCTAAGGCTTTGGGCCACCAATTCACGTGTGGGCCGAACTCATTTTTAGTGGTAAAGAAATTTACTTTCTTAGTGGGTCGGCCTGTTCCAAGATTTAGTCGCCCAAGTCTAGTCCAAAATCTAATTACCAAGACCTAAGCCCAAGTCCTAAAGCCTACGACTAGGCCAAGACTGAGCCAAGTCGGCCAAGTGCAGACTGAGAAGGTTGAACCCTTGGTCCACCATAGTTTCTCATTATCTAGTGTTACAAACCCTTCAGGTTAAACCATGTATTTTTCCTAATCTAGTTCACCGTTAAAAAACACAATCTTCTTAATTATTCGGTAAATAGGAAGTGATTCTTGTCATAGGACTACATTAATACCATCAAGAGAACTACATTGATGGAAGTGATTCTTGTCATAGGTAAATAGGTACTGAAGAAATAATACCACCCCTTTTGCCAAAACCCTTTTTACGACTAAACAAACATTAAACTTGTTAATCAACCCATCAACTTTAAACTTCCTTTTTAGATATATTTGCATCTTAAGAGCTTGTAACCTTTTAGGAGATCAACTAATTCCCACATATGGTTCGCAAAATTCAAGTCGATCTCATTGTGTATAACCTCTTTCCAAAGCCCTGCGTTTAGAGTCGATAGAGCTTTTTTGATATACCAAGGATCATCTTCCAACACATAAGTTTTGAAATTAAGTCCACAAGAATTAACAATTATAGCTCTATTAGTGCATCTCAATTCTTCACTCTCTTTAGTCTAAAAACCAACAGTCTCTTCTTGAGTTCTCTTAAAATAGCTCACATCTTCATTTTCCTTATTAAGAAAGATGTTTTCAAAAGTATATGAGATTCATTAATTCAATTATAGTGTTTTAGTCGCACTGGGTGTTTCTAACTTGTGAATTAGAAATCGGTATGCATTACTGTTGAAGGCATATCCTATATAGATATGATCAATTGTTTTAGGGTTGATTTTAACTTGTTTAGAGCCACTTCAACCGTTGCCAAACTCCCTGAGGTGTTTATAAGATGGTCTATGCCCCTTCCACATTTCATAAGGAACGGCATCCCCTCACAAGTTTTGCGGAAAACTTAATTAATTAGCATAACGTACATCATTTCATTTAGAGTTTGGTTCTTTCGTTCAACATCTTTAGACTATGGAGAATACAGCGATGTAGTTTGGTGAATTATGTCTTAATCTATACACAATTGTTCAAATGGAACTACATACTCGTCGCTTCTATCACTTCAAATTGCTATAATTTGAGTGTAGCAAAATGACAAAGGCAATAAACTTGTCTTTGGAGGTAAGCCTAAGTTTAGCGGTGATTGTTAGAATTGTGGTAAGGCAAATCACATGGCAAATGATTTTGAAAATTTTGTATTTAGCAAAATTGAACAAAGTTCTTAGAAGGGTAAATTACAATTTCCAAGTCAAACTATCATTCTTTTCGCACTTGGGTACCCAACCCTTAAAATGTTACCAAGTGATGGCTAAACTTTGTGAATGAAACAAATTATCGGCTAATTGTTCCGGTGATGGAATATTTTATCAAGATGTTCTCGATAATAGTCAATACAGGATCATAGTAGGTGGAATATTGCATGACTTGTAGCATTTTTCGCTAGAATATTCCATCGTCAGGAACAATTATTTAACAACTTGTTTCATTTACAAAGTTCAGCAATCATTTATTAAAAACTCAGTTTTTGGGTATCTTAGCGCGTAATTTACCTATCCTAGCAATTATCCAAGTTTGTCAAATACAAAATTTTCAGACTCGAAAACTAGTTTAAAATTATGGCTAGCTAGCTAGTAACCAAAGATCAAGTTTCTACGGATGTTTGCAGAAAAAGGTACAACAGAAAGGAAAACAACTTCTGGATTGTTCTTCACAGAGCCTTCAAGATGCTACCAAATTGACTTTCGAGCAAAGTTTCTCTCTTATAAATGAACCCATTTTGGTAGGTGCTCACGAAACGACGTCAGTTTCCAAAGACGAAACAACTAATTTCTTTTAGTTAGCACTGTAAGAGTACTAGAAAGCACATAAGAATTGAAATGACTCAAGTATTAGATTGCAGAAATATGCTAGAAAATGCAGATTTGCTTTTATAGAGAGGTGATCTGTAAGAAACGATTTTCAGTGTTTTTGTGTAGCAAAATGTTGGCTCATTTACGGACACATATCCTATCCACGTGAAGGGTCAAAAAGCGGCATTGAAGGGCATTCATGCTTCCTGACTCAATAGAATACCCACTAGTCCCATTACTAGAGGTGCCAAAAAGTTTACTGTCATGGCAGCAAAAGTAAAACCATGGGCTTCCGATGGGCCACCAACACTTCGGCCAAGTTGAGACTTCAGGCCACCATCTCAAGTGTAGGCGCAATTCATTTTCGAGTGGTAAAAATATATACTTTTTTAGTGGACCGGTACGATCCAAAGCCCAAGATCACCAAAGTCCAGCCAATGTCTAATTGACAAGACCCAAGGCCCACTACCTACACCGAAGTTGAAGCCGAGGCTGAGCTGACCGGGTGTATGTGCACACGCATGGCTCACTGAGTTGAACCCTAGGTCCATATTAGTTTTAAAACACACTAAGGAATTTTTAGTCATACAATGGATAAAATGAAGGAATTTAACCAATGTGAGACAGGTTCGTGTAAAAAACATTTCACATTCTCACACACTTCATGCATTAATTTTTCAATTACCAAAACTCGGTTTTGAGATAACAAATACACGACAATTATTTACTCAGAATGTAGATTAATATTTTCCCTTTAATTCCTCAACGACTCAACTTTAAGTCCTCAAATAATTGGCTAAACATGTATAATCAACAATTTCTTCAAAGTCGCTAACAATTTTGATCACACTAAAACCAAATTGTTTAAACACGTGTGATCACCTTTGATACTATTTATGGAAGTTCTAGGTAACTTTTTATAATCAAATTGTTGACAAGTATATCATGAAATGCAGTTTCAGAAAGTTAAAGATGCTGTTGAACTTCATAACACGGCTCGATGCAGCATCGGGCCTCCTAAAGGCATTGGAGATCTAAACCTTGAAGGCCCCTCATCTCAGAAGGATCGGCTAGCAGAATCATCCACGACATAGTTCTTCATCAAACCAACAATTGTTTATAGCATTTGATTTGTACGTGGTGTTCTTGGGATTCCACAGAAGCAAGTATTGGTTAATAAGTAATTCTGTATAATATAATTTTTCTTGTTGATGCTTAATTGAGAAGTGTAATACTACTACATTTATTATCTAGGCTTGTCGCCATTTTTCTCCACTTCAGGTTGTTGCTTTGGACAAAAACATGTGTGAAAATGTTTTGGGATACTAATCCATAAGACGGAGTCCCATATGAGTTTTAGCCAAAAGAAAAAAAAAAAAAAAGAAGCAAAGTGTAAATGCCTCATTTTAAAGTATTAAAAGTACGAGAAATTTAACTATACATTTTTTTTTCGTAAATAGGATTTAAGAATGCTTTAGAGGATGTTTGGTAGCTCATTATATCACACCTCTAATGTTAGAATTGTATAATTAGGTAAAAATCATTTCTCTGGACCATAAAAGAACAAAATTTAATAATTTGACAAAAAAATATTAAATAAAGATGGTTAAGGATGCAGGTTCCCACAAAAACTTATAAGTTCATCTTATAATATAAGGGAAATTTAAACTCATTTAAATAAAATACCATCAATAATAAATATGTACGGGGAATATTTTGGCACAAGGAGTATTTAATGACCTATTAGTTTCATTTGTAAAATTAATGGCTTGTCATTATTGACTAAAAGTTTGGGTATTAGCACAAAGGGGGCAGGGGGCACGAGAACCTGAAAAGAAGGGTATTTAGATAATTTCATAATTTAGTTAAAAAAAAGAATAAAAGACATGAATTACATAACAGTCAACCACGTTGATCTCTTCTCTCTCATATGTCATAGAATCGTAAAAGCAAAATCTTGTCTTCTCCCTTCTTCGTAATTTCCTCTCTTCTTCATCTTTCAATTTCTTCTTGATTTTCTCTCTTCTCCATCTTTCAATTGTTTCTTCATTTAATTTCAAGGTAATATCTTAATTAATTTTAGTTTCTTTTATTGTGAATTTATTTTCATTGTTGTCAATTTATTGGAGATGAAGTTGTATATATTTTGAAATCCTTTTATGAAATTTATTCAAATTGAACTTATAATTTATTTGTTATTTATATGTCCTATCAATGTATTATAATTAATTTGCAAATACTAATGATAGGTTGGTCATTAATACAAATAATTGAATGTGAATTTGATTAGATGTAACTAAAACACTACTAAATAATAAAATGAGACAGATTAAAATTATTGGAAAATAGAAATTGGTGATGCCAAGGTTGGAGATTTTCATTTTCATTTTCATTCTCCATGTTTGGAGATATACATTTTCATTTTCATTGTATATAATTTTGTTTTTAGATAACAGAAATATATTATGAAAAATAATCACATATTGTAAAGTCAATCAATGCACCTTGTATTGTTCAACCTCAACTACAATCAAATCAAAATAACAACAGTGAGGTTGATATGAATTTTTTTACAAGTGATATATTTATGCTCTTAATTTAAAATTATTGTATTTTGTTTATTAATTGACTTGGCCCCTGAGATGAAATCTTGGGTCAGTATTATAGTGGAAAAAAAGAAAAAGATTGTTTGGCTTGATTGCAATTTATCCTTAAATTTTGTTTCTATTTTTTGTATTTCCTTATATTGGCCACATATTTAGATTTGATCAGTCTTTTTTGTATTTGCAATTGCCAGTTAAATCATAATTTCCCTCTTTTACAAGACTTCTGGAAATAGTTTCTTAAATAACCATAGCAGGAATCATGTAAAAGTAATTGCTGAAAGGGATAGCTAGTTGGCAAATAACTTTCTGAAAGGGTGGAAGCATGCGCATAAGCTGATCGAGCCAAGCAAGGCTGGGAGAGAAAAATCAAGATTTGTCTAAGTATGGTTAAAATCGTGTTTTACTTATAAAAACGTGTTTAGCAAATGCGACTTCAATCTGGTAATTCTGTTATCAAGGAAGCTGAGTTCAGGTTGGCTGCTTGATCGATCAATCTTGCGAGCGGGATTTCTCCGTTGATTCTCAACCGTTTCTTGAGCGGTTTTCAGCATTCTACTCTCTATATAATGTAGTTTTATTCATTAGTTAGAGTTAGATCGAGATCAGTTCTATAGAGAGAGATATCTTCTTCGAAAGCTTATTTCGCAGATTAGGGTTTCAGAGTTTCTTTGCATTGTAACTTCGTTTTTGCTGTGTGTTTCTTAATAAAAATCCTTCCCCGTTTTATCCCGTGGATGTAGGCGTGTAAAGCCGAACCACGTAATCTCTGAGTCATGTTTTTCTTTGAGTTTTGATCTTGCTTGAAGTGTGTTTTGTTGGATCGTTTGTTTTGCATGCAATTGAGATATTGCGTGTGTTCTTGGAGTGCTGGAAAACCTATCACTTTCAATTAAAACTTAACTGAGTTCTCGAGTATAATCAAAACAACTGAAGCAATTGCTAAATCCCAGCATATGTGTTTCATTTTTAACTGTGTTTCATTTTTTATTTCAAAACAACCACCACATGTCACGTATATCAAAGTGACATTCGTTTTTTATTTCAAAACAACCACCACATGTCACATATATCAAAGTGACATTCGGTGTGTATTGTCTTGAACCACAAGACAACATACTTTTTTTCTAAGGTTAATTAATATAATAGCTGATCACTTTTCCTTTCGAAAATACCTGGACCCTACTAAAGTTTGTGACTCATTAAATCAAGTGTCATTAAAATCGGTGACAAAAAAAAGGTCATTGCAATTATTGCTTAATAAAAAAGTATCACTAATTAAATTTTTTGACACATTTAAAAAAGTGTCACTATTGATGATGACGTAATTTAAAAGAGTGTCGGTTAGTGACGTATAAAAAAACCGTGAACAAAACTGTATTTAGGATACCATAAATTTTCAAAAATACATGACAAAATTTAGCGTCACCATGTTAATTTCGTGACACATATGACAAAAGTGTCAAAATTTCATGATGTCAAATTTAAAGATGCAATGGATGGATGACACTTTCAAAGCAGTACTTTCTCTAATGACACAAAAAAGTGTCAGCAAATTAATTAATTTTTATGTGTTGCTAAACGTTTTTATTCTTGTAGTTGTTGCACCAACATCATTTCTAATCATTTAAATTAAATTTCACTGGTATTCCACGGTGAGGATGACTGCCTGATTCAAAAGGACATTGGTCCCTCCAAAATCAATACTAATTTCACTACAAGAAAAATGAGTATTTGCGATTAAAATATGCAACAAAATGTCCAATTTTTGCGACAACAAACTGTCTCAATAAATGTTAATATAAATCGACAATATGTTGTCACAAAAACAATGAATATTAGTATATGTTGTCCCAAAAAAAACTATTTGAGAGAAGGCTTTTGCGAAAATAACTTAGCGACAAAATGTTGCAAAATGTTTTTGCTAAATAAAAAAACCACCTCCCTGACAAGCTTACAGCTTGAAGTTGGCTTCATAAACAGAAAATGAGATACCATGGATGAACGAAGCTCAACATGAACATGAAGTTAGATGCGATCTAGGAAGCTCTGACTAAGCTGCTACCTGATAATTCCAAGAAAGGAGAAGAGACATGCACAAGACAATCAAATCCTTCTATCCACGATCTCAAGGTGAGGAGCTGTTGAGGAAGATGGAGGCGTACAGAAGAGTTCAAGCAGTCTATAAAGAGTCAGAATACATGAAATACTTCCAACTATTGATCAGAGAATCACGTATCTTTCGAGGCTACAAGACTAATGCAAATGCCTTAAAAGAGCTTGACAGAAGTGAAGGCTGAGAAGGAGTAGCTTACAACTGAGCATATTAATTAGTAACAACTTTATGATCTGTTGTAATCTATTGTTTATATCCTTATTTTTTATCATATCTTGTAACTATACAATTATCTTGAAGCTAAATGAAAAACAGTTACATTTTGTTAGAGATTAAGTAAAAAGGTGATTGAGTAAGTTGGAAGCTGAAAAAATGGATGTAACTTTGATATCACTATATTTTTCAAAAGCTCATGCAGTAAAGCTTTTGAGATTACACTCCTTTTGTTTTTCTTTTTTCTGATCTCTCTTTTTCTTATTGATTACAGGTATTAATAGGCTAATCATAATCTAATGGATAAGTAATGTGGTCAAGGTTAATTGACCATCTTACAATTTCCTATGAATCGATTCATTTGACTATAAAGTTGAAAAGCCATACATGCACCAAACATTGATTACAAATTAACTTCTTCATCATCTCCAACCGTGCTCTTCTACGTCAAAATTTGTTATATTTTGTATCCTAACATCATTAATATTTTACACACATCAAACACATATTTGTGACATTATTTTTTTGCATATTTGTTATTTATGATGGTGAAAGAAAAATTTAGACATTTGGCTAACCTTTTTTCACGGGTTTTCTTTGACAGATACATGGCCAAATATAAATTCTAGTGAACAGAGTTGATATTTATTATAGTATGTGAAGAAATAGCTAGAGAATGCATTAAAATAAAGAAAGAAACAAAAGTTGTCATCTAAATGTGGAAGAAAGAATAAACGGCGCAGCTGATAATTCTCATTGCACAGCATAAAGAAATTCATTACATCACTTTATATAGCACCTATATTTCTTGGGTTTTGTACTACACAAACTCTATCCAATTGTATGCAAAATAATGGGAAGTGATCCAATGACTATAGTAATTACAAGTGGCAAAATCTGCTAAGACTTGGGAGATAAATTGATCATCTTATCTGATACGTACGGTTCCTTATCACTTGCATTATCACCAAGTTCAACAGTATGCAGATGCAGCTGATCTCTACTCTAGTTAGTTACAGAAGTTAGATGATATTTTCAGATTGCTAAAGTTAGTTGGAAGTCTGTTAAGCTGTTAGTCAAGTTCACAATCTTCTATACCAGCTTCCGTTGCTTCACATAAATATCGAAATATATCTCTGTAATTCATTATTATTCAATATGCAGTTTATTATTCTCTCTCTATCTCTGATTCCTCTTCTCTCCATCAATGTGTTCTTCATTCTTCAACATGGTACCAGAACTCTAGGTTTCTCTTTTTTTTTTTCGGTTTCGTTCTTCTCTTCCTTCTTCTAATTCATGGACACCATGGCTACTTCTTCTTCGTTTGTAGTTCCTCACTTTACAATGCTTACAATACGATTGGATCGATCCAATTACAATTTCTGGAAGGCTCAGATTCTATCTATTGCAAATGCCTTTGGTTATGAGAGTATTTTGCTTGGTGAAGGAGGATCTTTGGATCAAGAATCTGAATTTTGGATGAGGAAAGATCAGCTTCTCTACAACTGGATGTTGACATCTATTTTATGAATTTATGCTAGGACATGTTAGTCGATCACTCAATCCTTCATGGCTCTTATGGCTCTTAATACCGGTGTTCAATCACTCAATCTTTCAGCTAATATTGCTTATCCAAGGTCATTTTCTGGTGCCAAAGGTAGTGGCAGGTTTAATCGAGGTCGTGGATTTTGAAATGGCAAAGGTTTCCATGGTGGTTTTGGTTCTCACATGAACAAACCACAGTGCCATGCCAGGTGTGTTGTAGGACAGGTCACACTGCTCTGAAGTGCTTTAAGAGCGAGGTTTGATAATAGTTATAATGGCAATGATTCTAACACAGCATCAAGGACTTCTCATGAAATTCCAGGTGGTATTTTGACAGTGGGGCAACCAATCATGTTACATCAGACCATGAGAAACTAACTTTTAAGGCTGACTACGGAGGAACAGACAAATTGCTAGTAGGTAATGGTTCTTCTCTATCTATCTCTCATGTTAGCTTGACTACTTTGCCATCTACTGATTATACCACTTCTCTACTGCTCAATCATATACAATTGAAAGTGCCTGTAACACAGTCCAAACTTGAGTTTTGTGATGCTTGTAAAATTGGAAAGTTGCATCAATCTCATTTTGCTTCTCAACCTGTGAAGACTTCTAGTCCTTTTGAACTTGTGCATTCTGATATTTGGGGGCCATCACATGTTGAATTTGTCAATGGTTTCAAATACTATGTACATTTTGTTGATGACCATTGGAGATATACCTGGTTATATCCCATGAAAACAAAAGTTGAGGTTGCATCTATATTTCAGTGTTTTCAAACTTATGTAGAGAGACAATTTCTACCAAAATTAATGTTTTGCAAACTAATTGGGGTGGTGAGTACAGGTCTTTGGCTCCTATATTGTGTAAGCTTGGTATTGTTTGTAGACATCATTGTCCACATGTTCATCAACGAAATGGGAAATCAGAGAGAAAACACCTACATATTGTTGAAATGGCTTTGTCTTTAATTACTCAGGCTGCTCTTCCCTTAAAGTGTTGGTGTGATTCCTTTGACACAGCTGTCTATACCATCAAAAGACTGCCTACTCATACTCTTCCCTATTCTTCTCCATATTAGATGCTTTATCACAATAAACCAGATTATATATAGTCATCTGAAGGTATTTGGTTGTGCTTGCTTTCCATACTTGAGGCCTTATAACTCTCACAAGTTTCTGCAGAGATCCTCTAGGTGCATTTTCTTGGTTTACAGCTCTTCACACAAACACTATAAGTGTCTTAAGTTCTAAATGAAGGATGTACATTGCTGCTACTATGGAGTTCAATGAACTATATATAGTTTTCTTTTACATTATTGTTTGGTCAAATATCCTCAGATAGTCCAACAGGTAACTCATCAGCTATTACATCATTGTTTAGTCTCATAATTTAAAAAAGGTAAGCAATTTGAGGACGATTCGAGTTTTTTTCGGCAATTTAAGGATGCTTGTCTAGCTAGCTTCACTGATATGGCAAAAAGTGTGCTAGGTGGCACCTAAAATGTTGTTGATTTGGAATTAAATAATTAAAATAAAGAACAAATACATAAAAAAAATATGAAAATTATTTAAAATACAATGAATAGTGATAGGTAGAAAATAGGTGCATTTTATAGTTGATAAACTTTGGTTTTTATGCAATTTGATGTGATTGCGTGCACCTTTTTCGAACCTATATGTGTTTTTTGTGTCAAAATTCTTCATATATTATTTTCACAATTATTTCAAGAATTTTGAAGTATTTTTGGGCCAAGAGATGTGTTCGTGGGCTGAGAAATGAAGCTGAAACAAAGTTGGGCCAGTTTGGTTTCAAAAGCCCAGTACACTGGGTAGCCCAATGTCGGTCCAGTTTGCCAGTGTGAAGCTCACCGTGGCCCAGCGAAATTTTGCGCGAGTTTTGGGCCTAAAAATAAAGAACCAATATCTTTAGGGTTTAAAACTCGTTCACATGTCTAGGATGGAGTCATAACAGAATTTTGGAGTGCTTCCCAAGAAAGAAAGACATACTAGAGAGAGATTGAAGACTTGGGGAGAAAGAAACACCTCTAGATTAGTTTTTTTTTTTTTTTTTTTATGAATTCTTCTTGGATTTTCATGGTTTTGATTTCAAGGATGCAAGACTAGACTTCACATTCCGGTTAGAAGGGATGCTTGAATCCGTATATTTATTTTTGATTTAATTAATTTTGTAATTATCTCTTGATGTTTGATTGGAATTGTTTATGTTATCTGATTGACATGATTTCAATTATTTATTGTTTGATTTGGATTGACCACCTAAGTATTGAGTGCTAGAATTTTAGATCATGAATCATAATTATTATGATTTAATTTTCATTAGTAGTAAACTAGAGGTCATGCATTTCTGGGTAGCATAATCCTAGATTAATAAATCGAGTTTGTTTATTTGGAGTATAGTTCATCCTTTAGTCTTCGTGATTAATGTGTTTAATGAATTAAATCTAGAGAGCTTATTCTAGGTTATTCAGTTAAATAGGGTTAATTAGTGATCTTATCCTAATTTAAGTAATCCTAAGAGACGATTCGGTTTAACAGAGCTTGTTGTTAGACTATGAGGGATAATTATATGACAATTTGATAGAGATATTATATTAATTGGGGGATAATTGATACTGGTGTATAACTGAACTGATAATTGGAATACTTTCATCTATTGATATGTTATATTTAATTTACTTTCTAAGTTAGTTAATTAATTTAGTGATAGTTAATCAATCCAAAACCCCTCATCTTTTCTTATTTCATCGAATTGAACATAAGTGACACAGTTAATTCTTCACTCTTTGTGGGATCGACTCCAACTTGCCCTATTTACTAATAGTTAGGTTAGGAAGGAAATTTATTAATTTTATCACGTCGCGACAGAGCGGTCAAATAGTAATATGAATATTATTTAAACATAAATAAAAAAATCATTTTATTTAAATTTGAAAATTACAATTATTTAAAAATATGAAAATTATTTACTAAATCCAATAAATGAAATAATAATATGAATATTATTTTAAAATTTAAAAGTGTTCAAATGAAAAAAAATATAAAAAGTATCAATAACATTAAGAAATATTTAAATCAATATAAACATAAATAATAATTTAAATCAAAATAATATTCATATTTTTAATTGAATTTTTGAATTTTGAAATTATCATTTATATTTTAGGCCAAATAGCCAATAAAATCCAAAGCTTTGTGAGTTTTTGCTATTTTAGTCAATCCTTTTATTTTTGTCAATTCATCCATGATTTGAAGATTTAATTGTTAATTTTAGCCAAATTAAGATTTGAATTAAAATTAAATGACATGATAGATATGTGGAGGACACATAAGCAATTTGACCCCAATTCACATAGTTTTTTTTGCCACATCATGTTTTCACTTTCCATTTTCCTCTTTCATTTCCTCTTCTTCATTTATAAAACACAAAAAATTAATAAAATCTGAATATCATTTTGATTTAAGTTATTATTTATAGTTGTATTGATTTTAAGGTTTCTTCATGTTATTTGTATTTTTTATAAATTTTTCATTTTAACATTTTTAAAATTTTAAATAATATTCAGATTTTTATTTAATTTTTTGTACTTTGTAAATAATTTTCAAATGTTTATATAATTTTAATGTTCACATTTAAATATGCAGATTTTTTTTATGTATGTTTTTATTTATTTTAATTATTTAATTCCACGTCAACAAGATTTTAGACGCCACTTAGTACAATTTTCGTCACATCAGCATCATTCTCGCTAGATTAGCGAAGCTAGGAGTGTCCTTAAATGTCATTATTGATTAGTCCATCCTTCAATCCCAACGCCATTCAAATGACATACAAATTCTAACTTGAAGAATGATGTTTTGTGAAATTAATTGCTAATTAAATTTTCCTTGCTTTTTTTTTTTTTATAATACTCGTATAGAACACGTGCTTTGCACGTGGAGGTCAAATTTTATTGTTGTTGTTATCATCATCTTGTTTGCATGTATTTGTTTCTTTGATCTTGTGTTTTTTTTTCTTCATTTGTTGATCTTTAGTTTTTTGTTGAAGTGTATTAAAGTTAAGTGTTATATAGTTCGTACAAACCTTTTTTCCTTTATTTGTTGATCTTTATTTTTTGTTGAAGCGTATTAAAACTAAGTGTAATAGCAAGTAAAACACAAATAATTAAAAATCGAGAACATCGATTTGAGATTCGTTACAAAATGTGGAAAAAATATTATTATATTAGATTAAACAATCGGGTTCTTCTATTACTAACAAATCAAAATCTAGAAAAAAAATCAAATAATTAAAATAATAATATTAAGTTTCGAAATTCTGAAACGAAAGATAATAATTCTAGGTGATTGTGTTTGTGTATTGACTCCTAATTATATATTTTCTTTCTTGATCTTTTTTTTTTTTTTGTCTCACTTTAACTCTTCTTTTTCCTTGGGATAAAATTTATATTTTTTCCCTTTCATTTTTATAGAAGATAAATGACTTACTCTTCATTTATATGATCGTGATTTTCCTTACAAATTTTTGGTCCTCCTTTTGAAGTTTGAACAATTATACTTTCATTTACCCTTATCAATATTCCATATATGTCTGTCCGACCCATCTATGAAGAAAACTCCACCATTTACTTAATTTACGCAATCTATGATCGTTGAAAAAGTTTTATGTTGTTCGATATTCAAGTTATATATAGCTTCTGATCTTGTTTTGGTATCTCAATCCACATTTCATCAACTATTTTTCTGGATAAATCATTCTCTATGTACGGTCTCAGTGATAATTAGGGATATTCGCAATCATATGAACTTATGTCTTCTCTCATGTTGTACAAGAAAAAATTCGAGCTTTTCCAAGTAATCGAAACTTGTAAGGTGTCAGGTTCTTTTTTTTGAAATCACCAGACAATACTTCAAAGATTGTATTCTATATAACTTTCACATATGTTGGTGCACAATACACCAAAATTATTGCAAACAATCTTCGCAATACGTATGACAATTGAAAAACACATCTTCATTCAAACATTTTGTAATATTTTGATCAATTTCCAAAAAAACCTATTTTCTGAATAGTTTTTTTGAAAGTAGTACATTGTCTATCATTCATCGTCAACAAATATTCCAACAATGTTGTTCTTTTTTACATGGTTCATGAGTAACTTGAGATAATATGTTTTTTCTTCTACTGGATTTGCAGTACTTATCAATCACATCCTATTTTTTTAATTTTCTTCCAACATTTTTTTTGTTTATCTTATACGTGATGTTCAAGAAATTCTCTGTAAAGATATTTCCGCATTTCTTCACTTATACGACACATTGTGGAATACAAAGTGAGCATTATTTTGGAATCATGGTCCTATGTCAAAATATTTTCTAAATTTTGATTTGCCTAATAAGTGAAGCTTGGTTAGCTGGGTAGATGTAGTTGCAAGTTAATAACTGAAAGAGCTATTTTATATAGATTGAATTAGAAAATTCTCCACATTGCTTCTTGAGCAGAGACCCACAAAGCATATTCAAATTGTTTGATTTCATCAATCGGATCCTTATAATCTTCTTGGGTAGGTGTTTGACAAATGTACAATTTTTCTTTTATTTATTCCACAATGGATTGCAAGTTATCTTGATAAAGAGATTCGATTTTCCAAATCTATGTACTAATACTAACACGTCAAGATATCTTCATCGCATATATACCTCTTGGTAACCAATAAATGTTGATGGAAGAACAATTCTTTTTCCAATTTCACCACTTCTGATTTCTCCTTTGAAGAAATTATCCATGATTCTTTCATATAACTCAACTCGCATATTGGTTTGGTGGCGTAAAAAATAATCTAATCTTGGTGTCTTTAATTTTATATAACTATCTACTACATATTGCTACAACAGTTCGACACATAAAAGTATTGATTGGTTTGGATTTTTAATTGGAAGTTTGTAGCAACAGTATTCTTTACATGAGATTTTTTTTCACTTTCTTTCTCAACATAATTAGTTCTTAAAATTCTTAGGAGTTGTATTTAAATAAATATATTCATTAACATTTATACTGTGTTGTTCTTGAGAAATTATATCTTTTTCCAAAAAAAAAATTCGGTACTATCAAGGTATTAATAACACTTGGATTGTTAACTGAAATCAAATAAAATATTTTAATAAAAAAAATAAAAAAGTTTAAGTAACCATTATATGTTCGTACGTAAGAAGGATAAAAAATAAGATGAAACCAATCAAATGTAAGAAAACCCGTAATAATATGATGATGTACTTTGTTCTTGTTTAATGTTTTTCGTTGAACTACTGGATCCATGTGATTTAAGTTTTATGATATTTTGATGTCAACCTGTTTCGCCCCTCGAATATCGAAGTTAACATTGTGATGAGTCATAACATTCATAGTAATACATTATTCTATGTCTCATATTAGAAAAAGTATGACCAATAATTGTATGAATGAATGCTTTTTCAAAATTCGATTGTCTCTTCAGAGTGAAAAGTAAACATATCCAATAGTTCATTTGGATCCTTAGTAGTTTTGCAAATTTATTTTTTTCATTATCACAACAAATCGTAGGTGGCTTGTACTCAAAAATCTCAAAGTTGGGTTATGGATACAATTAGACACTTCTTTTAACTTATGTATTTTAGAAATAGATTCATAAATTGATAAATCTAAGAAAATGAAAAAATAATTGAAAAATTAGTTAAGAACAATACAAGCAAGAAATTAGAGCATATTTGTATAACTCCCGCAATTAAATTTGACAATGTCTTTCTTAAAAGCCAACATCTCCCGTTTAATGTTGCATAACAATTGAAATCAAACATTCAAATTCATAATTTATCGTGTTGACGTCAGATTTTGTAGAGCACAAAATCCTAGCCAAACACCAAAAATCTCGATCCGGCTCATGTAAATCGAACCGAATAAATGATATGGAATTCGGATAAAATAAGAAAAAGACGGTGTCCGGTGCCTACTCAAGCAAATTAATTAGGCTTATTTAGTTGGTCGGATTAATTAGGCTTATTTAGTTGGTCGGTTTTGGCCGACCAGATGTTTTTTATATCAGATTGAGAGTAAAAAGCTCTCTAATTGCTTGAATACAATGTTTCGAAACTAGAATCCTCCCTTTGAATGATAATTGAGGCCCTATTTATAGACTAATTGTAATGATATGAAACTTGGGGAATAAGACTCAAATCCCTCGATTTTAGGGTCTAGATAAGGAAAAATCGGGTTAAAATCTATCTAAATCGGATATGATTTGATCTTGATTTGTTTCCTTCCTTGAAGACTCCTTCATGAAATAAACTAAGTCTTTTCTGCTCATCCTGTGATGATGACCCTGATTTTTGTCATTCTGCTTGATCTCCAGAAATGACTTGGTCATGGATCCCCAGAAATGACCTGGCCGGTTCGGTCTCCGCCCAGGCAACTCTCTGGCCTTCTAGTCGGTTGGTCTTCTCCCGAGTCGGCTCTTGTCCTCTGGCCTTCCCTAGAGCAGGCTCTGGCCTTCTGACCTTCTCTCGAGTCTGCTCTGGCCTTCTGGTCTTCTCTCGAGCCGGCTCTGGCCTTCTATTTGATCTCCAAAAATACCTTGAGTAATTATATTTCTGGACCATGTTGACTAGTTACTACTTGACTAAGCACGACCTCGGTCAGGTCGGCTCGGCCAATCTCTAGCCGGTGCAACTAGTATCTGGTCGGCCCCCTAGGCCAGGTTCTGGTCGGGTCGTCCCTGGCCCAGGCCGGCAGTCTGGTCGGCTCTGGTCTTCTGGCCTCCTGGCCGGTTCTGGTCTTCCGGCAGACTTGGCCTTCTGGCCTCTTGGCCGGTTCTGGTCTTCTGATTCTCGTCTTCCGACGGACTTGGCTTTCTGGCCTCCTAGCCGGTTCTGGTCTTCCGGCAGACTTGGTCTCCAACCTAGCCAATTCTGGTCTTCTCACGAGCCGACCCTGGCCTTCTGACCTATTCTGGTCTCCATTTGGACCGGACCCTAGGTCGGGTCGGTTTGGTGGGGGCCCAACACATCGTTCATTTGAGATTCAACTTGTTTTCTTCTTTTTATCAATAAATTCATTTCTTTGAACAATACTTAAGTTAAAATATTTCCTTTCATTGCCACATCTCTCCTTTGACAATATACTTCTAACACAGTAAGCATATTTATGTGATTTATGAATAAACTATTTGGTGAAAAACAATCAAGAAAGAACAATCAAGAATATATGAATTAATAAAATTAATATAATTTGGTGAAGATAGATTTCGAAAAGTCCATACAATCCTGAAAATAATAATCAAGAATTTATAAATAAAATAAAGTCGATTTAAAATCCACTCAAGTTGGGGTTGAATTTGAAATCACCAATTTTGCTCATAAAATAGTTCAAAATGAAAGTGATGAATTTCAAATCCACATCTATCCAAACCACTTTCACATCCCTCCTCAAATTCTTGCATCCAAATGGAGCCTAATATAAGAGCAACTCCAGCAGTCAGCACTACTCTAGTGTAGAATCTGCACTAGAGTAGTGCGGAAACATTGTTTTGTCTCCAGCAGTCTGCACTAAATTTTACACAAAAAAGGAATATTCCATATTATTTGTAACTAATAATTTATTTTATCATATTTTAAAAAAATTATAATTGAATAACATATTTATTACACATGTAAACATTATTTAATATAATTTTAACTTTTTATATTTTAAATTTAATAAATAAAAATTAATATCATTAATTGATTGAAATTCAATGTAAAATGAAAACAAAAACAATAACTTATTTTTATTGAAATGTAAATAGATGTTACATAGTGATCATTTCTAATTTTCTGAATAAGAATACTCTTCCCACAAATGATCAATTAGTGCATTTCGAAGTGCAAAATGAGCATCTGAATCTCTAATTTGTCTAAATCGACCAAGAAAATCTTGAAAGCGAGTAGGTTCATTCTCAGCAAATTCGATGTCCGGGGGTGGCACTTCCAAGCTTTCTTCAATTGGAGCATTAAGATCTCGTTCATCCTCTATTATCATATTATGCATTATTATGCATGCAGTCATGATATCTTGCAAATCACTTTTCAACCATAAACGTACTGGATTCGCCACAATTGCAAATCTGCTTTGAAGAACTCCAAATGCACGTTCCACGTCCTTTCTACATGCTTCTTGTTTTTTCGCAAAATATTATTTTTTGGGACCACTTAGTGAATGGATAGTTTGCACAAGAGTCGCCCATTTGGGATAAATATTATCAGCTAAATAATATCCCATATTGTATTCCTTTCCTTGAATGACATAATGTGCTGGAGGAGCAACACCTGTAGCAAGGTTAGAGAAAAGGTAAGATGTCTCCAACACATTAATATCATTGTTGGATCCTGGCATCCCAAAATATGTATGTCATATCCACAGATCATAATCAGCTACAACTTCAAGAATAATTGTTGGAGATCTACTTCGCCCGGCATATTGGCCTGCCCAAGCTATTGGACAATTTTTCCACTTCCAGTGCATACAATCAAGACTACCTAACATTCCTGGAAAGCCACGTTGCTTACCGATGTAAAGTAGTCTAGCTACATCATTAGGAGTGGGTGATCTCAGATATTACTCTCTATATATCTCCACAATAGTACGACAGAATCTCTTAACGCATTCAAGTGTCGTAGACTCTCCAATTTTGATGTATTCATCAGTCGCATCTGCTGGAACTGCATATGCTAGTTGTCGAAATGCAGCTGTTACTTTTTGGAGTGTAGATAAACCAAGTTTTCCAGCTGCATTTCTTCGCTGCACAAAGTAATGATCATGATTAGAAACATCACCAACAATACAAAGAAATAGATTTCGGGACATTCGGGATCGTCGACGAAATTGTTCTTCATTGAATGTTGGATTTTCAGAGAAGTAGTCATTGAAGAGGTTTTGTGCTGCTCCTTCTCGATCACGAGAAATTGTCCTACGACCTGGAACTGAGCCTCCACTCGTAGAGTTGATATTTTGAAGCCTAATAAATTCTTCCATCATTCGATTGTTGTTGTATATTTGTCGTATGATTGATTCTTGCTCCATATGGTAACTAGCCATCCGTCGTTGAAACTCTTCATCAGATGAACTTGAAGAATCCATTTATCGATTGTGAGACTAGTAGGATAGAAAAATAATGGATTCGAAAAGAAATGTGTAATCAATAGGAAAATGAGGTGGAAGATAATGAAGAAATCCATTCTAGCATATGCCATTATATAACCACTAATAATTGAATAAAGAAAGCACAATCCATGTGCTTTCAATTATAACCGTTGATAACTAACTTAATCTTTAAATCTCAACCCTTCAAAATAAATCCATGTGCTTTTAATTGTAGCCGTTGATAACTCACCTAATCTTTAAATCTCAACCCTTCAAAATAAATCCATGTGCTTTTAATTGTAGTCGTTGATAACTCACCCAATCTTTAAATTTCAACCCTTCAAAATAAAATTGAAAAAGCAAAGACTTTAACAAAGCACAATCCATATGCATTCAATTATAATCGTTGATAATTTATTCAATCTTTTCATCTCAACCCTTCAAAAAAATGAAGATCTTCTATAAATAGTGAAGATATACCACACATTCTAAAGCACACATCTCTCAACTCTCTTCATTTACAATATATTCATCTTCTCTAAAATGTCGAAGCCACGCAGTAGTAATTATACTAATGTTGAAGATCAACATCTTTGCCGTGTCTATCTTGAAATTTCACAAGATCCAATCGTTGGTATAAACCAATCTAGAGATCAATTTTGGAAACGCGTTACAGAAAAGTTCAATTCTGACGTCCCCAAGCTCTAACATAAATGGGCGTAACCAAGGATCAATACAATGTCATATGCAAACAATTCTTAAAGATACCAGAAAGTTCTATGGTTGTTTGCGTCAGGTTGAGTATATTAATCCAAGCGGTGCAAATGAGCTCAATATCGTAAGTAATTTTCTATATATTTTACTACTTTATATACCATAAATATTTTCTCATTAAATTTCAATATTGTTTGCAGATACGACGAGCGAACGAGTTGTTTCTGCAACAAAAAGGTAATAAAGAAATGTTTAAATTCGACCATGTGTGGTCTATTTTGAAAGAATATGTAAAGGCTGAAAACACAAGCCAAGATTCAACATCATTTCCACAGGAAGTTGTTAATGAGTCTCCTATTTCTCCTGACCCTTCTGCACCTTCATTTTCAATCAATTTAAGCGATGAAAACATAAGCGGTTGTTCTTCATCACATCGGCCACAGGGGGTAAAAAAGTCCAAATTAAAAAAAAAACAAAGTGAAGATATGTCTGCTTTTTAAAATGCTATGAAAGAGGAAAATGAGAAATTACGAGAATTAATGTCAACTTCGGCCGCAAATAGAGAGCGCGATATTGAGGTGCAAAGGCAAAAAGTTGCACAAAAAGAAATGATTAGAGAAGATAACATACCACTCATCGATTTGGACACGATTGCTGATCCCGTAAAATGTGAGTACTTTTAAGAACAACAACAAATAATTATGCAGAAGAGAAGACAATCTCAAGTACCAAAACCCACTAATATGTTTGATATGTTTGGACAATTTCCAGATTTTGGAGGGTCTGGGTCTGGTACTGGTCTCTCGGATTATTAGGTTTATTGTTATTTTTAGTAATTTTATGTTTTGTTTTCATGTATTTAATTAGTTTTCAGTTATTTTATATTTTATTATAATGTATTTCAATGTATTTTAATTGTGTTTTAGTAATTTTATGATATTATTTCCTTATTCTCATATTTTTATGTTGAAAAATGACCTGTGTTATTATCAACAACGTCGTTAAAATTACCACTCATATTATTTTATACTTTTATATTATATTCCATTGAAAAATTAACATTTATATTACCTCAAATTGTTACAAAATTAATAAACATTTACATAATATATAAATTGAGCCAATAGTTATTATTATTATTATTAAGCCCATAAGCCCATTTTCCATTACATTATTAAGAGGCCCAAAACTTATAAAATTTAGGCCCAAAATTTATAAAATTTTGGAAGATTTGGAGGTGGCCCAAAACTTGAGATAAAAAAGAAAAAGAAAAAGAAAAGGTAGCGCAAAGCTTCTCGGCGTCATGTGTGGCGCAGAAAAGTCCATCCCTTCATACTAGCGCCGTCGGTGGCGCACTGCTGGAGGAGAAAATCTGGCGCCTGATACTATTGTGAAGCACTGCTGGGGGTGCTCTAATTTGGTAAATGTGAATTTGGAAGAGTACTCCTTATAATGCAATTAAAATTATTAAATTTGGGTATTTTATGCTTATATTTCCCACAGAATATAAGATGAACTCACAAGATCTTTTAAATGAGTCTGACCAAACATCCTCAAAACGCCATATGCATTCTTAAATTCTATTTAGGAAAAAAAAGTATAGTTAAAGTTCTCGTACTTTTAATACTCTCAAAT
Organism: Scutellaria minor; assembly: GCA_954870855.1. Taxonomy (NCBI): domain Eukaryota; kingdom Viridiplantae; phylum Streptophyta; class Magnoliopsida; order Lamiales; family Lamiaceae; genus Scutellaria; species Scutellaria minor. Next base: position 5,573,245 of record OX940731.1, read on the forward strand.
GAGGCATCTTGACTTTTTTTTTTTTTTTTTTTCCAGAAAATACTAGATTCCTCTACTTTTATTATTTTTTAATCAAGTTCCTATACATTTAATTGTAAATAATTGCACTTCCAATTTTTTTCAATAATTATGTCACGTAATATTTACGTACATTGCCAGCAAGACTTGGATACAAAATTGGTTTAAAAGGTGCCCTTAATTCAATAAACCTAGAGAGAGATATACATCCCTTACAGATATGCATCAAATTTTCTGACACTCTCCTGTGGAATCATTTCGAGGATCCTAAACGTGAGATAAAGTCCACAGAGCTCAATCAATGCTTAGTCTATACAGATTTTAATATGTCAATGAGGGTACAAAAAATTTATTTTAACAATAGAAGGTAATCTAATCTAATCTAATTTTATCTATCTAATATCTATCTAATCTAATATCTAATCCAATCTATCTAGAGTAGGTCTCTTGTGCAATTGGTACATGAATTTTAGATTCATGTACTCGGGTTGGATCGGGCCGGATTCGGGGCTTTTTTTGCCTGATTTTTATGTTATATTAGTCGATACCTATATATTATATTAGATACATCTTTATGCCCAAATATTATACATTTATATAATACTATAATTTAAAAAAACCCTAATTTCGGTACAATTTGTACACATATATCTTTATGTAATATTAATCATACATTTATATTAAGGTAGTCATACTTTTATATAATATATAAAGATACAACTAACATAGCTAAAATGTATAACTAACATAACTAAAATGTATGAAAAGTATTAATGGTTGTTTAAAAAAATGTTAAGGTACAACTAAAACCCTAAAATATATGACTAACATAACATAAATGTAAAACTAATATAATATAAATGTATGTCTAATATAACATAAAGGTACAACACCTGGGAACGAGTTTGGGTGGGTTTGGGCGCCCCACCCAGACGCGTGGCGACGCGTGGGCGCGTGTTGTGGGTCTGGTCGACCCGGGTGCGCAGTTGCACAAATTTTTTTATGATCTATCTAATATACTATATTATAAAAATGTCTTGTTCAGTCAATTTTTGAAACGCCTAAAATATTCTCGATTAATTTTAAAAATTAAGGGTATTTAGGTAATTCTATTAAAACTAGATAAATACAACAATAGATAAGAAATCTAAGAAACCTAATACTATTGGAAATCATAAATAAATTAGAAATCTAATATCATTGGGGGATAATAAAAAATAAGAAACCTAATCTTTTATTGCTGCGGGACTTTGGTATACAGAGAGACGAGATCTACTAACATCAGTTTACATGTTATTAAGGGTATTGGTTCTTCTTCATTGGATGCTCAATAAGAACTTATTATTGTTGTTTTGATGCCTAATTTTTTTTTCTTTTCTCAGGCTCCTGTTCTTGACCAGGGTCTTGAAGCTGATCTTGTCTCTGACATTTAGAGTTATTTGGGAAATCTCATTGCTTCTGGACTTAGACAGCGAATTGTTTCACTTATAAAGGTCTTAACTTTCTTTTCCTTAGATTTATTCATAGGGACTCAGTAATTTTCGCTGGAGTATTCTTGCAAAAAAAAAAACCTAATACTATTGGGAATCAAATATATACATTATATAACAATTACAGTTGCGTTTCTTTTAGTTTTGTATTCATGTCCTCCCCCAATATTAGCTTGTATATGAGAAACAAGCTATGAATCGAAATGCTGGCTTAATTAATTCATGGTTGTTGTGCGAATTAATTTATTAAACTGTTATTTATGTGAATTAATGTTAAATTCGTTGTCAATGGGTGTGCTATTGCAGAGATGGGGTGATTCAATTTGACTCTCTATTTTTGGCTTTGCAATATTGAAATTATTAATAATGAGTTTTGGTTGGCAGGATCCTGTTGTCAGACTGTTTCACATCCATAATCACGATGATCCAACTTGGTCCAATTTCGAGATGAACGGACTTTTAGGGCTACGGTCCAGTTTTGAGTATAAATAACATTTTGACTAATTGTATTTGTCAACACACAAAATTAGTATATCTCTTGGCTTGGCAGTGCCCCCAAACGTAGTCAATTTGACGGCCTGGGTGAACAAGTAGTCGATTTGACAAATTGAGTGAACAAATCGTTGTTCGTTATTTTTCGTTCATATCAATTTCTCCAAAATTGCACTTAAAATCCTAACAGACCTGAAAAGATGTGGAAGACTCTTTTTGTCTTGAAAAAGTGAGGGCTTCAATGGGCTTCGTAGAGTTTTGATTTTGGGGTATTCTGTATTCAGAGGATTTAACTATCTCTGTCAGTTTGGATGTGAGTTGGGAAGATTTTTATATTTTTAAATTTAGGCAATGCTTTTATTTCCAGTTTATAGTAATGAATTGTCGAAATACAGGGTAGTCACTACATTTTTGTTCAATTATTTGGGAATTTGGGATGTTGATGGAGTTTTTTATGGCTTGTAGTTTGTAGCTCCCTATGGCTTCCTGAAAAGTGTAGTTTGTAGCTTCCTATGACTTCCTGAAATATTTTGTCGTACTTTTAATTTTGTAAATAATTCTAAATAGTCATATATAGTTTAGTAATTTTGTATATAATTCTAAATAGTCAAATATGGTTTAGTGATCTAGCGGGATTTGTTTTATGTTTTGATACATAATTGGACAAATCTAAGCTTTGATCTTATTCAGATTAATTTTAATATCTAATAGACAATATAATTGGCACAAAGTAGTTGCTTCCATTGTGAATGAATATGAGTATGTTGGTCCCTGGACTAGGGAAAAATTCATTTTCGATACTGTGTCAGGACTTGTGTTCCATACAGAATACCCCAAAATCAAAACTCTGCGAAGATTTGGCATCATGAAGTTAACACAAAAGTGGAAGATTTGGCAGAAGACACTCAGAAGAACAAGAAGATTATTAGTTTATCCTACAAAACGTTAGAGGAGAACAAAGAGTCAAATTCTCTCGTCATTCCTGATGATTATCGTTGCCCTATATCCATTGCACTTATGAGGGATCCAGTTATTGTGGCCACAGGACATGTGTGGTTCTAATTCCTAATTACCTTCTATTGCTTGTATCCCTTCAAAGGTTAAGTTAATTTGCTTCATTTGGTATTATTTATAATATAATTTGTTGTAATTCTTTCAAACCTGTGAAAGAGCTTACATATTCTGTGGATGTAAATGAATTAACATATATATATATATATATATATATATATTTTTTTTTTTTTTTCCTTAAAAAATAGGAACTAAGAATGTTGATAACTTGTGTTATTTGATGCATTTCGGGGTTTGATTTCATATCATTTTGTGTTAAAAAACACGCATTCGTGATATTTTAGATAGATTTTATTATATTTTTAAGATTTCACGTATTTTCTTGATTTGCGAGGAATTTAATAGATTTTAGCACAAAATGAGCTCAATCGATTGAAAAGCCAAGTTGGAGTCCAGATCCAAAGTCGAAAACATATAGTTTTGGGAGAAAAATGATATCTCGAACTCTAGAAGTCTAAATTCGATGATTCTTGTTGGAAAGCTAAGAAGACTTTAGACAACTTTCATGTTCAACACTTTTCCTAATTCTGCCTCCAAGAGAGCAGAAAATTGCAAGAAGGCGGAAATTGTGCAAAATCGTCCAGTTTTTCGTCTTGACACGGTTTGAGTATTTTAAGCATAACTTGGTGTCGAAAATTGATATCAGCCTGAAATTAGTGGCATTGGATAGTCAACTTCAAGGTCTACAACTTTTATGAAGACATCAAAGACCAATTCGGACTACAAAAGTCCCAACATGCATCTGAAAGTCAAGATCTGTGTCCACCCGGGCCAACCCGGGTTGGAAGTGGTCGGGTCGTGAGTGTCCTACTCGAATTGGACTCTTTTTCAACTAGGACTCTTATCCAAATCCGATTTTGACTTTTCCAACCCTAAATAGGGACTTGAGAAGTTATTGGAAGGAGAGGAGCACTCATATCCACAAAATACATCTAAAGAACAAGCAAGAAACCGAGAAATTGAAGATTCAAGATCAAAGAGGAAGCACCAAAACACGAACTCACTAATTTTTCTTTAATTTTATTTCTAGTTTTTATCATGTCGTCTTGTAATTTATTTTACGTTACGAACATGATTATTGGCTAGGGATCTCGTGATCTTAGGGCACGAGAGTAGTTCTATGAATATTTTGTTGAATTTCTAGTTTTAATCTTTCCTCTAAATCCATTATATCTTACTTATGCTTCTTCGTGCTTATTCCATGTATAAATTCTGGCCAAATTTATGCATGCTTTAATTAATTAGATTGAGATTGAGAGAAGATATCTAATTATAGATTTGAGAATGCATGACTCAGTTAATTGCTAGATCGAGAGATTGGTAATAATTGAGGTGAGAATACAAGCTTTTGGGAGTTGGTTAATAACTGCGAGGTAGAGATACATACATTAATAATTAATCTACGGGTTAAGTTGAGGTAGAGATACATACATTAATAATTAATCTACGGGTTAAGTTGTTCGAGAGAGAGGTTAATCTATAGTCGTCATTGCTCACATAAGATAATTGGATTTGAGTGTGATTTTGCTAGATTAGTAAACTTGATTGAAGTAGAATAAAATTGTAGCCTTAGGATCCTTGTTTGAATATTGATATTTCTTGATACTTGATTTTTGATTTCGTTGATTTGTGTTAGATTTGGGTTAATTAAAAATAATTCTCTTAGTTTGGTCACCTAGATAAAGTTAGGTAAATTAATTAGGTAATTAACATTGTCCTAATTTACTAGTTTCTGTGGGATCAACCTTGCTCATCCTATCTATAGTTGACACCGTGCACTTGCGGTTAAGTAAGCTGGAAATAGGCTTCGAACAAATGTCTACATCATGTTAAGGAGTTATAAACGTATATCATCAAAAGAAACGTAAAAGATAAAAGAATTTTTTTTTATTCAAACTTAAATGCTACTGAAAATAGGAATACAAAGGCGGAGTTAAAAAAAATAAGAAAAAAGGAAAAGTGATAATTTTTGTCTAGATTTTAGACAGGTGGTACCAGTTGTAGGGGTGGTCGGTACGATATATCATATTGAAAATCTCATACCGTATACCGTACCGAAAAATTTCGGTATCATAAGTAGTCATACCGTTTCATACTGAAAATTTCTGTATACTGAAATTTATCGATATACAGAAAATACCGTTATGCCGAAATGAAAAATATATACCAAAAATACCGCTCTACCGAAATAAAAATTACATACCAAAACTTGGATATACTGAAAATACCGTTTACCGAAATAAAAAATATTATATTTTTTAATTTATTTATGTGGCATTAATATTTTTTTAATTAATATTAATATTTTCGGTATATACCGAAATACCAAAATTTTGAAAATGCCATACCGATACTGTACCAAAATTTTCGGTACGGTATGATACCGTACCGAAATTTTCGGTATATCGAAAATTGGGTATTTTTGGTATTTTTTCGATACGGTAAACCCGATATTTCGGTAATTCGGTATTTTTCCCCACCCCTAACTAGTTGTACCTAAAACAACAATCTGACAAACTATCTCCTCAAGTTAAATGGTTGAATCATATCTATACAGATGACAAAGATTACACTCACAAAAAATATGAGATCAATGAAAGTTCCTATATTTAGTGAATTCTTACATAGAGTTGGAATTGGTGAGGAGCAACAGATGCAGAAGGGAATATCAAAATTCCAGAAGAAATGCTCATTGAGTATGACAATGAAGAAGATTCTATACAACAACTTATTAAAACGGTTTACCCTAATTTATCTGTGAATGCATATTTAGCATAATATATATCTAATCGAGCAATATTAACAGCTAGGAATGAGCATGTTGATTTTTTGAATGACAAATTGATAACTACTTTTCCAGGGAAAGTATTTTGATGAAGTAATCGATGAAACCGAAAAGTTTTATGAGGAAGAATTTTTAAACTCTCTAACTCCAAATGATTTGCCTCCACATAAGTTGGTATTGGAAATAAATTTTCCTATTATTCTTTGTTGGTCCCAAGTGGTCAGAGGTTCAGAGGAGGGGTGAATGAACCTCTATCGATTTTAGAACTTTTTAAAACATTGGTGAACAAGTTACTGATTCAAGGAGGAATGCAGTAACCTGACTCGATTCAGAAACCTGGCAGTATGCTTGATCAGGTTCTTGACTCAGTATCACAGTATGCAGCGGAAAATACTCGATAGAGTTTCTGTTTTGAAAAACGTTTTCTTTCGCAAGAATGTTGTTTGATAAATGGTTTTAGCAAAATGCTTGTGATGTATGATGCAGGATAGATATGCAAGGAATATAAAGTATCAGATAAATCAAAGCAATAAACACTTATGACTTATAGTGGTTCGAAGGTGGTGTAAGTCTTCTACGTCCACTCTATTCCTTCCCAAAAGAGGAACTTCGTTAAGTCAATTTGATTTACAAGTCTCAACTTTACAAATCTCTTTTTAACAAATTATACCTACAGAATCCCGGATTCCTAGGCCACAACCCACACGTGGTTCACAATTCCACACATGACAAATAGCCTATACAAGACTATATATTTAGCAAGGATCTCAATCCTATCAACTAAGTTACACCAAACTAAAACAACCTAGCGCACACAACACAAATGGTTAAAAGAAAAAAAAGGTTTCTTCAACTGTTGTGGTGAAGCCAGTCTTGAACTTGAGAGCTCGAACACTTGAAAGATAGACTGCTTCGAAGGTTGAGTGGCTGAACAAAGAAAAACATAGAATAAACTTTGGAGTATTTCTGATTTTCCACTTGGCTATGCTCAGCAGTTTTCTCAATCACTCACACCTTCAATTTATAAAGTTAGGAAAAGTATCCGTTGAAGAGAGATACTTCTCCATTTTGAATTTGAGCTCTGATCTTCAAATATCTTCTCTGTGGTCGCATTAAATGCATCTAAGCTGCTCCTGACATGGGCATTTAATGCGCCTGAGATCTTTGACCTTTATGCAACGGGTAGCTACTCTAGTTGTCAGATAGCTTTTGCTCTTCCTTGAGTTGCATGGTCTTCCTTGTGCTGCATGGATGAGAGTAACACTTATCTTCCTACAAGAGATCCGTTGGCTACTTCCTATTAATTCTGTAGACTGATGTAGTTTTTCCTTGCTTGCTGTTCCAGTATGCTACTTCATGCTGCTTCCTGTTTCCAGCATCCTGCTTGCTGCTTCTTTCAGCTTTCTGCTACAGCAGCTTCCTACTTCCTGCATGCTGCTTCCAGCATGCTGCTTACTATTTGCTGCTTCCAGTTTCTTGCTTGCAGCTTCCTTCAGCTTGCTGCTCTTAGAAGATATCTTCCTATTTCTTCTAAGGTTGATTTTCCTTATAACTTGGAAAACCATTACATGATCTCTTACAGATGAAGAACTAAAGATCACGTATTCAGTATGAAAACTAGGTACTGATACCCTAAGCAAACTGTTTTGTTTTATCACGCATACTGTTTTGTCTCATCAAGATAACTATTGAAATATCTCAAAATTCTTTTAAGAAATTTGGACCCGGTTAGTGCAATGGTACAAGAATGCAATGCAAAGTTCAAAGATAATGTTATAGATGTAGATATTGTTTTGGGATAAAATGCAGGAAAATATGTTTTCATACCCAGAATACCATTCATGTCTGGTGAAGAAAATGAAGGTATCCATTTCAATTCAAATGAAAAAAATTTCCTATTAGAGTTTGGTTTACCATAATAATTAACAAAGCCTAAGGTCAAACAATACCTAACTTAGGGTTTATTTGCCCTAATCAGTATTTTCTCATGGACAATTATATGTGGCTCCCTCTCTCGAGGAGCTTCAATGTCAACCATGAAAGTATTGATTAAACCATACACATAATAGTATATTGGAAAAGTCAAGGACAAGATACGTTGTATATCCACAAGTTCTAGGTGCAAGTATACTTACTTTCTATTAATGGCAAAGTTTAGAAAATATATGTGTGTGAGTTCACTTAATAAATTATTTTATTTATACATAATTATATTGTGTTATTTAATGCATTTTGGGGCTTAATTTCATATCATTTTGTGTTAAAAAACATGCATTCGTGATATTTTATTTATATTTTATTATCTTGTTAAGATTTCACATATTTTATTGATTAGATTAGAAAGAAATTTAATAGATCTTAGCACAAAATGAAAGTCCAATTGAACGAAAAGTCAAGTTGGAGTCGAGATATGCAGTCGAAAACGCATAGTTTTGAGAGAAAAATGATATCTCATGCTCTAGAAGTTCAAATTTGATGATTCTTGTGTTTTTGAAAAGCTAAGAAGACGTTCTACAACCTTAATGTTGAAGATAGTTTCTAATTTTGCCTCTAAGAAAGCAGAAAACTACAAGAAGGTGGAAGTTGTGCAAAGTCGTCCTGTTTTTTGTCTTGATAGGGCTCGAGTATTTTGGGCTTAACTTGATATAAAAAATTGATATTGAGCTAAAATTAGTGGTATTGAACTAACTCCAAGGGCTACAACTTTTATGACGAAGTCAAAGTAAAATTCGACCCATAAAATGCCCAAAACGAGACTTGAAGTTGAGATTCGTGTCCACCCAGGTCATCCCTGTCAAGAGTGGTCGGGCACGAGTTTTCTACTCGAATTGGACTTTTTTTCAACTAGAAATTCTATTCAAGTCTGATTGTTACTTTCCCAACGATAAAGAGGGACTGGGGAAGTCATTCGAGAGGGACAAACATCCATATTCATGAAATACATCTTGAGAACAAACAAGAGTCATTCGAGAGGGACAAACATCCATATTCATGAAATACATCTTGAGAACAAACAAGAGAACAAGGAATTGAAGATTCAAGATCAAAGATGAAGCATCCAAACACGAATTCACTAAATTTTCTTTGATTTTATTTCTATCTTTTATCATATCGTCTTGTAATTTATTTTACTTTACGAATATAATTGTTGACTAGGGATCTTGTGATCTTAGGGCACGATAGTATTTCTATGGATATTTTGTTGAATCTCTAGTTTTAATCTTTACTCTTAATCTTTTTTGTGCTTATTTCATGTATGAATCCTATCAAATTTATGCATGCTTTAATTAATTGGATTAAGGTGGATAGACAATGTCTAGATATAGATTTGAGAATGCAAGACTCAATTAGTTGCAAGATCGAGAGATTGGTAATAATTGAGGTGAGAATGCGATTTTATGAGCTTTTGAGAGTTGGTTATTAACTGCGAGTAGAGATACATACATTAATAATCAATATACGGGATGAGTTGTTCGAGAGAGAGATTAATTTATAATCGTGATTTCTCATATAAGATAACGTGGATTTGAGTATGATTTTTCTAGATTAGTAAATTTAATTGAAGTAAAATGAAATCGTAACCTTAGAATCCTTATTTGAATCTTGATATTTCTTAATACTTGTTTGTTTGATTTTTGATTTCATTTATTTGTTTTAGATTTAGGTTAATTAAAATCAAGGGATAATTTCCAATTTTGGTTCTTTATGTTTTAATTTTTTCCAATTTCAGTTATTTTTTGTCAGAACTTTCAAAAATTCTGACGTGGTCGCCGAAAAATCTAATGTGGCTACCGGAAAATCTGACATGGCATCCAAATGCAACTGAATTTGTGTTTTAGACCTATTTACAATTTAAAAATGGTTTACAATCTTTACATTTGCAGACCTATTTCAGACCTATCTTTACATTTGACGTGACGTGACATAATCTTCATCAGTAAATGATTTTCGATCATTCTTGTTGCTATGTGTTATGTATATGTAGCTTTGTATAGGGTTTCCGTCACTTTGTATTTTCAAGTTCTAGATAGATAAAGAGAGCTCTGAGAGGTGTGAGGTTTAGTCACAATTTAGTGTGTTCTTGAGAGAGTTTCTACATCTAGTTCTTGTACAATCTGTTTGCGATTATTAAGAATCTTCCCACCCCTGTTTCCCATGGATTTAGGCTATTTTTTAAAGTCGAATCACGTAAATCCTGTGTTGTTTTTTATTCTTGCTTTGCTCTTCAAGTTTGAGTCTTGTGTGTTGCCTTTTTGTTTATGTTGTGTTTTGTTTCTTGAAGGCTTTTGGCACATACCTGAGATATATTGCAGGAGAATCATTGCAAATATTTATGCTTGTGTATTGAATAAAAAATCAGCAAGGTATATTCAAACTTGTAACTCAAGAATCTATCTTCTATTGGCAAATGTTTGCAGGAGAATCATTGCAAATATTTATGCTTGTGTATTGAGTAAAAAAACAGTAAGGTATATTCAAACCTGTGACTCAAGAATCTATCTTCTATTGCAAATATAAAGATTATGTCAAATTTCTTTTAAAAACAAAATATATATACTAGTATTGATAACGTGCATTGCACGTGAAGATCAATTCAAATTAAGGAAATAAATAATATAAATATCTAATATATAAAGTGATCTATATTAAATTATATAGAAAATACAAAAAAAATACTTGGATTAAGATTCCATAGGATTTTGGATTAATAATCGTCAATAAGGATATAATATGATCTATATTAAATTAGAGTCCTAATTTAATAGAGTTCTAATTATAATAGGATTCTATTTTGAATTAGGATTCTAATATAAAATAATTTAAATACGAAAAACTTAAATTACTATTATAACCTTAAATAATAATCTTTGATAAGGATATATTCGGCAATTCATATTTTGTAAGAAACATTCACACTTTTATATTAAATAATATATATATATATATATATATATATATATATATATTAGGGCATAAATTAGAAGAAATAGAGTAGTTCAATTAGCCATCATTACATACAAAATAGTTTTTTTTTTTTTAAGTCGGCGAGCAAGAAAAGTAAAGTGAAACAAAATTTTCAGCAAATTGACATGACATTTTAGATAGGAAAATGACAAAATTGTAAAATTTGTCTAACTTTCCTACTTTTTTATTAATATAGACTAGTATTTCTCTTATGTGTTGCTGGAATTGTCTTATAAAATTTAGCAATTATTTTATTTTGAATATCATAATATATATATATATATATATATATATATATATATATATACCTACACTGCAAAATTGCCTCTTTTTTTTTTTTTTAAGTTTGTAATCGAGAAACACAATTATTTATATGAAACTGGTGCATGGATCTAGGATCCATGCATTCACCCCGAACCGACTTGTGACGCGCTCTGACACGCCGCCACACGCCCCCACATGCCTTGTTTTCCTTGCCTAGCTGCGCCCACATGTGTATATCTTTTAGTTATGTTAGTCGTACATTTTAGTTATGTCAGTCATATCTTTAATTATGTAAGTCATACATTTTAGTTATGCTAGTTGTACCTTTATATATTACATAAATGTATGTATAAATGTATAAGTAATATCACATGAATGTATATATGTACAGATTATGCCGAAATTGATTTTTTTTTAAGTTAAAGTATTACATAAAAGTTATGATTTTTGTACATAAAAGTATGACTATAAATGTATGATTAACGTAACATAAAGATCAGCGAAAAAAAAGAACGCGGATCCGGATCGATACAAATCGACCCGATTGCATGGTGCACTTGTTTCACACAAACAATACTCATCAAGAAAACCAAAAAGAACCAAAAAAAACAAGAACCAAAAGAACATTATTTACAGAGTCAACAAATTGACATGATAGTTTTAGGCAATAATTAAAGTGACATACCTATAAAATTTGCCAACTTTTCTACTTTTATATTCGTAAAAATGTTCAGTGGAGGTTGCTAAATCTTCTTAGATTATTATCTCAAAAAAAAAAAAATCTTCTTAAAATATTTATAACTACGAAATAAGTAATATAGGGGTTGTCACAAATCTTATGAAAATACTTATGATTAGTAGAAGAGACTGAGTTAGAATTTTCAATAAGGACGGCTAAATCTGTTCTGTATGATTAGTTATTGAAAAAGAATTTTCCCATATATTGCAGTTATATATAAAGCAGGCGTGTGATGGATCTCAACAAAAAGCTTGAGAAATGACATCAATGGCTTCTTCCTCGGAAGGAGATTTAAACATGTATTTGCCACTGTACAGAGCAGCTCTTAGAGGTGATTGGGAAACAGCAAAAGCTTTCTTCCAAGATGATGCAGAGAATGCGAAAGCCATAATAAATTGTTACTCTGAAACAAGTCTTCATGTTGCGGTTTTGAGCGGAAAAGCTAATGATTTTGTGAAGAAGTTGGTAGACTTTTTGCCAGATGACGCCCTCATCCAAAAGGATATATATGGGAAAACAGCTTTACACAATGCTGCCAGGGTTGGAAACACCGAAGCAGCAGTTATTTTGGTTAGTAAAAATCCAAATTTGCTATACATTTTGAATAATAGCAAGGAAGCGGCAGCTGCAGTGATAGAAGCAGCTGCAAATTGCAAAAAGGAAACTCTTGAGTATTTGATATCGGAGCATGTGAAGCACACACCATTTGATGGCCAATTAGGCCTTAACCTCTTGATTTCAACTATAGCTTCTGAATTCTTTGGTGAGTACAGCTAGAAATGCTTTGGCTCTTTTGTCCAAGTTTAGATACTAATTATTGTCACTACAAATTCTCAGATATTGCATTGGATTTGGTTTCAAAGTATCCTCATTTGGCTCATTTACATGATGTGCAAACTGGTTGGGCACTTTTAACTTTAGCTGGAATGAGCTCAGCATTCCCAAGTGCACAACGTTTCAGCTGGTGGCAAATCTTCATTTATCGTTGTAAGTAATTAAATATTACAAACTAACTAAGCTTGCAAATGTATTGATTAATATTTTGACATACTCTTGTGAAAGGTATTCCAATAAAAGAGTCCGAATGGAAAGCTGCTCTCTCTGCTGACATTGAAAATGTGAATAGCAATCCTCCAGCAATCTGCACTTCGTTTCACATCATTTCTGCAGGAAAGTATCTCTGTTCCATTCCTCGATATATACACACTACTATAAGAATATGAACAATTTTATTTCTTTCGTCCATTTTTTGTAATATTGCCCATGTTAACCCTATAAATTACATGTTTTGAATCATTAATTGTCTTCTAAAATCTTGAAGATTTTGAACTTTAAACTAAAATTAGTTCTCTATTAATTGTAGATTTAAAAGGTTTTATTCAACTAACATGTCTAAATTAATATTAATAATTAAAAATTCTATTTTTCATTCTGAGACGAGTGACTAGGAGTTTTGTGACTATGAGAAATAAATCATTTTAGCATTAAAATAAATATTAAGAAATTAAAAAAATTATTTTTCATAAATTATATATATTTCCTGCTGGAAACGAATAATACAAAACTAAAAAAATAATATTAATCATATTCTACTAGTTCTCAAATTACATCAGTTTATCTGTTGGAGAATTGAACTAACAACAACCCCATGGATCATTTTGTGTAATTTGAGAGCTAGCAGAATATGATTAATGTCATTTTTTTTACTTTTGTGTTATCTATTTTCGACACAAAATGTATAATTTGTGAAAAATAAATTTGTTAATTGCTTAATATCAATTTTGATGTTAAAATGTTCTATTTCTCTAACTCACAAAACTCTAACTCACTCGTATAGGGATGAAATATATAATTTTTAATTATTAATATTAATTTAGACATGTTAGATGAATTGAAAAAATTGGTGTTAAGATTAAATATAATTAAGAAGAAAAAAAAGTTACATGCAATTATAGGTAAAATGACTAAAAAATAATATTTTGTAAATATAAAGGACCAAAAATCAAAAGGTGAAAGATAGATGACTAAAAATCTAATGAGCCAAACATAAAAGACTAAAACTTATACTTTATAAACGTAGAGGACTAAAAATCAAAAGTGAAAGATAGAAGACTGAAAATCTAATGAGTCAAACATAAAAAACTAAAAAACATTTTTTCCCTACTTTTTTTTTCCTTTTTGTATTTGTAATCAGGGAATGACCACATTCTCATTCTATATAGTTTCCACAAATCACCATAAAACAACAATGAAGATGTAGAAAGCAAGATGTAGTAGGAACAAACAAGAATCAAAATGTTAAAATTAGTAAGAGTAAAACTAGGGATGACAATGAACGGCTTTGAGAATAGTATTGGGAATATCATCCCCATAACAAAACACTACATCAAAAACCGTCCCTGTTATCATCTCCATATGGAAAATCTGGTATGGAGACAAGGATTTGGGTTCCGCAACGTTACTTTTTTATAAGTTAAAATTTATCATTATGTTTTGACAATTTTGCAAAAATAAATATCAAAATACCAAAAACAACTCATAAATAAATATTGAAGTACAATGCTAATAGATTCAACACAAGCACAACACTCAATAAAATAATCTCATGCATACAACAATAATAGTTAATAATATCGAGTTAAACATTTATTCGTTCTTATATATCCGTATCAGCTATATGAATCATATATTCATAATCATTTTCTATCTTGACAATATGCTTTTATAATATTTAATTCCGTCTTATTGTTAGTTTCTTTCCAAATCTATTTAGGTCATTTGCCTTCTTTTTTTTTTCCCTTCATAATTTGAGTTTAAAATTAATCTCTACATCTATATACTTAATAGGGCACATAAGTTCTTGAGCACATGTACAAACCATTTTAACCATGTCATCCAATTTTATGAATAAACATAAAAAAATAATTGAAAAAACCAAAATACTATTACTAAATCAAATCTTAAATTTAACTATTAAGATCTTACAGTGTCTTTGATAATATTCAAAACTATAAGTAAAATAATTTAAATAATAAAAGATAAAAAATTAAAATCTTATTCAAGTAATTATAAAATGAACAAATAAGGTGTAAATAATACGAAACTTATATTTAAAAAGTAGTGAGGTGGACATTTGCAATGTAGTGAATTAATGAACACATCCGAAGAAGTAGAAAATAGTAGAAATAAGCAAAAACCAAAATGTTAAAATTAGTTATAAGACTAAAATGAATCCACGGATTTTGAAGAAGATTTAAACCACAAAAATAACCCCCAGTAGAGATTGATACGATTCAATTCAACATTTTGTTCATTCGGGTTTGATTGTGTCAAAACTCTATAACTTAGAATATAGAATCAATAACTTAACAAATAAACTAAAAAATTATTTCCTGTAATTTTATGACAACATTTATGCATAAAATAATTCAAATTTTTTTACTCCAATTGTTGATCATACATATACATAGAAACATTTAAACTATCAAAGACTTATTGAAATAAATTAATAATATCAAATTTATAAATATCATGGCCTTTACTTTAGTTGCATAATAAATAAATAAAAAGACTTAATCCATAATGCGTAATAATTTGATCGACAAATTCCTATGTGGTAAGAGAAATAGTTGTACTGGTAAAACTCCTAGGCATGGGTTTCTCTTGAAAAAACTCAACACAAGCAACATAAAGATCTCTCTTAATCAGCTCCCAACAAGATTGATAAAAGATAGCAGAAAATATATTAGGCCCGACCATACTATCTTTGTCCAAAGAAAAAACATCCTTAACTTCTTCCATAAAAGGGGGAAGACGCAAAGTAATTGCATCAACATGAGAGACGAGAGGTTTAAATGAATGAAATATAGTACTATCAGTGTCAACTGTTCAGAATTGAAAAGAGTTTGAAAGAAATCACATGCAGAAGATTGAGTTTTTCCAAAATCAGATGTTATATGATTATCCACCATAATTTTAGAAATGTGATTTATAAACCTTTTCTTTTTTACCCAAGAATAATTATGAACCTGAGAATAATTTTAAAAAAATAGTTGAGTTATAGTACTATATGAAAGAATGTTAATAAGGGGAAAATTGGTGAAAATATTGTATACTATCCGTAATGTAGATCTTACCTTTTAGTTTTTTGAGTTTTTTAGAATAACACGTATGTTAATATTGATTACCGAAAATACCTGTTGGTCCCAAGTGGTTCAGAAATTCAGAGGGGGTGAATGAACTTCTATGGATTTTGATTTTGAACTTTCTACGATGTATTCTAACGCAAAATACAACACTAAATGTAGATTAGTAAGTTGGACGGAAAAGTTGTTCAACTTACTAAAGGATCGCAATGAGTTCATAACACGCAGCGGAAAATAAAAATTACAATCCTAGAGATACGTTTGCGTTTAAAATATATCTACGAACAAAGAAGAGATCAAATCGAAATGCCTAGATCGAGCTCTAGATTAAAACTTGTTCTTCGAACGTATGAAGACTCTATGCGTATCCACAGACCAACCTTTGCTATCAACTCTTGACAATGGAACTCTTTGTGGTTTTTTTTTTAATGAATTATATCTTTCTCTTTCAAGGAACCCATTTGTATAGATGTCTTCAAAAGCAATCTATTTGGTAATAAAACTTCTTTCCTAACTATACATTATAGTGTAATGGAAACTTGCTAATTAACATTTAATTTGCAAAGTCAAACTTTACTTTTTTACCAATATATAGTTTCCATGCATATGTATATACGAGAATCATTAATATATATTCCAAATATAATGTATATCATCATATACATATGTAAGAAGAAAAATCATTTGAAGATTTCTACAAATCATTCTATTATTAATAATATTCTTGGTGCTAGCAAAGAATATTATAATATTCTATTTGAAGTATTTAATTTAATTATCTTATAAAAAATCAAATAATCCTTAGCAAAGATTAGAACACTAGTAAGTGTGTGATCCCATAGGTTCATTACTAAACCGGTAGCAAATTAATCGTATCAATTTACCAATCAAGGTTGGCATCTAGCAATACTCCTTAACGACCGGATAGCATAAAATAATATTATTATTTATTCTCAAGAACCATTATAAGAATAATGTAGTATTTCCTTCCATCATTTCAGCTCCAGGTTAATCCTACGGTATGGTTTAACTGTCAAACCCCAATAGATTACCAATTATGTTTCATGTCAATTATAATCAACTAGTGGGTGACCTAAGAAACTCATTTCTTCATTCAGTCAATCGCCTCGGCCAAGGTCTTTAAGTCGATATAATTAATGACAACATAGAGCTCAAACTCATTACCAAGAGTTGATGGATTCTTTCTTGATCAATTATTAATTTTACAAGCATTTAATCATACCCAATTACCATTCAGTTAAACCCTAGGGCGTTAGGTGTCCGGAATCAAAGTATAACAAATAACTTGTTAATTATTGTTGGACCATCAAGCTCTTACCGCTACACCAAAAGGATATCCTGTGGACATAGGACGCAACTTTAATGCCTTATACTCATGTAGCTTTGCGCTCATGGTTTCGAATCTGGCAGAGCCAATTTTTAAGCTCCGACCCAAGGCAGGATGCTGGGAATTTTTCCCAACAATCCCCCCAGCACCTGCCAGCCTCTCCACTCCAGTAACCTTGAACTCAACAGCTTACTCCTCAACAACCTGCTTCAGCAACCTCAGGCCAGCTTAGTCAGTAGCAACCTAGGTCAGCTTATTTACCCAGTAGCAACCTCAGGTCAGCTTACTTAGTAGCAACCTAGCTTACTGCCCGACATCTTCATGACTCGGCACCGACATACCTTCTCGCCACACCTCGATGTCACCGTGACTCGGCGTCATTACGCTTCGCGCCATCACCATGACTCGGTGCTACCACGTCTCCGTGCCATCCTCTGCTACGCCAACATCTTCAGTTCCAAGGTCCGTTCACCTTTCTCAGGTCCCGGCCACCTTAGCAACCTAGTTCCAGGTCCGTTCACCTTTCTCAGGTCCCGGCCACCCAGCAACCTGACCTGCGCATTAGCATCCTCTGTTCCAAGGCCCTGGCAACTCCGTTCACCTTTCTCAGGTCCCGGCCACCCAGCAACCTGACCTGCGCATTAGCATCCTCTGTTCCAAAGCCCTGGCAGCTTACTCCTGCAAAGTGCTCCTAAGGGGATTCAAACTCGTGACCTGCTTTGATATCAAATGTTGGACCATTAAGCGCTTACCACTACACCAAAAGGATATCATGTGGGCATAGGGCGCAACTTTAATGCCTTATACTCATGTAGTTTTGCGCTCATGGTTTCGAATCTGGCAGAACCAATTTTTAAGCTCTGACCCAAGGCAGGATGCTGGGAATTTTTCCCAACAATTACTATAATGATCTCAGGTCGAATGATGCACTAACATCACATTCTTTATGAGAATATCCATTGACAGTCTATAGGTAATAATAACCACTAGAAATTCTCAATCAGGCCTGCTCAATGATAATATCACTATATATATCACTTATATATATAATTCAGTAAATGAGATCTACTAATCTCCATCTTATAAAGACTATTACATATATATTGATCTATCCGAATTATTAATGTCCAATCTTAATAATCCACTGATCAAGAACAATTTGGATTAAATCATATAAGACGTAACTCCATTATCATGATCTCTATCATGATGTCATGTCTCTAAATTTAATCAAGGACTTTATCACAAATATATAAGTCACATACTAAATAAATGTGATCATAAAAATACCATAATAGATTATTACAATGTGTTCAAACATAACATAGTATATTAGATCTTGGGCATATCAAATAACCCCAACACTTACTGTATCAGAATTTTGTATGCAGCGAAAATAATATGATAAGAATTTCTTTTGAAAACGTTTTCTCAAATATGCACTTTGCAAAACTTTGAATGCAGAATGATAAAATATAAAATGTAACACAGATAAGGTTGAGAGCAGAAAATAAACACGCAAGTCTTATAGTGGTTCGAATATGGTATAACTCTTCTACATCCACTCTACTTCTATTACGAGGAGGAATTCTGTTAGGCTAGATTGAATTACAAGACTCGTCCTAACAATTTATCAGTTGAACAAGTTTTCACCTACAAGGATTCAGCTTACATATAGATTGCACGAATGCTTAGGCTGACCCACACAGAATCCTACTAACTCACATAGAGTTACTGCCTTAACAACTTAAGACAAACACTCAGCAAGGATCTAAATCCTATCAACTGATGTCACCTTTAAAATAACCTAAGCACATAGCACAGAGGTTAAAAGTATAAAAAGTTTTCTTCAACTGGTGCTTGAAGCAGCCTTCATGACTTTGGAACTTGAAGATTTCGAAGGCTTGACTGTTTCACTGTGAGGTTGAGTGACTGAAACTTAGAATGCTTGAGTACTTGCTCTTACGAGAGTGAATTTTGAGTATAAGAATTTTCAGTAATCTCTTCAGTCGACTCTTCCTCTATATATATAGATGTAAGAAAATGTGCCCATTGAAGAGAGACACACTTCATTTGAATTTGAATTCCCTACGATTGTCCTTGATCTTGCATTCAATGTTTCTAAAGTTCTGAGGACGAATTCCTTCTCTTATTCTGCAACTCATTAATGCGGTTGTTCTCCACTTTAGGGTTGTTGCAGTCTGTCAATCCACGTATCAGCGAGACACTGGTTTTTCGTACAGTTTGATCACTTGTCTCTACTGGCTATATTTGACAAGATGTATTCTAGGATAACAGTGATCTTCCTCGTACAATATTGATGTGTGTGACTGCATCTTCCTGCTCTTTGTTTTCTTTCTGTTTCGGAATGCTGCACCAGCTTACTGCAACCTGAGACTGCAGAGAAACTTTCTATTCGCCTTATTATTTTCATGCTTGCTGCTTGATGTATCTGCTGCTTACTGTATGCAGTATCCGATAAAGTTTTTTTGTTGTATTCAACTGCTACCAGGAACCTTCTTCTTATTAATTTCCGAGATTCTCTATTCTTCAACTTAGATAATACAGACTCAAAAACTAAACTAAACTTTCATTTAATCAACATGGAAAAATGGGGCACTCTAATTTTCTATTACAGCTACTTACTGTATGCAGTATCCGATAAAGTTTTTTTTTGTATCCGACTACTACCAGGAACCTTCTTCTTATTAATTTCCGAGATTCTCCATTCTTCAACTTAGATAATACAGACTCAAAAACTAAACTAAGTTTTCATTTAATCAGCATAGAAAAATGGGGTAATCTAATTTCCTATTACAGCCCTATTTTGTCTCTTCAAAATCTAAATAGAAATATCCTAACAATACCCATTTACCGTCAATAGCAAGTGATATGCCGACATTACCGATTATTATACATGTTGAATCAGTATTGCTAAAATTCTTTAAAATAGTTAATAAAATTGAAAAAATGCTTAAAAATAAAATAAAGTATTACTAAGAAATTATATATATATATAATAATAAAATTATGATTTTTTAATCTAAAAAATAAGAATTATTTGTCATTTTTTATTGATTTTTAGATATTTAATATAATTTATATTTTTGTAAATACAATTTTCTAATTTTATTATATTTTTATATTTACTTAGATAATATTTTAAAATTAAAAAAAAATTATAAATATAGTTATTTATAACTTCTATTATTATTATTATTATTATATAGTTATCTTTTTTATTTGCTTTTTATTTTTGATTTTTAGATATTTTAAAATAATTTTCTGATTTAAAAAATAATAAATTTTTATTTTTATTATATTTTTGAAAATACCACGTGTGTTTATATGATTTTTTTCAAAAATTCCCCTTTCTCGAATCACATGGATATATGATTTAAAATAGCTCAAAATTCAATTCCACATGTGTATTTATTAGCCTTTTAGTACAAGTAAATGAGTATTTTCTATAACAAACATTAACTTATGGGGTGTTCTTAAAAATTAAAAAAAAAATTAAAGGATAATGTTATATTTTGGGGTAATATAGAGGTATTTTCACAATTTTCCCTAAATGAAATTACTTAGTTCCTTAACATGGAAAATTAAAGCATATAATTTTAAAACTTATCCTATACATATAATCCTTAATACTGAATTAAAAAAAAAGTGAAATACTCACCAATTAAATAGTTTTTTGTTGAACCGCATAAGAGACTTCAATATTAAAACTAATCATGTATATGTAATGCTGAATACTGAATCTAAAAAAAAAAGTACCGAAAAACTTATCAATTAAATATGTTGAATTAAACACTCAAGAACTCACAAGAACACAGCTCCTTCACACACGCAAAGATGAATCGAAAAACGAAAGAAAAATTGAGAATTGACTCCAAGATGTAAAGTAGTTCGGTTTACCTCTAGACCTACATCCACAGGAGAACAATGCACAATCAATACACTAAGAAATCAACGAAGAATTACAGAATACAAGAGTTCTCTCTCTCAACTAGCTTTTTCTCTCTATCACAAGAACCTAATTCAGAGAACTCTCTATAGACTTGATGATACATAGTGTGTCTATAACTAGATGATCCATACAATATATATAGCTAAAGCCTATATATATGAATCGTGTTTAGATTGGGTGAATGAACCTCTATCAATTTTTGAAAATCTTTCAAACTTACTGTACTGTAACCTAGACAGCTTACAGCGCTAGGATACAACACTGCTTACTATAACTATAGTTCTTTGCAGCGGAAACTTAAATTTTTATGATTGAATTTCTTTTGAAAACCTTTTGAAATAAGACTTTTGAAAGATCTTTTAATGCAGTATGATCAGATATAAGATGCAGCAAATAAGAGAAACAAATATAAGATAGAAAGAACACACAGAGGTTTTATAGTAGTTCGAAGGTGGTGTAATCTTTCTACGTCTACTCTACTCCTTCTCTGAGGAGAAACTTTGTTAAGTAAGTTTGGTTTGACCTTACAAACTATCAACCTAACAAGTTTACACCTACTAAAACTTAACTTCCACATAGGTTGCTCAAATCTCAAAGGATGACCCACACAAAATCTTTCTAACTCACACAAAGCTATTGTCTTCTCACCTAAGGCTAAACACTCAACAATGAACAACTTCCTATCAACTGAGGACACCTAAAACAACCTAAGCACACAACACAGAGGTAAAAGTATATAGGTTATTCTTCAACCAGTGCTCGAAACAACCTTGAGAATTCTTGAACTTAAACTAAGGTTTGACTGGTTCTTTAGAGGTGGTGACTGAAACTTATAGCTTTAAGCATACTTTGGAACTAGATTGCTTTCTTGCTTGATCTTGAATGTCCAATGTTTCAGTTGTTGTTCCAGCCTGCTTCTTCCTCCATTTATAGGTGAAATATTATGCCCGTTGAAAAGAGACACAACATTTTGAATTTGAATTTTCTTCACTGTTGTAGAGCTCATATTAATTTTTTCTGAAGGGTTGCATTAATTGTTTCTTGTCTTGTACTCCAGAGTTTTTAATATGACTGTACTAGGTTGTAGGTTTCAGCAGTGTGTCAAGCCACTTGTCTGCTACTTACTAATTCTCAGTACTACTTCAATCACTTTGTCTCTACTAGCTAGTTTTGGCCTGTTGAAGTGATTGAATCTAAGACTTCTGCTGATCTTCCTCATACTGCATTGGTATACGTGATCTATCACTTCATTCTTCATGTCTTTTTGACTTAGCGGAATGCAGCACTTTCTTTCTGCAATCATTCTTTCTGCAGTAATACAACTACTATCTTTCCTGTTATATCTTTTCTACTTGTAGTAACTATACTTACTACTTGTGCAGTATCTAACTACTTACAGCTTCCTGTGCTATTTTTTTTCTAGTTTGCAGTAGCGATCTTCTTATTGTATTCATAAGTTCTTTACTTTGAATCTTCAGCTACTGTATTTTGACTTCCACTATTCTTCAACCTCAAATCTAGACTCAAATCCTAGTCTAATTTCACTTAAACATTGTGAAAAAATGGGGGACTCAACTTCTCTATTACATTTGTGTTTTGTCTCATCAAAATCTAAACATTATTTTCCTAACAATCTACCATGAACCTACTTACAACACTCATTGAGTGTGCCAAATCAAGTCTACTACAAACCATGATGTATATAAGGCTTCCTATTGCACTTGCATATGGAACTCCTTGCATATACTTCATTTCTTCATCATAAACTGGTTTCTGTATTGCAAATAACTTGAAATGAGTTCCAAGGGGTGTTTTGACAGGTTTTGTTTGATGCATATAAAACCTCTTCAAGACTTTTCTGATATAGTCAGATTGGTATAAGAATAGCTTTCCACTAGCTCTATCCCTCTTGATATCCATGCCCAAACTCCTTCTAGCTTAACCGAAATCCTTCATTTCATATTGAAGTTTCAGCTTTGATTTTAGAGCTTCAATCCTCTGAGTACTTTTGCTAGTTATTAGCATTTCATCAACATAGAGTAATAGGTATATAAAGACAATATCACCTTACTTTTCCAAATAAACACAACTATCATACATGTTGTTAGTCCCAAGTGGTCAGAGGTTCAGATGGGGTGAATGAACCTCTATCGATTTTGCAAACTCTTGAAAAAAATTTGTAAGACAGGTTCCTGATCCAAGAGTGGATACAGCAACCTGACTCAGATCAGTAACCTGGCAGTATGCTTGATCAGGTTCCTGACCTAGTTACATAGTACGCAGCGGAATAAACTTGATAGAGTTCTTTTAGGAAAACCGTTTTCTTTTACAATTATGCTCTTTGCCAATTCTTTTATGCACGATGCTTATGATGTGTACTGCAAGATATATATGATAAGATAAATGCAATGCAGTAAGTAAATCAAAGCAGATAAACACTCAAGGTTTATAGTGGTTCGAAGGTGGTGTAAACTTTCTACGTCCACTCTACTCCTTCTCAAGGAAGAACTTTGTTAGGTCAGTTCGAATTACAAACCTCGCTTTACAAACCTCTTCCTAACAAACTACGCCTCGCTTTACAATCCCAGACTCTAGTTCGAGGCCATAACCCATAAAGGGTATAATCCCACAAAGGGTAAGTAGCCTATTTCTAGACTATACACTTAGCAAGGATCTAATCCTCTCAGCTAAGTTACACCAGAAACAACCTAGCGCACACAACACAGTGGTTAAGAAATACAGGGGTCTTCAACTGTTATGGTGAAGTCAGTCTTAAACGTGAAAGCTCGATTGCTTGAAATGTAGACTGTTTCTCGAAGGTTGAGTGGCTGAACATGGATAAGCTTGAGAAGCTTTGGAATATATCTGATTTTCCTCTTGACTCTGTTCAGCACTTTCTTCAGTCAGCCACACCTTCTATTTATAGATCTTGAGAATGTATCCGTTAGAAGAAGATATCCGTTGAAGGAAGATACTTCTTCATTTTGAATCTGAGCTTTGATCGCCTAAGATCTTTTCTGTGGTCGCATTAAATGCTTCTGAATTGTTCCTAACATGTGTATTTAATGCGCCTACCATTTGCTCCTGGACCTCTCTGACATTCCTGTTGACTTGTCAAGTCGGTATGGGTCCATAGCTGAGGTTCATGCAACGACTGCTTTATATCAGTTAGCTTTGCTGCTCTTCCTCGTACTGCATGATCTTTCTCTTGTTGTATGGATGGGAGTAGCGCTTATCTTTCTGTCAGAGATCCATTGGCTACTCTCTGATATCTTAGCAAGCTGCCTCTTTTCTGCTGCTTCGAGCTTGCTGCTTCTTTCAGCTTTCTGCTTCAGTCAGCTTGCTGCTTCCTCCATGCTGCTTTCTTCAGCATGTTGCTTCCTCCATGCTACTTTCTTCCAGCTTTCTGCTTCAGCATGCTACTCTTAGAAGATATCTTTTTATATCTTTTAAGGTTGGTTTTCTTTATCTTAGAAAACCATTACATGATCTTTTAACTTAAGATCATGTAGATAGTATGGAAACTAGGTACTGACATCCCTAAGAAAATGGCTTTTGTCTCATCAATATAACTACTGAAATATCCCAACACATGCACTTGCTCAAACCAATGTTAAGCATGAACTTGTTAAAATGTACATACCATTGTCTAGGACTTTTTTTCAAGCCATATAAGGATCACTGTAATAGATAAACTTTATCTTCCTTACCTGGTTGTACAAATCCTTCCGATTGTTGTATGTACAAGGTCTCATCTAGATTTCCATGTAAGAAAGTTGTCTTCACATCCATCTGTTCGAGCTCCATCTTGAATTGTATAACCAATGCTAAAAGTATTCAGATAGATGAGTGTTTAACCACTGGAGAGAACACTTCATTAAAGTTAATCCTTTCTCTCTATGTATAGCCTTTTGCCACCAATCTAGCTTTGAACCTGATGGTTTCAGTTTTTAGTTTCTAGAACTTTAATCTTCCTCTTGAAGATTCACTTGTTTCCAATCACCTTCTGATCTTTGGGCCTATTAGCCAACTTCCAAGTGTTGTTTCTTTCAAGTGACATTAGTTCATCATGCATGGCTTCAAGCTATTTATCCATATCTTTTGATTTTATTTCAACTTTGAAGCTCTCAGGTTCCTCATATTCTACATCTTGAGCTACTGAGAGTGCATAAGATGTTACATCAGCTTGTCCAAACCTATTTGGAGGATGTGTAACTCTTCTCTCTCTTTCTCTTACCAAGTTGTAATTTCTGAGATCATGATAATAAATTGTATCAATATCTTGCTCATCTGAAGAGTCAGTGATTAATGGACCTGTATCATCTTGATTGGTATCATTACTCTGTTGTAGCTCCACCTCAACTTGATGGTCTGTTTCCAGTGGTTGTTCCACCTCAATTTGAAGTTGTCCTTCATCTCGAGTATCATTGTTTGGTTCATTACCTTGCTTTTCTTTGAGTTCCACAACAAATTCCTTAAAAATGTCATCTCTACTTATCGAGATCTTTCCGTGTCCTTGCTCAAGACACCATAATTGGTAGCCTTTAATACCTGGTGGGTACCCTATGAAGATACATCTTACTGCCCTTGTTTCAAGCTTATCTTGATTTATATGAGCAAATGATTGACACCCAAATACTCTTAAATGTGAATAGCTTGGTGTTTTCCATACCACACCTCATCTGGAACCTTGAAATTTATTGCTGAGGGGTGGTTGCTACAGTTCTATACCTTGTTATACCCTTTTCTCTGCAATAATCTTGAATTCATCTAACAAGTATTCCACGTCATTGTTTATTTTTAGATGTTTCATCTTCCTGCCAGTTTTGTTTTCTTCTAGAGTTACCCAATCTTTGAACCTAGTGAAAGATTCATTTTTCTACTTCATTATAAACACCTAAACATTCCTTGAGTGATCATCAATGCATAAAGTACCTAGCATTTCCATGTGTTGGGGCTCTAGATGGGCCCCATATATCTGAGTGAATGTATTTCATACACTTTTGGTGGTGTGTTTCCCTTGACTAAAACTCATCCTTCTTGTTTTTCCCATTATGATAGAGATACACGTTTGGTGTATGCACGCAGGAAGAAGAACGCAACGGGCTTAAGCCTGTTGGAATTATTCAATTAAGCATTCTTATTTCTTAGTTAATAATTATGGGCTTTGTCCATGGGCCTCACCTTTCCTAATTAGTAATTAGCATTTATTTTCAATTGTTAAACAGACGGGATTATCTTGGATCATTATTTTGGGTGCAACATTGATTGTGGTGGTCTGATACCGTGGTCTCACTTTGAGGATTTTTCGTTCTTCACTCGTTATTGTTATTCGGGGAATCATCTTAACTCTATCACAATATGCACTGATCACATGGCTCCAACTTGTTAATTGAGTGATCACGTAGGAGTTTCTGTTTGGATAGCTCCATTAAGGCCTTTTCTCCAATATGGCCTAATCTCTTATGCTATATATCTGTTTTTAGCTTGCTCATAACACTTGAAGCCTCTGCAGTTACTGTTTCACCAATCAAGGTTTACAAACCATTGATTTTCTTACCTTTCGTGATAGTATTACCATCTTTGGTGATGATCAGATCTCTCTTTTATGTTTGAAACTCATAACCTGTAATGGTAAGTGAACCAAGAGAAATTAGATTTCGTTTTAGATCAGGAATGTACCTTATATTGGAGAGTTGTTTGATCCTTCCATCATGCAATTTGAGTTTGATTTTTTCAATCCCTTCAACCCTGCAAAATTGATCATTATCAAGCAGCACAAGACCTTCGTCTTCCATTCTCAGATCTTCAAACCACATTTTTTGACTGGGATCATGTGAAATGAACACCCTACATCCAATACCCATTCTCTTGACATATTATTTGTTGTTACACATAACATTCCAGCACTGTCATATCCTCCTTCAACTACTGCAGCTTCTTGTTTGTTATTATTACCCTTAGCAACTTTTCTTTCAGGGTAGTTTCTCTTAAAATGCCCTGGCTTATGGCAGTGAAAACATTTCTTGTTTGCAATGTCATCTTCAGATTTATAATCTTGATTTCCTGACCTTTCATTCTTCTTCTTATTCTGTTGTTGCTTCTTCTTGAATCTTTTGTTATTTATGCTCAGTCCTTCTCCCAGTGATTGATTCTTTGAATCAGTGTGGTTTTGTAAGACCTTTGTCTTGATAGCATCAACACCTTCTCCATAGTAAGAATTGTGAACCTTCCATAGATGAGCGCATCCTTGAAGACATAAGGACTTTGGCAGGGAGTTTAATAACATCAAAGCCTTATCTTCATCCTTGATCTGCTCATGTATATTTTCAAGATCATCAACAATCATGTTGAACTCGTAAATCATATAACTAAAGCCCTAAGTCAATTTGATGAACTAATAACTGCATAGAAATGAATTTCTGTTTTGATCTTTAATTCTACGCAAAAACCCTAACAGACTAACCTAGCCCTACCTAAATTGAGTCCGGTTCGGTCCATGGTAGTTGTACCCGGTTCACATCTTTTAACTTTGGTTTTGCTCAAGCCGATTCTGATTCCTGAATCCTTGTCGATTTCTCAGTCAACTAGTTGTACAAAATAGATTTTTTTAACAAACATTATTACTGAATTTTAAAAAAAGAAGTGAAAAAGCTTACCAATTAAGTATATTTTTGGCAAAGAGAAAGATAAATACGCGGTGCGGTGGATAAAAAAAAAAAGAAAAAAAGATGGATACTCGCTAATTTAATAACGTGTATTACCACATATGAAGATTTTCTCTATAAGAAACCTAATGATGGGTTTCTTATCATATGTATAGATTGGATGATGACAGATTAGACATGTTAGTTGTGTTAAGTCTAAAACGTTGAGAACATTAAATTGAGAACATTAAAAGAACATGTTAGTTCTGTTAGAAAATAGCACTTTACAGTGGGCCTGAAGCCTGACGAACAATAACTGAAACAAAAAAAATCAAGCAGCAAGTCGAGTCGAGAAAACTTTCTCTCCTTAAGACGAAATACGTCCAGGATAGTGCTCACTAGAACTGTGTGTATCGTCTCCCAAAGATAAAATGACTTCGTTACTAGAGTAGCAACACCACAAACTCGAGAGCTCCGGTGAACTTTAGTACTTTAAGAATTGAGTTGATGCAAAGATGGAAAACAATGCAAGGTTTTCGATTTCAATTTGAAAAAATGATGCATGACGACCCCTATATATAGGTCTCCAATATGAGGGGTTACACCTGAAATTGATGAGAATTTACTTCCCAAAAATGGGTCTTTTAATGCAAGTTAATGTCTCGTTCAAAAATAAGAAACAGTCAAAAAATGCTCATGGCGCTGTATTCTGCAACACGACGTTTTCAGCATTCTGGAGTAACTTACTGCATTTCAGCTTATTAAGTACTTGTTGCATTTCAACTTACTTATTTTTAGTAAGTACTTGCTGCATTTCAGCTTACTAAGTAAGCAACAGATGTATTCTGCAACACGACATTTTCAACATTCTAGAGTAACTTACTGCATTTCAGCTTACTAAGTACTTGCTGCATTTTAGCTTACTTATTTTTAGTAAACACTTGCTGCATTTCAGCTTAATAAGTAAGCAACAGCTTACTTATCAGCTTACTAAGTGTTGCTTACTTATCAACTTACTTATTCCAGCTTACTAAGTGTTGCTTACTTATCAACTTACTTATTCCAGCTTACTAAGTAAGCAACAACTTACTCATTTCAGCTTACTGTCTAGCTTACTTATTTCCTTACTAAGTAAGCAACAACTTACGTATTTCAGCTTACTGTCTAGCTTACTTATTTCAGCTTACTTAAGTAAGCACTTTCAGCATACTCCATTGCAACCATGGCCCAAAAAGATAAGACGGGTCGAGTAAAACTCGAGCCCCATTCGCCCAACGTCCAATTGTCAAGGACCAAGGCCCACGGCCGAGGTCGGGTCGGGTCGAGCCCCGCGCGCCTGTGTTGCACAAGCATACTATTCCAATAGTATACTAATTACTAAGCCTCTTCTCATAGCTTTTCTTATACTTGCATTTTCAAGGTCTATTTTCCTATGTGAGATAGTTAAGCACTCCTCCCACATTCAAGACCTTTTCATTCTCATTTCAAGTGGCCAACTTTAATACTTAATTTCTCACTCACCAAAAATTGGTTTTGAGCGATTCAAAAAGCCTCGATTATTTACTTCAAACGTAGATTAATCTTTTGGCATCCAATCCTTAAAAGGATTAACTCTTAGTCACTTAACTATTGGTCAAAGTGGTGCCACCCACCACTTTCAACAACCAATTTTCCAACAAGTTCTTTTATTTTTTTACTACACTTGTATTACTTTTAATGTTATTTATTAAAAATCATTAAATTGAGCCGAATAGCCCGAAATTAGCGATTTGAGCCCAATTTGATCTTTCAGGCTAAAATTGACCTAATTTTTTTAATTTTCAAAAATTAAAGGCTAAAATTGTCGGTCCGAAAAGTCAATGGCTGGAATTGCCAGATGCGACACATTATTTTATATTTTTAAAACTATCTAAAAATAGAACGCAGGTAACATCTTTTTTAAAAAACATTCAACTAAGTCTCGATTGAATTTCTTAAAAACTTATTGCAGTTAATTTAATTCTAATATCTTTAAAAAAAGTACTTCAATGAATAAGTATTTGACTATTATAATAATAAAGCTATGCAATTTTAATATCTCATGTGCAACGAATGTTAATATTAATCGAACAACTGAACAAACATCAAGAATTCTTGAAAATCAAGTTAGCAAGAAAGGTAAAATATCCTCAAGAGAGAAATTGTTAGAATGAATGCCATATATCTCGTTGATACATTCTGGTAAAATAATCTGCTTCATGTGTTGGAGATATTTTTCTTAGAAAATGAATTGGCTCATCTCAAATGGTTGAAAACATTATCCTTGTGATATTGTACTAATCCTTAAAAGATAGGATCGATAATTCTTGAAAGATATAATTGTGTTCTCTTTCTGAGATTGTGTTCTCCGTTTTCTATATCTATGCATGTGTTGAAACTGGTATACAATTGATGTGACACCTTATCTATAAAATAGTTTAAATAGAATCTTTATATTTTTTAAATAAACATGTGAGCATATTTTATTTTATCATTTTTGAAACTATCTAAAAATAGAATACAGGTAAACCTCCTTTTATTGATAAATTTTAACCTATTTTGCGAAGGAATTTTTAAAAAATTTATTGTAATTAGTGAAATTATTATATCTTTAAAGTTAGTACTTTAATAAATAACTATTTCATTAGTATAATAACAAATTATGCAATTATAATATCTCAGGTACAACACATGTGTATTATGCTAAAATATATATATATATATATATATATATATATATATCTTTAAATTTTTAAATAAACGTTCTGTATAGGAAAATTTTAGATTAACAAATTTTGGTTGTTGTTATATTGGGGTACAGCGGAACAGAAGCTGAAATTCTTGGTATGGAAAGTCATCCAACATTTAGGTATGTGATAGTAATTTGATATGATATAGTGTGTTTCAGTTTCAATTTGTCTTGGTTTTTGCTTAGCTGAGAATGGGCTAAATATCAGTGTCTCAAGTGAAGGGCATGAGGGACAAGAAAGTAAAGCACCAACAATCACTTGAACTTGTCAAATGTTTGTGCCACCAAATGGTATCTTTACCTGAAGCTAAGGCTACAACCATGTTTTGGAAGGTAGTTGAAAAAGCAGCCAGATTTGGCATCAAAGAGATAGTGGAGGTGATCGTTGACATGTATCCTATTTCTCTTGATGCTAAAGATGCTAAAACTGGCATGGGGATATTTCACATTGTGGCACGTTATCGATTTGAAAATCTTTTCAACCTCTTTTATAGTCTGGCTAACCGCAAATATATGCTCTGAATAACGGACAATCAGAATAACAATTTAATGCACTTATGTGGAAAGCTAGCCCCTCCCAACAGACTCAATCTTGTTCGGGGTGCAGCTTTGCAAATGCAACGGGAATTACAGTGGTTTAAAGTAAGATATGGATCACTTTTTTCGTATCATTGATAGTATATTAATACTCATAAATGCATTCTCTAATTCTATAGGAGATGGAGAAAATTGTCCATCCTTCTCGGAGTACATGATTTAACAAAGAAATTCAAACTCCACAAATGTTGTTTACAGAGGAACACCAACGATTGAAAATAGATGGAGAGAAGTGGATGAAGGACACTGCTAGTGCATGTACCATAGCAACTGCACTAATTGCAACTGTTGTCTTTGCTGCAGCTTTTACAGTGCCTGGTGGTGTCTTTACTGAAAGTGGAATCCCACTTTTCTTGAATGAAACTCCATTCATTGTGTTTGCCATTTCAGATGCAGTTTCCTTATGCACTTCCATCACTTCTCTTTTGATGTTCCTCTCCATCTTGACTTCTCGCTATGCAGAAGAAGATTTCCTCTATGTTCTGCCCAAGAGATTAAGCATCGGCCTTCTAACCCTCTTTGTCTCCGTTATATTTATGTTGGTTGCATTTAGTGCAACCTTGTATCTTGTGATTCAACGTAGATTGAAATGGTTTCTTATGCCAGTGGCGATGTTGGCTTGCTTGCCTGTAACATCATTTGTGCTGTTACAGTTCCCTCTTCTAGTAGATGTCGTCTATTCAACATATGGCCCTGGTATTTTCGGAAAGAAAAGTGATCATCTATTGTATTAATAAACCTCTAGGGAAATAAGCGACTGCTTAAGTTGTTTTGTTCATACAGAAGAACTAAGTTGAGTTGTAATATATTGTAATTTATTTGGGAACTCATTGTCCCTTTTCAACAATTACTTGTATATGATTCAGGCTATTGTTATTTGAGAAATTATTTCCAAAAAAGTGTTGTAAAAGAGGGAAATCATGATTTGATTGGGGATTGTAAATACAAAAAAGATTGACCAAAACTAAACGTACGAACCATTATATATCTATGAGGCGTGCTGCTGTGCACCTTGTGCACGGATCAGTGGATCCGTGCACAACAATTTGAATCACTGGTGCCCCCACTCGCACAAAGGACACGCTCCAACCAGATGGCGCGTGATAACACGCGTCATCAATTAAAAAAAAAATTTGTTTCACTGTTCATCATCTTCTCGGCAACTTGGGGGAAAAACTGCGACAACCATTGATCACGAAGGCAAGCTCTTCTTTGATCATGAAAAAAGACTAATACTCTAATTTAATTTCGATCCATTGACATAACGTCCAATATTGATCAAATTTCGACCATAAACACATAAATACTGTTTCTGAAAAAATAAAATTCCACCATTGATGAAGGTTTGAAGATGAGACAGTGATTGATGAAGGTTTAAAGTTGATACAGTGTTCAAATACTCATTGATTGAAGGTTTTAGTGTTTGAATTGAAGATTGAAGGACGAATCTCAAAAAAATTTGGGAGAACTGCGACATCGATTAACAAAATCGCGAAGGAAAAATTTCCGCCATTGATACAGTGTTATGTACAAATTATATAGTACTGTTATGTACAAATTATATAATTTATGTAGTACTATTGTGTTATTTTAGTGATACGGTTGTGTTTATTGAGTGGTACTGTTATGTATAAGTTAGTAGTACTGTTATGTATAAATTATATAGAACTGTTATATTAATTTATGTAATACTATTGTGTTATTTTAATGATACGGTTGTGTTTATTGAGTGGTATTGTTATGTATAAGTTAGTAGTATTATTATGTATAAATTATATAGAACTGTTATATTAATTTATGTAATATTGTTGTGTTATTTTAGTGATACGGTTGTATTTATTGAGTGGTACTGTTATGTATAAGTTAGTAGTACTGTTATGTATAAATTATATAAAACTGTTATATTAATTTATGTAATAATGTTGTGTTATTTTAGTGATACGGTTGTGTTTATTGAGTGGTACTATTATGTATAAGTTAGTAGTATTATTATGTATAAATTATATAGTACTGTTATATAAATTTATGTAGTACTGTTGTGTTATTTTAGTCATACGGTTGTGTTTATTGAGTGGTATTGTTATGTATAAGTTAGTAGTATTGTTATGTATAAATTATATAGAACTGTTATATTAATTTATGTAATATTGTTGTGTTATTTTAGTGATACGGTTGTGTTTATTGAGTGGTACTGTTATGATAAGTTAGTAGTACTGTTATATATAAATTATATAGAACTGTTATATTAATTTATGCACTCAACAACAGAGGCACGAAATTTGTAAAAAATCAGGAAAAAAAAATAGAGAACACGAAATTGAATAATAAATCACGAAAAATAAAATAAAAATCACGAAAATGAAATTTTGAATGTCAGATAGAAGAACACGATTACAAATTTGAACTAAGTTTGCGGAGAGAAGAAGACGATTACTGAAATTTACAATGTGATAGAGAAGAAGACACTGAAGAAGACGCTGAAGAAGGAGAGAGAAGAAGATGTTGAAGAAGACACTAAAGAAGAAGACGTTGAAGACGCGTGAAACTGTCTGCCTGTGTGTGTGAGAGAGAGAAAATAAATTGTGGTGGCTGCATCATATAAGTTTGGGCCTGAATTTATATATATGATGGGCCAGCTGGGTTGGATACCAAATTATGATGCACGGATCTTAGATCCGTGCACCTCGTGCACAAAAGTTTTTGTCTATATCTATTACTTATATAAAATCATGAATGTTTCTTACAAAATATGGATTGTCTAATATGTCTTTATTAAAAATTATTATTTAAGGTTATAATAGTAAATTTAGAATTTTCATATTTAAATAATTTTATATTGGAATCCTAATCCAAACTCGTATAGAATTCTGTTATGAGTAGGACTCTATTATATTGAAACTCTAATTTAGTATAGATCATATATTTTTATCAAGAGTTGGTCTTGTGTGCACTTGGTGCACATGCAATCCGGGTCGACCCAGTTTTTGACCCGGATCCGCGTGTTTTGTAATTTTGCCTTCTTTTTTTTTTTTTTGCTTCAGGTTGTGACCTTTATGTTGTAAATGTGTGACTTTTATGTTATAAATGTGTGACCTTTATGTACAACTATCATGACCTTTATGTACTGTAACTTAGAAAAAAATGAAGATTTTCAATATAATTTGAACTGTACACCTTTATGTGATATTAATGCGACCTTTATGTTATATTATGTCACCTTTATGTACAAATATTCTGACCTTTATATAATATATAAAGATACATAAAGGTCAGAATATTTGTACATAAAGGTGACATAATATAACATAAAGGTCACATTAACATCACATAAAGGTACATAATATAAATTGTGTTGAAAATCTTCATTTTTTTCCTAAGTTACAGTGTATAAAGGTAGAGATAGTTGTACATAAAGGTCACACATTTATAACGTAAAGGTCATACATTTATAACGTAAAGGTCAAGATAAAAATTTGGAAAAAATATAAAAAAAAATTAAAAACTCACGGATCCGGGTCGTATCGACCCAGTTTTTGACCCGGATCCGCGTGTTTTTGAATTTTGCTTTTTTTTTTTTTTTTTTTGCTTCAGGTTGTGACTTTTATGTTGTAAATGTGTGACCTTTATGTTATAAATGTGTGACCTTTAGTACAACTATCATAACCTTTACTTAGAAAAAAATGAAGATTTTTCTTAAGTTACAATGCATAAAGGTAGAGATAGTTGTACATCAAGGTCACACATTTATAATGTAAAGGTCATACATTTATAACATAAAGGTCAGGACAAAAATTTGGAAAAAAAAATTAAAAAAAAATTAAAAACTCGCGGACCCGGGTCGGATCGACCCGGATTGTACGGATCTTAGATCCGTGCACCTGGTGCACAGGAGTTTTTGTGTTTTATCAAAGATTATTATTTAAGGTCATAATTGTAATTTAATTTTTTTTGAATAATTTTATATTAGATTAGTAATATAAATTTATTATTTTATTTTCACTTTATAATTAATAACTTTATATTAATATTCTTTATATTATTTTTATATGTAATAATCTAATATTAATTAGATTATATCGATCCTTAGTATTTAAGGTCATAATTGTAATTTAGAATTTTCATATTGGAATAATTTTATATTAGAATTCTATTTAGTATTTTTATATTTAATAATTGGACTAATTTCAATTTTTGTCCTGTATGTAAGACACTTTCCATTTCTTAACAACTAAATATCTATTTTTCAATTTTGGTCCTTTATGTTTTAATTTTTTTCCAATTTCATTTCTTTTTTTGTCAGAATTTTCAAAATTGTTGACGTGGTCGTCGGAATTTGGATGTCACGTCAGATTTTCAGACAGCCACATAAGATTTTTCGGCAGCCACGTCAGCAATTTTGAAAATTCTGATAAATAAAAGACTAAAATTGAAAATAATTAAAACATAGAGGATCAGAATTGGAAAATAGATAATTGTCGAAAAATGGAAAATGTCTTACATATAGGACCAAAATTGAAATCATCCCTTAATAATTTTACATTAGAATATTTCTTGATTCTATTTATACATTTGAAATAAAATATGGCAGCTAATTATTTGCACATATATTATATAATAATTTAGTTATGTTTCTCCTGTTTCGTCTTTTGTTTTTTTTTTTTTTAATGAAAACCATTTATTCTCTAATTTTGAAAGATTTATAATTTATTTAGTAATTTTATTTTAGAATTTTAATCCTAATTCTAATAGAATTCTAATATTCCGGGCTTTTACATGTAATTTGAACATTTGGAAACTACGTTACTTCATGGGAAGGAGAATGTGTCTTTAGATGTTGTATGTTCTGCGTTGTATAGTCATGAATTGAGAAAACAAGATAAAATGAAAAACAAAACAGTTGCAGCAGATAAAGCATTAGTGGCGAGAGGTCGCCAGTAGGGCAAATCAAATGGGAGAAGAGGAAGATCAAAAAGCAGAGTTGCCAAAGATGAGTGTGCTTTCTGTCACGAGAAAGGACACTGGAAGAAAGACTATCCAAAGTTGAAAAAGAAAGAGAAAGCTCCGCAAAATGCAAATGTTGCAGAAAGTAAAAGTGATGCAGGAACAGATTTCTCTTTGGTAGTTTCACCTTCAACATGTCATCTAGATGAGTGGATTTTGGATTCAGGTTACACCTATCATGTCTCCCATGCGGGAGTGGTTCTTCGATTTTGAAGAAATTGACTGTGGAGTTGTTTACATGGGAGATGATAATCCATGTAAAACAGCTGGGATAGGTTCAATCAAGCTGCGGAATCATGACGGATCCACCAGAATCTTGAAGGATGTTCGGTACGTGCCGAGGTTGAAAAAGAATCTCATCTCTTTGGGGGTCTTGGAGTCAAAAGGCTTAGTTGTGACGATGCGAGATGGAACTCTTAAAGCAACTTCGGGAGTACTTGTGATGTTGAAAGGTATCCGAAAGAATAATCTGTATTACTAAGCCTTTTAACTTCGGGAGTACAGTGGTTGGGACAGTAACAGCTGCAACTTCGAGTAGCAAGGAAGATGCAGAGGCAACAAAGCTGTGGCACATGCGTTTGGGACATGCTGGAGAAAAATCCTTGCAAACTCTTGCTAAGCAAGGATTATTGAAAGGTTCGAAAGCTTGCAAATTGGAATTTTGTGAGCATTGTGTTCTGGGAAAACAACAAAAAGTGAAATTTGGCACTGCCATCCACAATACTAAGGGTATTCTGGATTATGTGCATTCAGTGGACCTACCAAGACTCCATCTATTGGAGGTAGGCATTATTTTGTCACTTTTATTGATGATTTTTCTAGAAGAGTATGGGTGTTTCCTATGAAGAATAAAGATGAAGTGTTTGGAATTTTCCTTAAGTGGAAAACTGAGGTTGAAAACCAGACGGGAAGGAAGATCAAGGTTCTTCGCACAGACAATGGTGGAGAATATAAGAATGATCCATTCCAGAAGATATGCCAAGAGTATGGCATAGTTCGGCACTTTACAGTCAGGGGAACACCGCAGCAGAACGGGGTGTCAGAGCGAATGAACAGGACATTAGTGGAGAAAGTTCGTTGTATGTTGTCTAATGCTGGATTAGACAGGAAGTACTGGGCTGAGGCTGTGAAGTACGCTCAACATCTTGTTAATCGTTTGCCATCATCTGCACTGGATGACAAGACTCCATTAGAGATATGGTCTGGTAAACCTGCAAATGATTATGATTCTTTGCGTATTTTTGGTTCTACTGCATATTATCATGTTAAGGAATCAAAGTTAGATCCACGAGCGAAGAAGGCTCTCTTTATGGGTTTTAATACTGGGGTAAAGGGATACCGTTTGTGGTGTTTGGAGGCAAAGAAGACAATTATTAGTAGGGATGTTACATTTGATGAATCTGCCATGTTGAATAAAGTAACACAAGAATGGTGTAATGGTACACCAAAGCAGGTGGAGTTTGAGCAGACAATAGTGATTCCAGCAAAAAGCACTATTAGTGACTCTCCTAAGGCAGAAGAAGAGTCCGATGAAAAAGAGGTTCTATCCCAAGAATCTCCGCAGTAACAAGAGCCAATTGCAGTTAGAAGGGTAAGACGAGAAACTCACAAACCTGCTCGTTTTGCTGATATGGTGGCATATGCACTTCCAGTGGTTGATGGTGTTCCATCCACATTTCCTGAAGCAGTTCAAAGTTCAGAAATTGATAGATGGAAAGTTGCAATGGAAGAAGAGATGCAATCTCTTCATAAAAACCAGACGTGGAAGTTAACACAACTACCGAAGGGTAAGAAGGCAATTGGATGCAAATGGGTATTTGCAAAGAAAGAAGGATTTCCTGACAAGAATGATGTTCGCTACAAGGCGAGATTGGTAGCTAAAGGCTACGCTCAGAAAGAGGGAGTTGATTATAATGAGGTATTTTCTCCAGTTGTCAAACATTCCTCTATTAGAATTTTGTTGGCCTTGGTAGCACAGTTGAATTTGGAGCTAGCTCAACTTGATGTGAAAACCGCGTTTTTACACGATGACTTGAAGGAGGAAATCTATATGACTCAGCCAGATGGATTTAAAGTTGTTGGTAAGGAAAATTGGGTTTGTAAACTAAACAAATCGTTGTACGGATTGAAGCAGTCACCTAGGCAATGGTACAAACGATTTGACAAGTTCATGATGGGTCAGAAGTACACAAGAAGCAAATACGATCAATGTGTGTATTTGCACAAACTTCAAGATAGGTCCTACATCTACCTACTCTTGTACGTTGATGATATGTTGATAGCATCAAAGAGCCAAGTTGAAATTGACAAGTTGAAGGCTCAGTTGAGTAAAGAGTTTGAGATGAAGGATCTGGGAGAAGCCAAAAAGATTCTCGGTATGGAGATAAGTAGAGATAGAGAGAGAGACAAACTTTGGCTGACACAGAAGCAGTATTTGAAGAAGGTATTACAAAGTTTTGGAATGAATGAAGATTCAAAACCTGTAAGTACCCCGCTTGCTTCTCATTTGAAGCTTAGTAGCCGATTATCTCCAAAGACGGATGAAGAGTAAGAATATATGACGAGAGTCCCGTATGCTAATGCAGTTGGAAGTTTGATGTATGCAATGGTGTGTACGAGACCAGATATTTCACAGGCTATTAGTATAGTGAGCAGATTTATGCATGACCCAGGCAAGGCTCATTGGCTAGTTGTGAAATGGATTCTACGGTATATCAAAGATACTGTAGATGTTGGTTTGGTGTTTGAGCAGGATGAATCACTTGGTTGATGTATAGTTGGATATTGTGATTCTGACTATGCAGGTGATTTGGATAAGCGACGATCTACAACTGGTTACTTGTTCACTTTTGCCAAGGTGCCAGTTAGTTGGAAATCTACTCTGCAGACAACAATTGTTTTGTCTACGACAGAGGCAGAGTATATGGCGATTACAGAAGCTGTGAAGGAGGCGATTTGGCTTCAAGGATTGATGAAAGAATTGGGAGTTGATCAAAAACACATTGAGGTGTTTTCTGATAGTCAGAGTGCTATTCATTTAGCAAAGAACCAAGTCTTTCATGCAAGAACGAAACATATTGATGTTCGCTATCATTTTGTGCGGGAAATTCTCGAAGAAGAAGAGATTATTCTCAAGAAGATTCATACTATGGAGAATCCTGCAGACATGATGACCAAGGTGGTTGGTTACAAGGACCAAGTTTGAACATTGTTTAGACCTGGTCAACATCCAACACATTTGAGTTAGCGCCAGAGGGCGCAAATTTGGAAGCACCGCGAGGACCGTTCTTATTGTATTCGTTAGAGAAGATTTGTATTTGGTGGGATCGAAATTATGCCAAGGTGGAGATTTGTTGACTTTTTTGGCATTTTTTTGCCATCCCACATCGGTAGTTGGTAAGGTGGGGAGGCTTTATGAGTCTATAAATAAAGCCTTCCCTTTACATATTTTCCATCCCAGAATTTGTATACTTTGTACAATTCCTCTCCTATATAAAGTAGCACGGACTCTTTGGGTGGTGCTCGGAGACGTAGGCCAAAACTTGGTCGAACTCCGTTATCAAATTTTCGGGTGTGTTCTTTCCTTATCTCTTTTATTCTTGTTCCGCAATTTATTTACGGTTGTTTCTTTTCTGTTATAGTAGTATTCAATATTTATCTGTCGGGTTCTTTGTGTTAGCGTTTTATTTCCCCAACATTTAATATATCTTATTGTGTAATTTTGAATATGGATTTGGTAGGAGAGAATATTTTTTTAAACACGTATCATGATTAAATAAATCATTATTTCCCTCTTTTTACAAGACTTCTTGAAGTAGTTTCTTAAATAACTATGGCCGGAATCATGTAAAAGTAATTGCTGAGAGGGACAGCTAGTTGGCAAATAACTTTCAATTAAAACTCAACTGACTTCTCGTGTAGGAACAAAACAAATGAAGCAATTGCTAATTCCCCACACATATGAGATATTCTATTATATTGTGTTTCATCTTTTATTGCAAAACAATCACCACATATCACATATATCAAATGACATCACAAATTAACATTTGGTGTGTATAAGTGTCTTGTAACACAAGACGAAAAATCAAATATAACAAAGGATCCAAATTGTATTTTCAAAGGTTAATTAGTACAATAGCTTATTACTTTTCTTTCCGAAAATACTAGGGCCATAGGTTGAATAGACGACATCTACAAGAAGGGGGAATTGTAACAACACAAATGATGTCACAGGCAAACAAGCCAACATGGCCACTGGTATAAGAAACCATGCCAATCTATCTTGAACCACAAGATACAAGGTTGCACTAAAAGCAACCATCATAAATGTGATGGAGACAAAGAGGCTAAGAAGG
Organism: Scutellaria minor; assembly: GCA_954870855.1. Taxonomy (NCBI): domain Eukaryota; kingdom Viridiplantae; phylum Streptophyta; class Magnoliopsida; order Lamiales; family Lamiaceae; genus Scutellaria; species Scutellaria minor. The sequence continues at coordinate 5,613,905 of OX940731.1, forward strand.
CCGATGCTTAATCTGTTGGGCAGAACATAGAGGAAATCTTCTTCTGCATATCGTGAAGTCAAAATGGATAGGAACATCAGAAGAGAAGTGATGGAAGTGAACAAGGAAACAGCATCCGAAATGGCAAACACAATGAATGCAGATTCATTCAAGAAAAGTGGGATTCCACTTTCAGTAACAACACCACCAGGCACAGTAAAAGCTGAAGCAAACACAACAGTTGCAATTAGTGCAGCAGCAATGGTACATGCATTAGCAGTGTCCTTCATCCACCTCTCTCCATCTGTTTTTAGTTGTTGGTGTTCCTTTGTAAACAACATTTGTGGAGTTTGTTGTTGTTTGTTTGGCCATGTTCCCCGAGAAGGATGGACAATTTTCTCCATCTCCTACAGAATTAGAGAATGCATTTATCAGTATAATGATAATATCAATGTGGGTCCAATGATCAAAAAAAAAAAAAGTGATCCACATCTTACCTTGAACCACTGCAATTCTCGTTGCATTTGCAAAGCTGGACCACGAACAAGATTGAGTCTGTTTGGTGGGGCTAGTTTTCCACATATGTGCATTAAATTGTTGTCTTGTTTGTCGATATCTTGGACATGCATACGTTTGCGGTCACTCATACTATAAACGAGGTTGAAAACATTTTCAAAGCGATGATTAGCCGCCAGTTGAAATATTCTCATGCCGGTATTGTTTTCTTTAAAACCAATAGAAAAAGGATATATGTCAATGATCAACTCCACAATCTCTTTGATGCCATTTTTAGCTGCCATGTTGATTATTTTCGCAAACATTTGTGAAGCCATAGCTTCAGGTAAAGATACCATTTGGTGGCACAAACATTTGACAAGTTGAAGTGATTGTTGGTGTTTTGCTTTATTGTCCCTTATGACCTTCACTTGAGGCACTGGCATTTAGCCCACTGTCAGCTAAGCATAAACAAGAGACCAATTGAAATTGAAATATGATAACTGTTGCTTTTTACATTTATTAACGTACACTTATGTGTTTTTTTGAATACATTTAGGTATGTTTTATTGGCGATTTTTATGGTTTTCATGTATAAGTTACATTTGATTGGGTTTGTGCTAAGTTTCATGTTTTTAGTGAGAAAAAGTGCATATCTCAAGTGGTATTACGTAACAAGGAAGAAATCACTGAAGAGCTAGCGATGAGGAAAATCATGAAAATATGAGAAATAGAGTTGAAATCACATGAAGAGCAAAAGATTCAAGTTAGGTGATCGGCATTGACTATGAGCTTAAACGTGTAGTTGTGGGAAAAATGGCATATCTCTTAATTTAAAAGTTCAAATTGAGACATCCTTATTTTGTTTGAAAGCTAAGGAGAAGATCTACAACTTTCATGTTAATCACTTTTCTCAATTATTTCTCCAACAAAGCAATAAACTAAGAGAAGACGAAAGTTGTGCAAAGACATGCTGTTTTTCATGCTCTAGTATTTTGGCCATAACTTGCTCTAGAAAATTGCGATTGAGCTAAAATTTGTGGCTTAGACAAGCTAACTTTTAAGATCTACAACTATCATGAAGAGCACAAAGTCAAATTCGGACTTAGTTATTGCGTACGACCGTGTCTCGAAACACGGCCATGCGCCAATACACAGAATAACTTCTGCATCTATGCATGGTCAGACCATGCACAAGGACACGACCATGTCGAAGGACCCCTTCTTGCCCAGCAACTCGTTTTTGGCATATTTTCAACTTTTACTTGACTTAGAAGACCTTTGAGATGTTATAAAGACCCAAACTTGATGGAAATACATGAGAGACCATATACCAAAGCTTTAGACACGAAAAATCAATATTCTGATAAACATCAATAGAAAGAGACGAGCAAGATCACATTTGGAGAGGCTTTGAAAGAGAAGATCAAGAATCAAAAGATTGAAGAATCGGAAGATCACCTTTCCTAATGTTTTTATATCTTTCTCTTCGTTAGATTTTTAGTTTATATATGATATTTTTTAATTTGTCTACGAATTTTTTGACAATCGTGTCTAGATAATTTTCTGGTATTTCACTTAACATGATATCAAATTACTATAGCATACCTAACTCGATGACTTTCAAGACCATGAATTTCAGCTTCTGGGCCACTGCATGCCAAGAAAAATACTTCAGTTTTGAAATCAACAACCAAAATTCATGAATTCTATTCTTTGAAGTTTTTTTTTTTCTACACAAAAACCGTCTAATATTGAAGTTGAAAGAGCCATCTATATAGAGTAATGGAACAGAGATACTTTCCTGCAGAAATGATGTAAAACGAGGTGCAAGTATCTCTACTCGCATTTTCAATGTCAGCAGTGAGAGAGCCTTTCCATTTCGACTCTTTAATAGGAATACCTTTCACACAGCTAGACTATGTCAAAATATTAATCACCAACATATATATATTCATCATATATATTTAATTACTTACAACGATAAATGAAGTTTTGCCACCAGCTGAAACGTTGTGCACTTGGGAATGCTGAGCTCATTCCAGCTAAAGTTTGAAGTGGGCTCTTATTATAATCATTACTTTGTAAAGAAGCCAAATGGGGATACTTGGAAACCAAATCCAATGCGATATCTGAGGATTAGTAATAATGACAATTAATTAGCAACTAAACTTATACGGACAAAGGAGCCAAATCTTTTCTACTCACCAAAGAATTCAGAAGATATAATTGCAATCAAGAGGTTAACGCCTAATTGGCCATCAAATGGTGTGTTCTCCACCTTTGGCTTGGACACCGATATCAAGTAATCAAGAGTTTCCTTTTGGCAATTTGAGGCTGCATGTGACACAGCCAATCTCTTGTTACTATCTCTCAAAATGTATAGCAAATCTGGATTTTTAGTAACCAAAATAATTGCTGCTTCGGTGTTTCCAACCATGGCAGCGTAGTGTAAAGCTGTTGCCCCACTGCCATCCTTTTGGATGAGGGCCTCAGCTGGCAAAAAATCTACCAACTTCTTCACAAAATCATTAGCTTTTCCGCTCATAACCGCGACATGAAGAGTTGTTTCGGAGTTACGAGATATTATGGCTTTGGCTTTGTCAACATCATCTTGGAAGAAAGCTTTTGCAGTATCCCAGTCACCTCTAAGAGCTGCTCTATACAGTGGCAAATACCTGCTTAAATCTCCTTCTGAGGAAGAAGCCATTGGTGTCATTTCTCAAGTTTTTAGTTGAGATCCATCACACAGCTGCTTTATATATAACTGCAATATACTTTCCTTCATTTGTTTTCGACTTTCTCCAAAGCTTCTAGTTCAAATATGTCTACTCCTTTTATTGTGTGAATATTGGTCGGAAATTTAGTGAGAATACCTCTATATTTGGGATAATGTTAATGTCAGCTTTATGTTTGGGAATTTTTTAAATAACATGATGTAAATGTGTTCGGCAAAAACATACCTTATTTATTTTTAGTTATTCTTGCAGAATCATACTTTTTTGTATTGACTTTGAGTCATTTCACTTTGCCATATGAACGTCAAATTTGATATATCTACTATTTCTGATAAATTCTAGCTATACACACGTTTGTAATCAACGGCTAGAATTTGTGAATGATTCGAAATTTATACAAACAAAGTTATCATGATCCCAATATTAACATTGAATGGGATCCTAGCGAGATTAATTACGAAGGTCCGAATAGAATTCAGTCGATATTTATCGAGGAAAAAAGAAAGATAAAAGAGAAATGCGAGAAAATGAGAAATAGTATCACGTACCTTGTGCAATATAATTTTAGATATATATCTAATAAAATTCATTTTCAATAAATAATCATCCAAAACAGATTTAACCATCCTTATTGAAAATTCTAACTCTGGTTCTAGCTAGTAATTATAAATATTTTCATAAGAATTGTACCAACCCCTATTACTTATTTCCTAGTTATAAATATTTTAAGAGGTTTTTTTCTTTGTTTTTTTTAGATAATATTCTAAGAAAACTTGTAGCAACCTCCACTAAACATCTATACCAATATAAAAGCAGAAAGTTGACAAATTTTACAATTTTGCCACTTTATCACTTAAAACTCTCATGTCAATTTCCTGACTCCTTAGAAATATATATATATATATATATATATATATATATTTGGTTTTTTTTTTTTGGTTTCTTTTAGGTTTTCTAGATTGCAAACTAGAACAAAAAAAAAGATGATATTTTGTATATAATAATGGTTGATTAGGCTACTCTATTTTGTTGTAGTGTAGGTCCATATATATATATATATATACACACACGTTGCTAATTTTTTACTCAAAGCATAAATTGCAATGATTCTCTTGCCATATTATTTTTTTTCAGAAAATTACAAAGAAAAAAATAAAAGAGTCCCAAACACGCCTCCTTCACATCGATATTAAAAAGTGGTCGTGACAATAAAAAAAAAGGGCAAAGGTGCAAATATGCACCTAACGTTTGGATTGAGGTGCAAATTTACACCTATCCTTTTTTTTAGGAGCAAATTTACACAAAAAGTTATCTTTTTTGGAGCATTTAACCACTAAATGGATATATTTGCTCATTAACTAAGGGTTGTTATGAACAATCTTGTTTTAGATAGATCATTTTTATTTTTAGGTTGCTAATTATGATCATTCTATTTTTTGTTGTCAAATAATTTTTAATTAAAAAAATTGCATTCAATTAAATTAATTAAATTAAAAATTGAGCACATAACAAGTTTTGTTAACAAATTCTATGATATAATTTGAATCACATATAAAATTTAGGTTACCCTCTCCAAAAATAAAAATAAAAATTACAAAATTCCTCTGCATTCAAATCATTGTTTATTATTTGATTAAGTCAATGAACCATAAATCCAACAAAATTCTAAATATTTAAAAAAAAATCAAAAGTAACTGAAATCAACCGTTGTTTTTTCTACTTCTTGCCACAATTTCTTTTGCATCAACAATAGCTATTTTGTGATAGAAATTATGGTTTTCTTTTCCTTGTATTAATTTAATTTATTATAGGGTTAATGGCCAAAAAAATCACAACCTTTACTCAAATTGTCATTTTAACCAAACCTTTAATTATTGGTCAAAATAACCTAACTTTATATATGTTGTTTGTTTTTTAACCTCGGTCAGCCCTGGAAATTATTTCCACTGACGTGTCCATCTGCTCGGACACGTCAGCTGCCACGTCGTCAATTAAAAAAAGAAAAAGAAAAATCATTGGCAAAAATGAGTTAAAATTTCTTTACTTGAAATAAGCAAAATGAGTTTATGGACATTGGCAAAAACCTCCCCCTCTGTGTTCGAATCCTCTCTAAAAAGTCCAACATATCTCCCCATTCCCCAATTTCACAAATTTAACAAATTTTTCCCTTGTTCTCACCACTTTCGACATGTCTAATGGGTCTAATTTTGAATCGACTACATCTCCATATTCGAAGGTGTGTGGACATGGTGTAGAGAGTCTACATTTGACTTCCACCACCGACGAGAATCCAACAAGAAGGTTCCGAAGATGCCGTTTTTATAAGGTGATGAACTTTTCAACACTTGAAATGGTTGAATTTGTGCCCCATTTCAAACTCTTGAATTTTCAGCCCTATTTGGAACAATGCAATGTGCTTTGTAGTTCATAGTATAATGTGCCTTAATTTTGAATTTCACTTTGTAATGTGATTTATGCCCTATTTTTAAGGTTCATAATTTGAATTTTTTATTCTTGACATTCGAAGTCAATTCTACCTTACTTTGTGCCCTAATTTCGAATTTTCCCCAAACTTGATTTTTTGGATATTCTGTCATTTGAATTCGAGTTCTACCATAATTCAAAATTGCGTATTAGTATAAAAAATTAGAATTTTGATAATTTTATGTTTATGCCCTATTTTTTGCATTGAGATTTTCAATTGTTTATTGGATTGTCTTTTGTTTGTATTAGTTTGATAGGCTGTTTATTATTAATTGAAGGACGATGACTACAAATATTTTGAATGGACTGATCCAGAACTACCACCCTATCAAAGGAGTTATTTTGCGAGACTGAAGACTGAAAAAGATGGTTTGAAGGAGCAATTAAAGTGTAAAGTTATGTTGGAGAAACTACTTTCAGAAAGATTGGAATTGAAGAAAGCCGAGCTAGTTAGAATCGAAGAAGCCATATTTGAAATTGAAAAGAGAAATGTTGAAATCGAAAGAATAAATGCAGTCCTCGTTAAGATATTGAAGAAAAAAAATATGGAGATAAAGATCGTAGTCGTGTTAATCTTGTTGTTAGTTTGTTTGATTGTGTTACTTAATAGTTATTTTTGGGGGTTAGAAAGTGATAAGTTAATGTTGAAGTAATGTAGTGTTCAGTGTATTTTGGGATGATTCTTCAATTATATTTTGTAACGGCATTACTTATTGTAATTTTGATGATGTTTTGCTTCAATTAAACTTTGTTGTTGATCACATGAGAGTTTTTTCATATTATGGCAATCATTTTTTTATGGCAACAGTTGATACTTTAAAAAAATAGTAAAAATTCATATTGCAAACAGTTGGTGCTAATCATTAAGTGGGTTGGTGAAATCTATCAAGTTGCACTCTCTTGAGTCCCAATAGTACTCCATCTCCCTCTTCCTCTTCCTCTGCATATGTCTCTTCCTCTTCCACTTCCTCCTCCTCTTATGGAAGTTGAAGCCACAAAATGAACTCTATTGTCCTCAGGCATCTTAATAAAATTAGATATTATCAGTAGATAGCAGAAACAAATGCCTCTATATACATCAAATTAAATCACATGTATACTAGTGCATCCTGAAAAAATAACATACCCTCATATATATATTTCCAGTCTCATCACCGACATGTACACCATAACCCTTGGCAGCCTATATCATCAACCAACAATAATTCTAAATCATAAAGCAGATATTCTACAACAATCAATATGAATGAAATTATAAAGTAGATTTATTACCATTGCTCTATCTCTTACTCTGGCGGCTGATGTCACACTTGAGCTTGACCCACTCAATCTCCCTCTTCTCATTCCTTGTGAACCTGTCTTTTCTTTCTCCGTTTGTTTAGAATGTTGTACAGTTAGTCTAGTAGAGGCAGATGCAGTTTCCTTGCGTGGTCTTCCTCTCTTACCCTACTCAACCATATTAAGTGATTTCAATACAGTTGCATTGTACACAAATAGTGTTTAATTGAGTTATTGAAATACCTTAGGTCTTTGCTCAGGTGTAGTAGATGTAGAGGTACATGTTCTTTTGTTATGTCCAGTTTGGCCGCATCTTTTACAAGTCATAATCAGTCCAAATCTCCTAATTGTAGATGCATTTTTTTTCCTCCTCTAGTCCTCTTCTTCTTTTCTTCTTAGGCCTTCCCGGCATCTTCTTGATAGTTGGTGGCTTGATTGGATTACCAATAGCTTTTGGCCACATTTTTCTGCCATTAAGTGGCTCAAGTGCATGTTGATATGTCTCTATGTACCTTTGAACTGTATAGTGAGGGTCAACATAATCTGCAACATCTCTTTTCATGAAATGAATCGTTGAACATGCATGAATACATGGAATTCCAGTCAAGTCCCACTGTCTACACGTACAAGTACTTAACCTTAAATCTACAACATATTGATCATCTTCAATTGCAACTTGAAATTTATCCTCCACAGATGGTTTAGTAACACACAACCTACTTTGGTATTTGACAACCTCTAATTTCTTCCTCACCCTAGGGCAAATCCTATCAGTAACACTACTCATTTTTGTCAGATTTTTATGTTGTCTTTCCATAAGATCAGTTCTAATGGACTCAAGCATTTCTATGATATGTTTTCCCCTTGCGTGAAGAATATATCCATTAAAAGTCTCACTTACATTATTGTCTACCATGTCTGATCTTGGTATAGTAGATATAAAGGCCTTACAAAATCTGTGGGGTTCCCTTTCAATGAAATCCTTATAAGCCTCTTCATTCTCAACCTTAATCTCCTCAAGCTCTATGTTGTAAGAAGCTGGATATGTACTACGAACACATCTCCAAAACATATTCTTCAAAACTTGCCCCTTAAACTGCTTTTTCCAATTCATGTAGATGTGTCTGGCACAATTTCTGTGTTCGGCAAATAGAGCTAACTCACTGATCGCTTTGGTGAGTCCCTATGATAGAAACAAGTAAATAGTAAATTTAAATAAAATAATGAAAATCAATGATTGCAATGTTAGACTAGGTTGAATTACAAACCTTTTGTTGATCACTTATAAAAGACCATCCCAATCCATCAGTGACTCCAAGCTCTTCAAACAATATAGTAAAAAACCACCTCCAACACTCCTCATTCTCAACCTCTACCACAACTCATGCAATTGGAAACATTTGATTGTTTCCATCTTTGCTAATAGCACACAACAAAGCTCCACCTAAATATGTCTTAAGAAAACAACCATCAAACCCTATGATTGGTCTACATCCCTCTAAAAACCCTTTCTTTAGTGCACTAAAACCTACATACATGCCTCTACAAATGCTATCATCTCCCAAAAGAAACTCAAACCTTCCTTCAACATCCACACGTAGCAACTCAGCCATGTAGTTCTTTAATTCAACATAATGTTCTGCCACAGACCCTCTCAACAGCTCAAGCGCCTTCCATTTGCCTTTGTATAGCTTCCATTTTGTGGCCTGTACTGCATAATTTTTCAGTAAATCAAATTCCAATTCTTTTATCTTCCAATTGGGATTTCTTCTGAAGTGCTCATGATACTCTCTAGCAATCCATTTGACAGTTAATTGTCTGGTGTTCATGTCTCTGTTGCACTTATGCTCATCATGATAGTACTTCACAGCAAATCTTTCTTCATTCAATATTAAACTACCATAAAGCCTCCAAGGACATCCCTCAACACAAATCACTTCCAGTTGCTTGTTGTTAGTCCTCTTGATTTGTATATTATATCCATTTAAGATGGCAATCCTCTGAATTGCATCTCTGCACTAGTTTTGACTTTCAAACCTCATGCCAAGTTGAATTTTCAATTTTTTATGATAACATTTCGGATCATAAATGACAATCTTTTTATTCTTTTCAAGAATATCTCCCTCCTAAAATATGAAGTTATCACTACTTATGGAATCAGAATTCATCTCACCTTCGGAATCATTATAATCTAATTGCATTCCAATAACAATTTGTTCATCCTGAATCAATGGAACAATTTCAAGACTCTTTGAGTTCCCAGCAACCTTATTTCTTCTTGCATCAATGTATTCATCATCATCAGTCTCCAAATCATGCTCAGATAGATCATCTGAATCACTCAAATCTATTGGAAAGTACTCTTCATCTTCACTAGTTTCAAGGTCACTTGGTTCTCCTATGATCTCATCCTGCTCACCAACTGCACTTGCTGCAACTTCACAACAATCTGCTATTACTGGATTTTCAGAAATCCCCTTGTCAATATCTTTTTCAAGTGATCCCTCTTTCATGCCACCATCTACATAAACATTCACCATAAACTTTCCTTGATTTGAATACTTAATCATATCTATCACACCCACATCATTAGAGATTTTCTTCATAGTACCAAAATCTTGAACCCTAGGAATCCTATACAAAAAAGTCTTTCCCAACTTTTGTATCCCAATTTCTCCACTTCTTCTTCCAAGTCAAAAAATCCAAATCTGTCAACATCTAACTCATGTCTAGAGGTAATATCACCTCCAACATATATCAAGTCATTTGTGGAATTAATGATATGTCCACCATGATGAAAATATATGGAAAAAGTATTCCTGCAACAACGATAAATAACATGTTGAAATGAATTAAAAAGTATCATAATTACATAAAATAACAATTACATACATAAAGGCTCTCTAATTAAATGATAACAAAATAACAGAAACACTAATCACAAAAAAAAATCCCCAATTATTGCATTTTCAGAAAAATCCCCAAATTATAGAATTTTCAGAAGAAAAAAAAACTCAATTCCCTAATATTTGTAATTCTGATGAACCACAAAATAATATCATAAAATTTGAGAAAACCCCCAGTTGATAAAAGCACCCCACCAAAATCGACAAATATATCATACAAGTGAAGAAAATATGGATGAATTACAGAAAACTCAAAATTTCAGAAAACCCTAACCCAAATCCTAATCTTTGAAATTGTGAAGAATATGAATTTACATAGCCTCTAACCACTAATTTCCATCAACATGTGTAATAAAATCAGAATAAGTAGGGATTAAAGTTTTATCCATCAGCCATCAGCAAAGTTCAAACTTCGTAGAACTCGTGGACTGCCCAAAAAATCTGAATAAGTTAGGAACGTATTTAAGATATTGAAAGAATTTCCTCAACTTCATGCGGAACAAGTTACAATGATTTGTGAAATTGGGGAATGGAAAGATAGGTAGGATTTGTGAGAAATTGTCCAAACACAACGGGGGGAAAGAGTTTTTGCCAATGTCCATAAACTCATTTTGCTTATTTCAAGTAAAGAAATTTTAATTCATTAACTCACAATGACGACGTGGCAGCTGACGTGTTCGGGCAGATGGACACGTCAGTGGAAATAATTTCCAGGGCTGACCGAGGTTAAAAAACAAACAACATATATAAAGTTAGGTTATTTTGACCAATAATTAAAGGTTTGGTTAAAATGGCAATTTGAGTAAAGGTTGTGATTTTTTTGACAATTAACCCTTTATTATATCATATTTAGGACCTATATAAAAGTGTGGATGTTTCTTACAAATATGAATTGTCGAATATTTTCTTATCAATGATTATTATTTAAGGTATAATAGTAATTTAGGATTTTCATATTTAAATAATTTTAAATTAGAATTCTAATTCAAAATCCTATAGAATCCTATTATAATTAGAACTTTAATATATAAGGTATTTGTATTATTTTTTTCATTAATTTGAATTAATCTCCACGTGTGTTGCACGTGATCTAAAACTAGTGTATATGTGTGTGTGTATATATATATATTCTTAAAAAGGAAATCTAACACAACATTCTTGTGTTCCAATTGTTTGAATATCTATATACATTGCTGATGTTTTACTTTATACACAAGCATAAATTGCAATGATTTTCTTGCCATATTGATTTTGATTTTTCAGAAAATTAAAAAGAAAAAATAAAGAGTCCCAAACACGCCTCATCGACATCTATAAATAGTTCGCCATGCAAAATGTTGGGAGGCTAGAGGAGCTTACCTATTTAGGGCTGGTTGGATTGGAGGTTGGGTAAATAAACCCACCATAATCAGTGCTTATTTTTGTTTGGATTGTGGGCTACGTCCCTAATTGGATTGTGGGCCCCGAATAAGAAATGAGTGATATATTGAGAGGGATAAGGTCTCTCGGGCTTGAGTTAATTCAACCCACCAAGGATTGTGGGTTGATAAACCCCTTCTCCATCCCAACAGTAGAAAAAATGAAGTTATTTGAATACCCCTTATTTTAGAGTAGAAAGTGAGTTCATTGATTAAATAAATGACATGTAAATCTACTCTCCATTGCATCAATATCATTTCTAATCATCTACATCAAATTTCACTGCAGGTATTCAAACAGTGAGAATAACTCCTTGTGCTTTCAGTATGTAAGGACAATGGTCCCTCCAAAATTCAGGTCTTGAAGGTCAAGTTTCGGTGCTACAAAGCCCCTGCATTTGGCAATCCAATTATATTTTGCAGTACCGAATGTATTTTTCATGACCGATGTATAATTTCTGAATAAAGTATGCATCGTATATACCAAAGAAATAGTTAACAATTAGAAAAGTGGCACCCTCCTTAAGTTAATTTAGTTAGGTAGTGTTTGGTTCATGGGTTTAGGTTGGTTTGGGATTATAAACCAACCTAAATCCATGTTTGGGAATTGGGTTTGAGGCCCGATTTTGGTTTTTGGGTCCGGAGTTAAAATTGGGTTTATGGTGGATAATGCTTAGGTTTATAAACCCACCATTTTTTGTGGGTTTAAACCTTGCCCAACAGTGCACAATAGAAAATGACCATAGTGCCCTTACTTTTTGGATGCAAATGACCTATATGCCCTAGGCTTCCTAAAAACCTCAAAAATGCCATTAGATATAAGGCTCCACAATCCCCCTTTTCAAACCCTAGCCGTTTCTTCTTTTAGGAGAGAACAATAAGGCAATTTCGAGCAACACTTCCACTTTTTGGACACCAAGGAGCTCTATAAATCTACTTAGGGATTTTTGCAAGGGTGATCAAAACTATAATGAAAGTGACACTGCTAATGGCTCCTAGGCACTATGTTAATTATGTAAAGTGACAACTCTTGCACATGTTTAGCTGTGAATGACTAACTATCCTTTTCATATGACTAACATCTAATATTGGGGCATTCTTGCTAGTATTTACTTAACATGTTCCAATAATGCACAAAGACTTATGGACATTGCAAACTTAACCATAAACTGTAGATACCAATTTTTAAACTGAATGCATGTCATCTATTCTTCCCAAAGTGTCTCTCTCAACAAAATTGGTTGATTTACATAGCATGGAAGATACACATCAAAATATTATTTCATAATTTAACTATGCAGGATAATACATGAACATGTTCCACACAAATTAATTTGCAACACATGGAGGTAACTACACATGTAATAAAACCAACACTACTTCCATTGACAAAAAAATAAAACAATCGCATTCAAACACATCTATCAACATGGGCATTTTATGTCTTTGTACATAATGGAAATGTCAACTAGTAATATTGATCGAGCGATGGTGTTTGGAGCATGTCACTCTAATACATATTATGAAGTCATAGGTGCAATATATTACAACTTATAAATTTCATTCATCTTTTGGAAGCTCGACTTTTGCATCCACGACATGGAGAGAAAGAAAAATGAGATACCCACAAAACATATAAAATCTTGCTTGCTTCTTATATCTTTGTTCACGAGCTTTCGTCATTGCTAGTTCGGCCTTCAATCGGCCTATTTTTTCAATGCAATCAAGAGCAATATCTCTAGCACGACCCTCAAGCGGCGGCTCCAACCAAATGAATACCCCACACGATTGTCTCTATATCCAAAACACCAAGAAAACTTCCATACTTCAAAATCAACATAATTAATCATACTTCTAAAAGTACAAATAATGGGGTAAGAACAAGAAGGATTAAATTAGAGATCATCATACCCTCGAGAAGGACAAGTCTTAAAACGTCGCATAGGATTTTTTTTGGTCCCGAAAGTTTGGATATGCATTGGATGACATGTCGACAACGGACGCTCACATCATTGGGTTGAGAATTCCCACCATAATCTCCTTGGTAATATGAAATTGAACTACATTCCGGCAATACTATATGGGTGAATTATGACACCAAACACTTGTTTCCACCTTACTAAAGGACAACCATATAAAACGACATACATATATCATATTACATCCGTATCTTACAATCTATGGCTCATTCAAGCATTCACATATGTAGGACTAATGTAAAGTGTCATAAATCGTAAACATTATTAATTGAATAAGGAAGCTTATGAAGATATGATAAAGAGCAACAATTGCAAAATGAGATCCACATATTTTTCAAAAATTTCTCAACTACTAAGCATGATGAGTCTTTCCCAAACCCATTCACCCAACAAACCTTCGAAAAAATTAACTATTAGGCAAATACCATTCTTGATTTAATCATGTTTAACAAAAGTTTGAAATCGACTATAAATCCAATCGTCATACCTACTCGACATTTCTTGTTGAGTTTCAGCGATCGATTTTGTGTAATGGACCAAACCTTACAACCTCACCCAAAAGATGCAAACTCCTTCACCCGTTGAGTCATTCCTACTTGAATTAATTTTTCCTCAGGAAATCGAAGAACCCACACTTAGATCCACACATATTAAAGATGATATTGTCCTAAAGAAGCTACAAACATACTTGGAAATTTTCACTTCATTCTTCAATGTTGAACCTCCTCTCGACAGTGAAGCCGCCGGTTTTGGGGAAATAAAGGATGTCCAGTGAAGCAAGTCTAATTTCCTGGGATATTTTGGTATTTGTTTTTAATTTAATTCATTATTTTATGATTTTTTAAATTAAGGGTATTTTAGTCTTTTCATCTTTTTTATCAGTCTTATCCAACAAAGCAAACATAAAATGTAAATTAACTCATATTTGCAAACCCATAATCATTCAAACCAAACATAAAATTTAACACAAACCTACCACAAAACCTACATACCAAACACCCAAAAAACATCATTTTTGTCTTCAGTGAACAGTACAATCCCACCATTTTAATCAATCCTAACAAACCCATCATTCAAACCAAACTGGCCCTTACAGATATTGGTCCGTCGAGAACTCAATTGTTTTTCTCAAAGCAATACGATAAGAATTTCAAGTACTTATTGTTTTTCACTTTACAATCTAAGTTTATTTTTTATGCACAACATAGCGTGATCAAAGAACACTTGACGGAAGAATTACATTCCATTGTGCATCAGATTACTTATGTTCTATTTTATATTTGTTGTTCTACTTCTATAATATTATAATTGGACGTGTGGATTAGGTTGCATTTTTTATATTTTAACAAACTAATATTTAAACAATTGTAACAAGTATTGGACGTCTGTTTTCTAATATTTGAAGAATAGAAGTTATTTTTCTTTCTCTAGCAAGTTTAGGAATACTTTATAGAAAATAAACCCTAGCTAAGATATGTAATCAAATTAGGGAAAAAGAAATGTAAAAGAGAATATTTGATGATATATCAATCAATCCACTTTACAACTGAGTAATACATCTCTATTTATAGTGTTTCACATTGTCTTGTCCATCTAACTAAAACATCTAACAATCCTAACAAACTCCAGCTGCATATATCTGCTTATGCTTACATATGTATATGCCATGTGTGTGTGTATTCTATCATCCCCCCTCAAGCTGGAATGTGAGAACAATCCCAGCTTGGACAAAAGAATCTGAAATTGAGAAGCTCCAAGTGATTTAGTAAAGGTCCACCAACTGTTGAGTGGTTGGTACATGGATCAAGCGAAGGAATCCATCTTTGTACTTATTACGAACAATATGACAGTCAATTTCAATGTGTTTGGTATGCTCGTGAAAGACTGGATTTTCCACTATGTGCATTGTTGCTTAGTTATCACAAAAAAGATCAATTGGTTGTGGAATAGAAATCTGCATATCAGAAACTATGTAGTTGATCCAAATGAGTTCACAAGTAGTAGCAGCTAAGGCACGATATTCTGCTTTTGCAGAGCTACGAAAGATGGTATTTTGTTTCTTGGTTTTCCAAGAGACAAAGTATTTACCAAGAAAAACACAATACCCTGTAAGAGATTTCCTAGTGTCTTTATAAGAGCCCCAATCTGCATCAGAATAGCTTGTTAAAGAAATAGAAGAAGACTTAGGATAAAAAAGGCCAGAATGAGAATTACCCTTGAGATACTTTAGCAGGTGAACCAAGGTAGTCCAATGAGAAAAATAGGGTGCGGATACAAATTGACTAAGCTGCTACACAGCATAAGTAATATCTGGTCGAGTGAGATTCAAGTAGAGAAGTCTGCCAACTATCCTCCTATATTGTTCAGGATCTGAAAGGGGTGTACCATTATGAGCATAGAGTTGTAGACCTGATAGCAAAGGAACAAAATTAGGTTTACACTCTATGATGCATGCATCTGTGATCACATCAAGAATATATTTCTGTTGACAAAGATGAGTACCTTGATCAGTATAAGAGATTTCCACACCCAAAAAATACTTAGCAATGCCTAGATCCTTGATGGTGAATTGATGATGTAAGTAAGCCTTTAAGGAAGAGATAAGATCATTAGATGTGCCAGTAATAAGAACATCATCTACATAAACAATCAGGGCCAAAAAATCATTGTTCTTCTTATAGGTGAACAAGCAGTGATCATGGCTTGATTGATTGAAACTAATATGAAATAGCTTAGAACAAAACTCGTTATTCCATTGTCTAGAAGCTTGCTTAAGACCATAGAGGCTTTTTTGTAGTTTACAGACCTAGCCATTAGTAGTAGCTTGATAACCAGGAGGTGGTAGTATATAAACCTCTTTATCAATGTAACCATGCAAGAACGCATTGTTGATATCAAGTTGAAAGATATCCCATGCTTTAATTGTGGCAAGAGCAATTAGCAATCACACTGTAACAGGCTTGGCAACAGGTGTAAAATTATCCAAATAGTCCTCTCCAAGGACTTGATGATATCCTTTGGCAACCAACCTTGACTTATATCTTTCTATTGTGCCATTGGGATTTAATTTGGTTTTGAATACCCATTTACAACCGATGGTTTTTTTGTCAGAAGGCAAAATAGTTAATTCCCATGTATGATTATCCTCCAAAGCTTGTAATTCCTTGTTCATAGCATCAACCCAATGAGGGTGTTGTTTGGCCTGTTCATACGTGGAAGGATCATTGATACCAGAAAGATTAGCGAGGAATATGTAGAAATCAATGTCTGAATGATCAGAAGTAAGAGGAGAGACTAAGTTGGTAACAAAGTCTTGAAGATAGGAAGGTTTATGAGTGGGCCTAGAACTTTTTCTGACAATAGGCAGTGGTTCTAAATTTGAAGAATCTGAAGAAAGGAAATCAGGGCTAGGTGGATGTGTACCATCAGTATGAGGGAAAGAAATAGATTCACTAGGTAAATTAAGATCATCCATGAATGGTAAAGCAAGAGTGGGATCAGAAGGAGACGAAGGATGTGTATGAAAAGGAAAAATGGAATCCAGAAAAACCACATCCCTAGAAATAAGAACTTGATGAGTTATCAAATCATACAACCTATATGTTTTTTGTCCAGGTGTATAACCAATCATGATACATTTATGAGCCCTTGATGTAAATTTGTCCTTAGCAGGAGAGACATTAGTGGCATAAGCAAAACACCCAAAAGGCTTGAGGAAATCATATGCTGGTTGCTGAGCAAAAAACACTTGAAAAGGAGATTTTCAATCTAGCAATGAGCAAGGCAGTATATTTATAATGAAGGCAGCAGTCAGAATAGAATGAGGCCATAGAAACTTAGGAGCTGTAGATTCAATCATAAGTGCTCTATCAATCTCAAGTAAGTGTCTGTGCTTGCGTTCCACAACTCCATTTTGTTGTGGAGTATATACGCAAGACTTATGATGTGTAATGCCCATATAAGAGAACAAAGATTAACATTCTTTGCTTAGAAATTCTGAGCCATTGTCTATCCTGATAACCTTGACGGAGGTATCCATCTTGTTACAAATCATTCTCAGAAAAGTAGACAAGGATGGAACAGCTTGTTTCTTAGATGAAAGTAAGCATATCCAAGTGTTTCTGCTGAAATCATCAACTAATGTCAGAAAATATGGAGTATTGGTGATACTTGGATGACCACAAGGTCCCCATATATCCACATGTAGCAGTTCCAATGGTCTTGAAGAGTGACTGGTATTGAGAAGAAACACTGCTCTGGTTTGCTTGGAAAAATGACATGTATCACAGGCTTTATAAGCCTGAACCAAGGAGGGTGTACATAAGTGTTTCAAAAACTCCAAGTGTGAGAGAGTGGAGGGAGCAACATGACCAAGTTTCTTATTGCCAAGAATCAAAAACCTTAAAGTATTGATCATTAGAGCAAGCAAGCATAGAATGATCATGTGAAGGTGGATCTCTCTGAAGGACATATAATCTGCCAGAAAGTTGTCCTTGAGCCAGAACTGAACCCGTTGTTATGTCATGTATTTCACAATGTGTGGAAAGAAATACTGATCTGGTATTCATTGATGTAGCCAGTTGAGATACTGATAATAGGTTATACTTGAATTAGGGAACATAAAAAACATCATGAAGAATCAGCTTGTCTGATAGAATAACTTTGCCAAAGTGTGTGACCTGCATTTGAGTTCCATCAGGCAAACGGACATGAGCTTGAGTTGTTAAAGGAGTCATATGTGTCATGATCATGGAATCATTACACATATGTTTACTAGCTCCTGTGTCAATGATTCAAGAGCCCTTAGATAAATGTTCCATCATGGTAAATGCAAAATGAGAGTCAGGAAAATCTAAGCATCCAGCCATATGAGCATAAGTGTTCGTATTTTCTAAAGATGAATTAGCATAATTGTGAGTAGCTAGGAGCTTAGCAACCTCTTTCTGTACCAATGCTGAAATAGCAGTAGAATCAATAGCTGACTGAGTAGAGTTAGAAGAATCAGCAGTAGTTGAGGAGTTGGAATCAACAAAATTAGCCATGGATTTCTGATCCTTTGGTTTATGATACCAATCGGGATAACCTTTCAACTTAAAACAATTGATTATCTCATGCCCTGGTGCACCATAATGATCACATATGAGCTTGGTCTTCTCTTCTTTAGATAAGAATTTTCTAATACCTCTGTCTCTACCATTAGAAGTGTCATTTCGACCACCATTATGGAAACCTCTTCCTAATGTCACTCTGCCATGAGAAGAAGTTCTAGATAACAAAACAGAACTATCTAGTGAATCAGGATATGTAGAATGAATATCTTATTGCCTCTCAACTCTCAAAATCATAGAATAAGCTTTGTCCACACTAGGCAGGGGATCCATAACTAAAATTTGGCTTCGAATTGCATCATAAGAATCATTGAGACTCATTAAGAACTGTACAAGCTTAGAACTCATGTCAAAAGACTCCCACTCAGCAGCAGCAGTACAAGAGCATAGGGGTTTTGGTAAAACTAAAGCATACTCATCCCATAGCTTGTGAAGATTAGTAAAGTACATAACAACAGATAAATTGCCCTGAGAAAATGTACTAATTTGTCTCTGTAAATGGTTTAAATGTGGACCATTGCAATCACCAAAACGCCTGATAATGGTATCCCATAAGATCTTAGCAGAATTTGCATATAAAAAAGCATTAGAAAGCTCTTTAGAGAGTGAATTGAGTATCCATGATCGAACCATAGAATCTATTATATCCTATTGCTCAACTAATTGTGGATCTGCTAGCCTAGTTATAGAACCATTGATGAAGCCAATTTTATTCTTAGCTAGGAGAACCATTTGGATCGATCTTGTCCAAGGTAAAAAATTATCGTTATCTAGCTTTGTGGAGACAAGGCACATACCAGGAAAATCTGAATTGTTAAGCAAAAGTGAATCATGATCTCGAATCTGGTACTAAATTGCAGAAGTATTGGAAGAACTCGGAATGTCAGATGCAATCGGAGATCGATTATCATTGGCAGCAAGCGCGAGCCATACATCAGAATGAGGAAAAGATCTCTGATTACGTGGTGCCATTCCAATTGAATCAAAAAGCCCAATCAGTCAACTAATACCATGTAGAAAATAAACCCTAGCTAAGATATGTAATCAACTTAGGGAAAAATAAATGTAAAAAAGAATATTTGATGATATATCAATCAATCCACTTTACAACTGAGTAATACATCTTTATTTATAGTGTTTCACATTGTCTTGTCCATCTAACTAAGACATCTAACAATCCTAATGACCGCGCGTCGCAACGCGGTAAAATTATTAATTTCTTTCCTAACCTAACCAACTAGTAGCTATGGCAAGTAAGAGTCGATCCCACGAGGAGTGATGATTAATTATGTCACCTATGTTCAATTCAAGAGACAGAAAATGTGGGGGGTTTCAGATAGATAAACTATTACTAAATTAAATAAAATAAACCTAGAAAAAAAATTAAACAAGGATTCAATGTATGCAAATATTTCAGTTAACAGTTCAATTATTCCCCAATATCAATTATTCCCCAATCAATGTATTACCCCTCCCTCAGATTATCATGGAATTATCACCACTAGTCTAACAACAAGCTCTGTTAAATCAAATCGTCTCTTAAGATTAGTTAAATTAGGATAAGATCTCTAATTAACCCTATTTAATTGAATAACCTAGAATAAGCTCTCTAGATTTAATTCATCAAATGCATTAATCACCAAGACGATAGAATGAACTAGACTCCGAATACACAAGCTCGATTCGATAATCTAGGATTATGTTACCCTAGAGATGCACGACCTCTAGTTTACCACTTATGAAAATTAAACAACAACAATTAGGATTCATGATTTAAGATTCTAGCAATCAATTATCAAACACTTAACCTAGGTGATCAGGCTAAATCAAGCATCAATAATCGAGAACATTATGCACAGATAACATAATCAATTCCAATCAAACATCGAGAGGGAAATACGAGATTAATTAGAAAATAAATAGATATACGGGTTCAAACATCCCTGCTAACCGGAATTGAGAAATTAGCCGAGCATCCTTGAAATTAAATCCATAAAAGCAATTGAGAACTCCATCCAAATTAATCTATGAAAAAAAAATAAATATTTCTCTCTCTAAAACTCTCTCTCTCCCTCTCTAAATTCCCTCCGTGAACTCCTCTTTCTTGGCAAAAAAGTCAAGTAAATAAGGCTATGTGGCATGACTTTTCTTCCAGCCCTTAAGCATTTGGGCCACCAATCTTTAGCTAATGGGCCCTTGATTTTCCTCAGGCCCAAGCTCTCATCGGGTTTCCTTCCATATAATAATTTGCTAAGCCCATTACTTTAATTCTTTATAGGCCCAATTTCTCTCGTCTCTTTCCAATGATCCACGAACACTTCAATTTACTCCAAAATACTCCATAAATCCCTATAATAATCAAGAAAATAATGTATGAAGTATTTGAAGACCCAAATCACATATATGTAGGAAAATAGTGCATCCAATCAAATAAACGATCATAAAATTTCACATTAATCACCACAAAATTACACATATTTTCCACATATCAAATTCCCCCACACTTAAACATTTGCTTGTCCTCAAGCAATAAAAGAATTAGAGCACATAGGGAATCAAAATACGTGATCATCGTTTGCTCAGATTCTCACCAACACTTTGGGAACTCGAATCCATGTCAGGAACAAGACACAAACATGTTGGACACAATGCACAATCTCAAGAAATCACAAAGGTTGGAAGGGTATTAGAAATCAAACTTCTCATGGACAATTCATTAATTCACTCTACCACCTACATCAATCAACATACTTCAACTATTTTTACGATATCCTTCATTTAAATTAGAACTCGTTAAGATTTCACACACAATGAATCACCCCCATTTTTCTCTATTTTCTTTTTTTTCACATAGACGATGATTCTTCATCTTTTAATTTTTTGTGGATGGGGTTGGCAGCTCCACACCATTCTCAGGTTAGTCCATGAACTGCTATAAAAAAAATTCGTATTTTTTTCTTTCAAGTCTTTGGACCCCTAAGAACAGGCAGCTGATTCCACACCCCATCATCTTTTCACTTCTCAATTGTTTTCAACTCAACACTTTTATCTCCAACCACACCAATTTTTTTTTTCAACCAAGGGGGTTCATCAAAAGTGATCCAACTTCACAAATTTCAATCTAAACTACTTCCATCAAGGAATTAAAAGGTACATCTCAAGACACAAGTAGGCAAAGCAAATCAACTCAAAGTCATAGATTAATTCTCAAACCAACACTATCCTTCCTAACAGCAATTTCCCAAGACCACATTCAGTAAATTTAAACCAACACAAAACAAAGCTTAACAACACATTTCCCAATACATCATCGAATTCCCAAATAATGAAAATAAACAACACTCGAATTATCATTGCAAGCTCTCTTACTCAACATTTTTTTTATTTTTTTGTTTTTTTATATATATGCAAATGCAAGCAAAAATTAAACGTGCTAAATTAAAGCAAGTAAACATGCATCCTAATACAAAAAGAAATAAAAACAAGCTACATGCAACTATATGAACCTAAATGCAAACTATATGCAAGATATGTGATATATTCCACACATTATCAATTATTCAACATCTCCATCCCCCCACACTTAAAATCTTGTTTGTCCTCAAGCAACTCATCATCAAAACACAGTAAAAGATATAGACAAGACAAAGACATATATGCAAGGAATTTGGAGCAATAATAAAAAGTGTGGAATAGAAATCACCAGATCACCAAGGAGGTTTTGGAATTGGTTTCAAAGAAGACACATCACAAACTACCATGTCCAACCCTCCATTGAGTTTTATCCAATTTATCTCTTTGAGCTTTGAAAGTTTGGTGAGAAGTGTTTTATCTCTCAAGTTTTTTGTTAACACCATTTCCAAATTGTCCCTGCAATTCATCTCAAAAACTTCCTCGACAAGAGGGTCAATCACACTTAAAGCAAAAACAGAGTTATCATCATCAGGATATTTCATGGCGTCAAAAATATTGAATTTACTAACTTGCCCATCGAATTCCATAGTGAGGGTTCCCTCACTAACATCTATTTTTGTTTGAGAGGTGTTCAAGAATGGTCTCCCTAACAAAATAGGTGGTGAAATTGATGGGTCGCCATTCATATCCAACACATAAAAATCCGCAGGGAAAATGAGCTCATTAACCTCAATAAGAACATCATCAATGACCCCATCAGGATATGCATTACTACGATCGGCTAATTGAATGAAAACATGTGTATCTTTCAATGGCCCTAAATTTAGAGATGCATAGATAGAGCGTGGCATAACATTGATTGATGCTCCTAGATCTAGCATAGCACGCTCAATTCTAACATTTCCAATGCAGCATAGAATAACAAACATACCTAGATCCTATCGCTTTTAAGGAAGCTTCTTTTGAAAAATTGTAGATACATTTTCTCCCATCAAAATTCTCTCATCACCCTTAAGTTTTCTCTTGTTTGTGCACAAGTACTTCAGGAATTTCGTATATCTTAGAACTTGTTTGATCGCATCAATCAAAGTGATGTTGATCTCGACCTTGCGAAAAACATCAAGTAGATGTTTCTCTTTATCTTTCTTCGTTACCCTCACCAACCTGGAAGGAAAGAGAACCATATTAGCTTGGATATTAGGGGAAAAATCAGGTTTTACTTGTACAGATTTTGAAGTTTTCACACTGGATGATGGTTCGACACTAGGTGATCCAATGTCGACCTGTTCGGTAGGTTTATCTTCCTCATCGTTTTCCCGATTTTTTTCAGGCTTTTTGGGCTCCTCCAACTATTTTCCACTCCTCAAGGTTACTGCAAAAACATTCCTTGGGTTTATCTCAGGTTGAGATGAAAATTTTCTTCCATTTTGGGCTTCCAATCGACTCACGGTTGTCGTTAATTGGCTCGTTTGCGTCTTGAGGTATCTAATACTTGATTGGGTGTCCCTTTGGAATTGAGCAGTGTCCTTTTGGAATTGAACAGTGTCCTTTTGAAGTTGCATTGTATTTGAAACCAATGTCTTCATCATATCCTCCAATGATGTGTTGGAGTTTTATCCGGATGATTGTCCTTGATAATTAGAATTTCCTCCTTGGTAGTTGGGGTTCATTAAAAGTTGTGGAGGCTTGTTGTTCTCTCCATTGTAATTACCTTGCTGATTTTCCCACCTTAAATTTGGATGATCCCTCCAACCCGGATTGTACGTGTTGGAGTAAGGGTCATACTTCCTTCATTGGTAGTTTCCACTTCCCACAGCATTGGCATGAGCCTCAATTTCACCAAGCAGAACTCGACATGAATTTGTGGTGTGGTCAGTGGTATTGCAAATACGACACGGCTTCACCTAGGGAGTACTTACAATAACCTAACGAACAAAAGAAGTTAATTCAGTTAATCTATCCTCGATGGTAGAGCTATTTACCTCTTTTATGGATCGTAGTGAAGAATCACGAGTGTCAAATTGTTGCGAGGCAGCAGCCATGCTCGTGATGAGGAGTCTCGTTGCTGATGGTGTTTTGTCCAACAATGACCCTCCACTAGCCACATCGATGTAGTGTCGGTCCATCGAGGACAGTCCTTCATAGAAGTATTGAATCATAAGTTGATCAGAGAGTTGGAGATGTGGACAGCTTGCTTCCAGCTTCATGAAACGCTCTCAATACTCATGCAATGTCTCTCCATGCTGTTGTTGAATTCCAAGTAATTCCCTTCGAACATTGGCTTCTCAAGATGCAGAGAAGTACCTGGCTAAGAAGAGACTTTCCATCTGATTCCATTTTGTGATGGAACCTGAGGGGAGATAGTACAACCAATCTTTTGCAGCATCCTTCAAGGAAAATGGGAATGCTCTGAGTTTAATATGTTCCTCCATTACATCTTTAGGCTTGAACAAACAGTGTATAACTCCTTCAGATGTTTATGGGGATCTTCACCTGCACGTCCATAAAAAGATGAAAGTAAGTAGATTAATCCAGATCTTAACTCAAAGTTAGTATCTTCATTGAGATCAAGAAAGGTGATGTAAAGAGGTTGTTGAGTAAGTGCAGGATTTGCTAGCTCCATCAATGTTCGTTCATCTGTATTACTTCCTCCTCGTGTTCAGATTCACTCAAGTCTGATTCGGAAGAAGAGAGTGAAATTTCCAAGGCTCGTTTTGCCTGTCGCCTCAAGACTCGATCTCGTCGAGTTATCTCAAGATCGAATTCCAAATCCTTGTTACCTTAATATCGAGTACGCATCCACCACCTGAAATCGTGAAATTCAAGTGAGAAAATTCAAATCTCAGTAAGAAAGATTCCAGAAATTTCCGCCTAAACAATCAGTAGAAATTGACACTGGAAGACCAAAGTCACACTGGAACTACCAGTGTGAAAAACAGAGCAAAACAGAACAGATCAGCAGGCGAAAACAGGGCAGAAACAGAAGAGGTTAAACAGGGCAAACAGGGTAGATTCAGCGAACTTCACAGCAAATTTTTTTTTTTTCGAATTTTTAAAAAAAAATTTATATAAACAAAACAAGAAAAGAAACAAGATGACACAATAAATTCGAACCACTCCCTGGCAACAGTGCCAAAATTTGACCGCGCGTCGCAACGCGGTAAAATTATTAATTTCTTTCCTAACCTAACCAACTAGTAGCTATGGCAAGTAAGAGTCGATCCCACGAGGAGTGATGATTAATTATGTCACCTATGTTCAATTCAAGAGACAGAAAATGTGGGGGGTTTCAGATAGATAAACTATTACTAAATTAAATAAAATAAACCTAGAAAAAAAATTAAACAAGGATTCAATGTATGCAAATATTTCAGTTAACAGTTCAATTATTCCCCAATATCAATTATTCCCCAATCAATGTATTACCCCTCCCTCAGATTATCATGGAATTATCACCACTAGTCTAACAACAAGCTCTGTTAAATCAAATCGTCTCTTAAGATTAGTTAAATTAGGATAAGATCTCTAATTAACCCTATTTAATTGAATAACCTAGAATAAGCTCTCTAGATTTAATTCATCAAATGCATTAATCACCAAGACGATAGAATGAACTAGACTCCGAATACACAAGCTCGATTCGATAATCTAGGATTATGTTACCCTAGAGATGCACGACCTCTAGTTTACCACTTATGAAAATTAAACAACAACAATTAGGATTCATGATTTAAGATTCTAGCAATCAATTATCAAACACTTAACCTAGGTGATCAGGCTAAATCAAGCATCAATAATCGAGAACATTATGCACAGATAACATAATCAATTCCAATCAAACATCGAGAGGGAAATACGAGATTAATTAGAAAATAAATAGATATACGGGTTCAAACATCCCTGCTAACCGGAATTGAGAAATTAGCCGAGCATCCTTGAAATTAAATCCATAAAAGCAATTGAGAACTACATCCAAATTAATCTATGAAAACAAAATAAATCTTTCTCTCTCTAAAACTATCTCTCTCTCTCTCTCTCCCTCTCTAAATTCCCTCCATGAACTCCTCTTTCTTGGCGAAAAAGTCAAGTAAATAAGGTTATGTGGCGTGACTTTTCTTCCAGCCCTTAAGCATTTGGGCCACCAATCTTTAGCTAATGGGCCCCTGATTTTCCTCAGGCCCAAGCTCTCATCGGGCTTCCTTCCACATAATTAATTTGCTAAGTCCATTACCTTAATTCTTTATAGGCCCAATTCCTCTCGTCTCCTTCCAATGATCCACGAACACTTCAATTTACTCCAAAATACTCCATAAATCCCTATAATAATCAAGAAAATAATGTATGAAGTATTTGAAGACTCAAATCACATATATGTAGGAAAATAGTGCATCCAATCAAATAAACGATCATAAAATTTCACATTAATCACCACAAAATTACACATATTTTCCACATATCACCTAACAAACTCCAGCTGCATACATCTACTTATGCTTACGTATGTATATGCCACGTGTGCGTGTATTCTATCATACTTGCTATCAACAATAAGTGCTTAATTCTTCCATCAAGTGTTCTTTGATTACGCTCCGTTGTGCATCAATTTTCTTAATTAATCATTTTTCTGGCAAAAATGAAAAATTCCTCTGATTTTTGCTCAAATTGAGCTTGAATCGAATTGAATCAGGAAATTGATTTGAGATTTCATTTCATTTGGGGAGTGTAAATTATATTTTTGGTACCCAAACTATAACCTCATTTCAACTTTGGTATCCCTGTTTCCGCAACTTACAAAGTTGGTACTCGATATTTCAAAAAATCACACATTGCATACCATTTCGTCAAGTTTTCGTCCAAACTTGACGAAAGTTAGCTAATCCTGACAATTTGGAGCGAAAATTATAGCCTTATTCCCTAATTTAATTCTGCAACTTCGAACATGCCTTGAATTTTTCTCCTCTCTCAATCACCAAAATTTTTTTACCTTTCTCTCCAAATTTTCATCACCCTCTTCAGTACCACAACCATGAAGAGGATTTATTGTCAATTTTGGAGCTCCAATGGATCTGATTTCACAAATCATCAAACTGGATTGGTGTATTGTTTGTGTGGGATTGAACTTCAATTGAAGAATTCTTGGACGCCTGATAACCCGA
Source organism: Scutellaria minor (assembly GCA_954870855.1). Taxonomy (NCBI): domain Eukaryota; kingdom Viridiplantae; phylum Streptophyta; class Magnoliopsida; order Lamiales; family Lamiaceae; genus Scutellaria; species Scutellaria minor. Next base: position 5,640,860 of record OX940731.1, read on the forward strand.
GAAGACGCTACTGGGACAGTACTATGAAGTAAGTTTTCAAACTGGTTTACCAAAGCCCAGTTTATCAAATCTACTGGAGATTGAAGAGATGAGAAAGAAATTAGGGCACCTTCAAACTAGGGAAATGAAATTGGCGAAGAAAGCGTGAGATTTTCGCTCCAAATTGTTAGGGTTAATTAACTTCCGTCAAGTTTGGACAAAAACAAGACATAATGTATGCAATGTGTGATTTTTTGAATATTGGATACCAACTTTGTAAGTTTCGGAAATAGGGGTACCAAAATTAAAAGATGGGTATAATTTGGGTACCAAAAATGTAATTTTCCCTTATTTTAATACATTTTAGTTAAACAAATCTGGACGTCAAATATTGACTAAAAGTTTGATAAAAAATCAGGACTAGGTTGCAAAGTGAAAATTCGTCAATTTGGGGGTAAAGTTATTTTATGTTTTAAAGTACTCTATAACTAAGAGAATTAGATAAGTAATAGACAATGGCAAACTTTTAACCATCAATTGTTACCGGTATTCTTTCATTCTTCAAATGGGAAAATTTTATTTTTGGTTCTGTCCTAGAGGACTTATCCGATTTTGGTCATGTTCTTTTTCGATTATCAATTTTAGTTTTGTAATTGAAAATTGTGTCCAATTTCAGTTTTTTTATTTGTTGGAATTTGTATTTTCCAGCCAATTTTTGGCTATTGCCACACACTTGCCCCCAATTCCATAATTTCCAATCACTTACGCTTATATGACAATTTTTTTCGTATGTGACAATTCATTTTGCATTATTTTTGCTATTTAAAATACCACATCATTTAATGAATTAAAAAAACAAAATAATTAATTGAATTAAAAAACAGTATTAAAGAAAAATTAAAAAAATGAAAAACACAAAAAAAAAAAAAAACATTTAATGAATTAAAAAAACAAAAATAATTAACATAATTAAAACTGATCTTCTTCTTCCCTCATTCACATCTCACTTTCTCTCTCCACCAAAACACATAAAAAATGACCACAACATATGGCACAATCCCCACAGCGGCGCCACCGCCGGAGCTTCCATTTCATTCCCCCACGCGTGAACGGATCAGATCGGGCATCGGGATCCGACGGCCATGGAAAGCCATGATGGCCTCCTTCTCATGTCCAGAAACCTTCAACGCCGCCCTCCAGCGCGTGCGTACCAATGCCTCCTATTTCCACGTCAACTACGCCATTGTCGTTCTCTTCATGCTTTTCATCAGCCTTTTATGGCACCCCGTTTCCCTCATCGTCTTCACCGCAACCATGTTTGCATGGCTGTTTCTGTATTTTCTGCGCAACGATCCGATCGTGTTGTGTGGGTATGGGGTGGAGGAGCGGGTGGTGTTGGTGGTTCTGTCGATCTTCACGGTGGTCCTGCTGCTGCTGGCCCACGCGATGGTGTTTCTGGTGGGGCTGGCGGCGGGGATGGCGGCGGTTGTGGCGCACGCGCTGTTTAGGAGGACCAATGATTTGGTCTTTGATGAGGAGGAAGGGGGTGTGGTGGATTTGAAAGAGACTGCTTCTGCCTCTTATTCTTTATCTTTGTAGGGAAATTATATATATATGATCATGTAACTATTTTGAAGATTCATGATTTAATTATCATCTCTTTAGTTTTATCATGTTGGTTTAAATGATTGTTTCTCTCACAACGAAAGTGTATTAGTATGACGAGCTAATTGCTGCAAAACAAATATTTTTATACACCAGGTGCATGGATCTAGGATCCATGCAATTGGTGCATGAGAGAGCTAATCTTACTTCAATTTAATTGTTTTTTTTTTTGTAAATGATATTAGATATACAACTCAAGAAACTCAAAACCCGGCTAAAGTTCTCTTCTGGTGATGAGGAAGCCTGGTAGAAGTTGTTCAGTATGTGACAAAAAGCGGGTTGGAGAAGATGAAGAATCGGTGAGAAATGATTGCAGACGATGTCCTCCAACGGTGGAAACAATGTCATATACTTGCTAGGGAGGGAATGAGAGTTACAATATTCCTATGAGAATGGATTCTCAATAGCAAAGATGCTAGACAAATACATGGATCAATCTTAACAAAAAAACTTAGAAGATCCACCATGTAAAGGGCTATTGATCAGATGACACATTTTTCTCAAATGATGGACTTAATTTGAAGAAAATTTCCAAGCACTATCCTTAACATCAAGAACTATTTAAATCTTCTTCGAACTGACTTTGAGAATGAAACTGATCAAGGTCGAGAAGATACCATCCCAATGGATTAATGGAGCCAATTTTGATATGAAATTAATATATATACGTAATTTTCTTGGAGAATCATCATGAACTCTGGAGATGATGAATTGAGGTATGCAACTATATGCCACCTAATAGATAAAGCTGTCGAGCCAGCTGGACCAATTTAGCTCAACGGATATAGTTGAGTGGGTCGGGTTGGCACATTCCCTCATCAGACCTACATGGTTGCTTTTTAATACAACTTTAGTCACGTCAACAGACCAACAGGTCAAATTGGCCCAAAACCCCTAACAAAAATTAATCAAAAAAATTGTTAATTTAGACTAAATTACCAAGATAAATATATAATCAATATTTTAATATAATAATTTAGTAATTTTGATAGTTTCTTGTTTAATGATTTTAATAAATTAATTTAGTAAGAAAAAACTATTATCGGGTTCATGGGATATGCTTGTTGGGCCATTAATTTTGGTTGGGCCAAATAAGCCCAAATATTTATATTGCTATATTCATAACTCAATTCACTCTTATTCATGGGTTGATTTTCTCAAGCCGGGCTCAAATTGCCAGTTGTATAAGTAGGTTTTACTAACTTCCATAAAATAAAATAAAAATGACATTTGTAATTTAAAGTATTTACATTATACTTTTTTTAATATTTTTTTCAAATAAATTCACATCAAATTTTCAATGGAATTGAATATAACATCCCAAGTCGATAGCATAGAATAAATTGAGTTTAAGAATGACAGACTTGGAAGATTCCATGACTGAGTGAAAAAGCAGATAAAAGAATTGCGATAGATTCTAATACTTTCTGATATGATAAAGTAAAAGATACAAAGAAGTGGTGGAAGAATTCTGTAACTTTGATTGCATAAAAAACAAAGTAAAAAGTATATGTACAAAAGATGATAAAGAAAATGGGCCCACTGAACTGTAACAGCAGATGACTACTGTTATTTAGTGGATTAATTAAACCCAACCTTGTTTATATCTGCGAAAGAGTTGTTCGGTTTGAGCATTCTTGTAAGCACTGCATGCAATTAGATAAACCCATATTAGAACCACCACTGTAATAATCAGTACTATGTTGGCTTTCCTCCATTCCTCTCTTAGGTTTCCAAGCAGACCAGCCTTGCAAGAGTTACAATTATAGCACAATTGGCTCGGATCGTTGTTCCAAATGGTGCAATCTGGGCCTGCTGCTATGTTAGGCGGGCCGAGCCAAGTCGTGGGGTTCGAGTATTGGAACCCACACATTACTGGAGGCTTGCAGCATCCTGACTGTAGCATGAAAAATATTTGGAAACGAGACGTGAGAGAGATGTTACTATGGGAATTATAATCATAAAATAGACAACAATTGCTACAAACTAAGCCTTAGTCGTCTCTGTATCTGGGGTCGTCTATATAAATCATATATTGTTGTAGCGATCAGTTGAGGTTTGCACTATGTCTAATAGGATGCATACTGTGAAAGTTAATATGACAGTTATACGGTGACTATCAACCTAACACAGCACTCCTCCTTAATTCAAGTTCGGGACATTTAGTTACATATAGACAGAATCAATGAAAGTATGAAACAATATAATTTCTTGTTTTTATTATTAATTTTGAAAATACATACAAGACAAATATAACAGGATTCTTTAGTAGAAATCACCAATGGAAGGGTGCATATTGTGAGTGTATTATTGATAAAATTATGACAAGTCAAGCCTGGAAATGGGAAGGGTCCACCATTGGTTTGACAAGACAAAAGGAAACAGGCTAGATTAATTAGTCTCTTTATCTTAAAAAATAAGTAAAGATCATACATGAATTTGGATCTTGGTGTCGTTGTAGTCTTTTTATAACACAAAATACTAATCTTGATGTTGTAAAATATCAAAATAGATTGTTGTTGCAGCTAACCTCAACTTAAAGTACTAATATTTTATAATATAAAAAGACCAGAGTACCTGGCTATGCACACAACAATGATCCTTATCGCTCATATGATTATGTACAAGTTGACAACTAATTTCACTTCACTCATGTGGTTATTATCTTAATATCAAATGATGTGTGACATGTGTCATACTTTGAAAAATTCAATGATCTGCATTGTTTAATTTTCTTCAAAGTGTGTCACATGTCACGTATCATGTGGATTATAGTAATACCGATATGAAAAGTGTAAACCAAAGCCTAAGTTGACTAATGCAACAAAACCCTTTTGTAGGTCCATACCACTCTCTGCAATCATACAGAATTCCAAAAATCCAGCTTGTCACATGTTCAGTGATTTCTCTAGAAGAAAGAAAAATATACGAGTTTTCCTATTAAATAAATAAAGATGGAAACTAACTAACTGTGAATCAACCATCACAGGATCCTCTGCAGTGCATGACATATGAATTATGATGTGCTGTTTCTAGGAGGCAAAGTTCTAGTACTATGTACTGTTACAATACATACTACTCTGCAGTAGGTAAAAAATGACTAAAAAAAATATTTCCATTTTCACTATTTGTAAAATAATATTTCAATTTTTGTATAATCCTTCAAATCTCATATTAATCCTTGTTATCTTCTCAATTATCACATTCTAACAATTGTTAACAACCAAATGAAGAAGAAATGACAACATCATAAAGCAAACTCATAAAACTGTTAAACCTGAATAGGGGAGAGATGAGCAGCAAAGAAATCAGCAGGTAAAGCATACTTCAGAGTAAGCTTGGGACAAATTCCAGAATCCGCCAAACACGCCCTTATCTTCCCCCAATTTTCATCCCCGGCAATTTGATTCCTGAGCCACGACGAGAACCCCTCCAGCCTGTACTCCCGGAATCCGACGCCGGGGACGGAGTACGCGCCGTCAGGGCGCGTGACGACGAAGGCGAGCACGAGAATTGCGAGAAGCGCGAGTATGAGAATGAACATGGCAACTAAGTAGACCCCTAAGAGGCCTTCCTTTTTCCAGTAGGCGCCGACGAATCCGGCGAGGGAGACGAGGAGGAAGGCGACGCCGAGGAAGAGGAGCGGCCACCGGAGCCAGTGGATGCACTCGTTGTCCGGCTTCGACGCCAGCCATATGCCGGCGGCGATGATGGGGATGGAGCACATCAGTGCCACGAAGTTGAGGATTGCGGTGATGTTGTTGCTCAGTGCCATGGTTGTGGACTCTGAGGTGGGGGGTTTTGGGTAGTGTGAGAAAGTGGTTGAGAGGATTTGCTTTGGGAAATGGAGTCTGGTCGGTGGGGCTAACTTTTAACTCATCTTCGAGTGAGGATCAGGAATTTCTTTTTACCAACCGTCACCATTTTTTGTTACATTTAATATTTAATCTCGTTTTTAATAAATATGAGTGCGTGAGAGATTATTTGGAATAAAAGGCCTTATTTTAATATTGAGTCAATATGTTGCACCTTAAAATTAGGATTGATGATCAAATTTTTTTATGATTTTTAAAATGTGTTTGTGTTAGACATTCTTCAAATGATGGTAAAATGTATTACTCGGATGTTCGTAAGAGTTTTAAAGGAAAAAAATGTAACACGATTTAAGTTTTACTATTATTTATTGTTTTATAAAAATCAAAAAGTTGTTTAAAATTTATATGTATAAAATGTAACATAATTTATTGTTCCAAATATATTGTTGCTAAATTATTCAAAGCCAAATATTATTCGAGAGGGAATTTTCTTGATGTCAAGATCGGGCATAATGCAAGTTTCACTTGACGAAGTATTTGAAATTCTCGATTATTTTGGTTAAAGGTTCTTGGTGGAAAGTTGGAAATGACCAAAAAGTTAGAGTTTGGGATGAAGCATGGTTGAGAGATATCTCAAATTTTAATGTTTTTTCATCTGGTGTGTTGAGGGCTTTGAAACTTTGATGGTTCATGATCTATTTATTCCAGGTACTAGAAGATGGGATGTGGAGTTAGCTGAGGATCTCTTAAACACTAGACATGCACAAGAGATTATGGTCGTATTGTCATCGAGTTCGTTGGAGGATAAGATGATCCAGCACTATAGCAAGAATGGTTTGTATATTGTCAAAACCAGATATCATGTTGTTATGGACATGGTGGGCGGGGATCAATTGGTTCAATGAGATGATGGAAGAGGTGTAAATGTGTTACGTTACTTTGGGCCCTTTGAAAGAAAAGAAATCATATTTATGGAATGGAGAGGCTGAGAAACTTGAAAGGGTGGTTAAACTTGCATTGGAAACTTTGGTTAATGGCAGCCAAGACATTAAAAATTTGCAGAATTTTATTTCTGTACGAGAGGGTACAACACATGTGGGAGTGTCCTCCTCCTTAGATTAAATCAATGCGAACACCTCTTTCTTAAAAAATGAAGAGTTGGTTGGTTGTGAAGCAATTTTAAGAGATAAACTAGTAATACACCCGCACGACGCGCGGTTTATTATTTATTGTTGTAAAATATATATTTTGTAATAATATAATGAAGTTACATAAATTAAAAGACTATTCATATAATTTTTTATTATTTCAAAATATGTACAATATACAAATGCATTTTTTCATGTATCTATTGTTTTTTTAAATTATCTTTTATAAATAATTTTAGAAAATAATTGTATAAATTTGAGTTTTGACTAAAAAGGGTAGAGTTTTAATTAAATTAAATTTTACATTACTTTGGGTATGTAGTGTAGATGATGATGATTGTTATTACTTCATATAATTATATGACATTACAAAATAAATTGTAAAAATGTACAATTTATAGTTTATTAAATGAATAAAAACTTTCATAAAAAATTGGACCATATTGTTTCATTATTTCCCAAATATTTATCTTTTCGTAAATTTAACCTTTGACATGTGATTTTGTTATTTATTCAAGACTTGAGAACATGAAAGCTAAAATTAAATTTTCGAGGTTATCAAAAAAATTTATAAGGTTTTTTATACTATTTATACAAATAATTGAAAATTATTTGGTTATTCAAATTAATATATTGACTATAAATTATTTTTTATTATTTTCCAAAGAAAGTTTAATAAGACACGAAATTGAAAAGACAATGAAAATTTGTTTTGAAGGAAAAAAAATAAATCTTCTATTTTTAACTATCTATTACATAAATAGATATAGATATTTAGTAAAAAAAATATTTATATATATAGGTATACTTAATATTATAAGATGTTATAAACTTATAATAAATATAATAATATTTTTTTGAAAAATATTAGATTTACAAAAAATGTTTAAATTAAATCATTCAAAATACATTCTCAAAAAAATAAAAATGTTCTATATATAGCTCAAAAATTTATTGTAAAATAAATAAATAAATAAATATATATATATATATATATATATATATATCACCACCCCCTTCCACCAATAGGCACCCTCCATTTTCCCAATCTTGCCTCCCTTACCAATCATATTTTCTTACTTTTTTTTTCTTTTCCTTTTTTTTTCTTAGTTTCCATTTTTGGAAAACAAAATGGTCGGGAAAATGGACCTACTATTTTTAGCTATGGTCATGTTATTATATATATATATATATAGATATATGGAGAATTTATTTCATGTTTTTCAAGAACTAGCGACGGTGACATTGAAGTTGGGGAAGGTGAGGCTTTTGATCTTCCAGAGGCTCTTTCCTGAATCCACCGTCTGTTGGAAGAGAGTGTTGATTGAGATAGATTGTAAGGAGGGAGCAGATGAGATTAATTATCAAGTAAAGACTTTTCAGAATTTGAGACTTTTCAGAATTTGAGAGTACTATTAAGGACTGTTATCATATTCTTCTATAAGAACCTTTTTTCAAATCAAATTTGTATTTAGATTAGCAAATGAGGTTGCCCATAAGTTGGTAGGGAATTCTCTTTTGCACTGAATCTGTTTGTTTTGCTAAATCAATCTAGTTTTCAAGACGAATTGATTGATCATAATTATAATGACTCATCTTGATATAATATAGGCCATGTTTTATCTTAAAAGAAATTGAAACTCTTTTATAGTCACATATATAAGTTTTGGAACTTCATGAAACCGTTATAGGGTTAATAAATATTTTTAATGTTGCCTTAACACAAGCGACCAAAATTTGTTACGTTAGTTTTGGAAAATCAATTTCAACTGCATGTGATTTAAAAGATATATTCAATTTCAATCATTTTTTATGGAGAGAGCATGGAAAAGCCTCTCTCTCTCAAATCTAATAGATTTTTCGTATATGAGTCACTTACACATCTCAAATTAATTTTTTTCCAAATGTTTTTTTTTTCAACCCTAAAAATGACCAGTAATATATAATTATTAAAAAAGTTCACTTTTTTTTTAAAGATAATACTATACGACATATAAAAATATTAATATACTTTTCCTAAAATTTACTTTAAAGGTTAAGTTAAATAATGTTATACGATTTATATATACACACACATTAGTATAATACATGTGTGTTGCAAGTGAGATATTATAACTACATGATTTAATATTAAATATTTTTAATTTTTAAGACATTAACTATTGTTTTTTAAAGGGTTAATTGCCGGAAAAATCACAATCTTTACTTTGTCATTATAACCAAACTTTTCATTATTGGTCAAAATAACATAACATTATATATGTAGTACGTTTTTTGACTAAGATAGTAAAAATAAATATTCATTATCTATTAAAATACAACTTTTACCCAAGTTTTCTAGTATTTTTTGTCTTTCACACTTCTCCCCTCCACTCCCTCAAGCTTATTAAAAAATAAAATTCAACTTTTCCATAACTGATTTCAGTCATAAAGCATACTACATTTATGAAGTTATGTTATTTTGACCAATAGGGAAACGTTTGGTTACAATGATAATTCGAATAAACGTTGTGACTTTTCCGGCAATTATCCCTTTTTGAAAATATATAAATTTCATTAATTACAATAATTTCTTTAAAGTTCAATTAAAAATTAATTAAAAATTATCAAAAAAGAATTTTCACTCGCATCATAGAAACATCTTGTTTCTATTTTATCATAAAGTTAAATTAAATCATTTCTATTTTATTTGTTAAGTTGTTGATCATATTTACAGTTTAAATCCTCTTCAAATCTATGGATTGATATTGGATAAAATGCTTCAAACCCCCTTATGATATAAAATTTCTTCGTATGTTCCTCCCTCTATTAAAAGAAATACATCACGTGGGATTTAATAAATGTTGCACGTTTTCCATACACTATTAATGTTTACAGCTATGTTTTACATGCGTTGTTAGCGAGACAATTGAAATTTTCTACCCTTTTCCCACGATTTTTTATGTTTTGGATTACATTTTTGCCGTTTTCCATTCTTTTCAGACTATTTCAATATTATTTCTTATATTTTTTGAATATTTTGCAACCTTAATTTAAATATGAATTTATACTCATAAATCTCTTGATTTAATTTTTCTTTTAAACTTTATACTTATGTAATCTATTTATCAATAAATTTTAAAATATAATAAAATAACTCTTAAAAACTATAACATAAAAATTGAGAATTTGAATTATTTAAAAAATTAAAATTCAGATATTGTTCACATCTTTAAAAAAAATAAAGTGAAAATAACAAATTGAAAAATAATCAAGTTACAAATGATCATATATTTACAAACAAAATACAAAAAACTACAGTACATACCTATATATATATAATATTTTTTTTCATGAAATAAGAATAATTTTAATAAATCTGAAAATTCAAAATTAAATTGAAATATGAAAATCGTGAAAGTATTCAAAAGAATCCAAGTAAGATTTGAAAAATTATATAAAAAACATTCATGGTTATAAAATAACTACAAATATACAAGTATAGAGATTAAAAATTCAAAGAGTAATTTAAATAATTCTTAAAAATTCAAAATAAAAATAAAAATATGAAGATTGTTAAAAAAAAAAATACAAATAAAATCTGAAAATTAAAAAAATATCTTAAGATCATACAAAATACAGAATTACAAGATATATATTGAGAATAAACAAATCCAAAAAATTAAATAATATTTTAAATAAATCTGAAAATTCAAAATAAAAATAAAAATATGAATGTTGTTAATATAATTAATAAATATAACTAAATCTCAAAATTTTTAAAATATTATTATCAAGTATAATAGAATTTCAATTTATTTGAAAAAATCATATTTTAAATGTTAATTTCCATATTTTTAAAATGTTTATTTTCATTAAAATCAAATTTTATATCCATTTTTCATGCTTAAATCGTCTCACGGATCTTATTTTGTGAGATGGGTAGGGTTTTATAAGAAAACACGTGGATTCAAAATGAAAAATATGTAAAAAAAAAAATTTGTGTATCCGGTAATTATACTTTTTTGCATATCATGTAATACTTTTATATTATGAGATCTATGAGGTAGGTCAAATCAGATCAATCTTTAAAAAAATACGTTGATCCAATTTTTTTCCTCATTGGTGAGTCATATAATATGTAATACTTTTGTAAGTATTATGTAATATTTTTTTTATATATTATGTAATAATTTTGTATATATATATACACACACTACATAATATTATTTATCAAAATTAAAATTTTGTATAAGTATTACATGATATATCTTTATATATATAAAAGTAAGACCAAGTGTGCCATATGACATTCATACAATGCATCCACATTAAATTTTCTCATTAAGTGTTCTTTTTTCCTTTTTTTTAGATAAATTTTATTTTAATTTCACAAATTAAATCTATAATAACTAGAATTTTAAAGCTAAATAATGTGGCTATTTAATGATATTAATTCAATTAATTATGTTAATAATAGACATTAGTAAATAATATATGAATTTTATTAAATTTCTTAAAATAACACATGGTAGATTCAAATATATTCATTTATAAATATCAAATTGTTTAATTTAATTTTTTTTAAAGAATAATATAAAAATAATTAAAATAAAGGTGAGCTGATTAAGAATGAATGTCCACTTATTATAAATGAAATTAAATAATTTTTTAATACGTGTTTTATTTATATTTTTTTCTTATATAAATATTATTTACATTGTTTTAATTTTATTAAGTTTAATTTAGTGTTTTTTTCTCCCGTGTATTACACAGGCTTAATACTAGTACATATATAAAAGTACTATTTGACACACAAAAGTATTACATGACTCTGTGTTGACCGATTTCTCGTACCGTCTCATAGAATGAGATTCGTGAGACGGTTTCACCCAATAAATATATTTATAAATAAAGTGTTGGATTCAATATGAATCTTGTAGTGATAGGTGTATTAATGACTTAGACATTCAAAAAAATATTTGATCTATGTATTTTAGAATTATGTGAAGATGAGAAACAATTTTAAGGGAATTGTTTTTTTTTTTATATGTAATCTTCTTTTATTTTGAAGATATTGTTTGGATGATTTATTATCTGCTTGTGTATAAATCATCTTTTGTTTGTTTTCTTGTATTTAATGTTTTTGTATTTTAATTTCCGCTGCATATATTTATAAAGTGTCCTCGCATCTTTTGTGACATTTTATACAACATATCTGACCTTTTGTCCATAACAGATGCTTTCAGATTTTTACATTTTCAGTCTATTCATTCTTTTCTTTTTATCATACATACTTCGTCAATGATGGAAGACTTTTCAATCATATCTTTATGGCCCAGATTAAATTGATACTAATGCTGTCTCTCCTCCACATTAATTAGTTAAATAAATATTACAAAGTATTTAAATCAAACCTGTGAGATATGTTAACTTGATAGATATATTAACTTCCCTTGTGTGAATGGATCATCTGCAGCTGCTCTGTGCTGCTATTTCTCTCCTATCCATTTTCCAAATCTCTCTCGGAGTTGACACACTCTTTCCAGGCCAAATTCTTGCTGAGGGGGAGAAATTAATCTCTCCAGGCCAAATATTTGAGCTCGGATTCTTCTCTCCCGGAAATCGACAGCTAAATTCTTGGGAATATGGTACAAAGCTACACCAGATGTCGTTGTTTGGGTTGCCAACAGAGAAAATCCAATCACGGATTCACATGGAGTTTTGATTTTATCCAGAAATGGAACTTTGGTTCTCAGCTCAACTCGAAGCTCGATTATTTGGTCTTCCAATTCATCCATGGAGGCATCAACTCCAGTTCTCCAGCTCCTGGATACCGGAAACCTTGTTCTCTTGGACAATTCGTCGAACATTTGGCAGAGTTTTGATTTCCCAGGTGATACCAGGCTGCCAGGGATGAAGATCGTGGAAAATCCTGATTCTGGATTGTACAAACATTTGACGTCCTGGAAAAGCCCTGATGATCCATCAACTGGAGAATTCATTTACAGGATTGAAAACAATGGACTTTCTCAAATGAGTATTTCCATGCGGAGTGGAAAACGATGCAGGACTGGCCCCTGGAACGGGTTTTACTTCTCGGGGCTTCCCCTGGTACGTGATCAAGCTTTTCGAGTTGAAACAGTTTTTGACAATGGCAGATTAATTTCCATCTCCAACCCTTACAACAGTTCAGTTTTCATAAGGTTGACCATGAATTATTCGGGCTTGCTTCAACAGTACATAATGAATGAACGTAGAGATGGATGGCTTCTTGTATACTCTTTGCCAAGCGATACGTGTGACAACTATGGATGGTGTGGGGCTAATAGTGTATGTACAGCTTTTAAATCACCTGTATGTGCATGCTTGAGGGGATTCGTGCCAAAATCTCAGAAAGATTGGAGTCTATCCACGTGGGCAAGCGGATGCAGACCAACTCTATTGCCGCTAGATTGCCAGAGAAAGGATGGTTTTATGAGGGTTGAAAGAATCAAAGTTCCCTGACACATTGAGCGGTTTTCAAAGAGAAACTGGTATGAGCATTGATGAATGCCATAAGAAATGCTTAAGGAACTGTACTTGCACAGCTTATGCTTCTCCCTATTTGAACAATGAGAAAAGTGGCTGTTTGATGTGGTTTGGGGACCTGCTTGATATCAAAGAGTTTGTCGGAGAAGTTAGTACTGGCCCAAATATCTATATCCGTGTGCCCATTTCTGAACTAGGTGAGCTTTTCTTGTTAATTTTTGCAAAGAATTTGATTCTTATTGACAAAGATATGACAGATGAGAGGAAAGGGCTTAAGAAGTCTGTATATGCATCAACTGCTGCGAGTCTTGGAATACTGTTCTTGGGATTATTTTTTGGAGGCTTAATTTTGAGGATCAGACGCAGAAAACAAGGTTAGGTTACATACTCATGCTCATACTTGAGTTAATGATATGCTGATCATGTAAGAATTGTTATAAACAAATGTATGTATCATTCCTTTGACAGCTTGGAAGAAGAAAAGGGAGGACCTAGAAATACCTTCATTTGATTTGGCAACCATTGCAGCAGCTACGAATAACTTTTCAGATGAAAACATGATAGGAGAAGGCGGGTTTGGGCCCGTTTACAAGGTTAAGTAGCATATACGTAAATGTATTTTTCTTTAGAATGTTATATTTGATTGTGTCTTTTTCAGGGAGACCTATCAACTGGGCAAGTAGTCGCTGTGAAAAGAATGTCGAGAACTTCTAGACAAGGCCCTCAAGAGTTTAAAAATGAAGTTACTTTGATGGCCAAACTCCAACACAGGAACCTCGTCAGAATTTTGGGATATTGCATTGACGGGGAGGAGAAGATGTTAATCTATGAGTACATGGAGAATAAAAGCTTAGACTATTTCATTTTTGGTTTGATCTTCAACCCTCATCATATTCTCCAAACTATTTCTTCTCTTCAAATCATCTAATCACTAAAAATTTCGTCACTATCTGCAGATCACAATAGAAGTCCAATATTGAGTTGGCCAAAGCAGTTAGATATTATTATGGGGATTGCTCGCGGTCTTCTTTACCTCCATCATGATTCCAGACTAACAATTATTCACAGGGACCTTAAAACAAGCAATATCTTATTAGACAAGAACTTCAATGCAAAGATCTCAGACTTTGGTTTAGCTAGAATGTTTGAAGGCGATCAAGCCACGGAGACAACAGAGTGAGTCGTTGGAACATAGTATGTTTCTTTCGTCCACATGCTTATTATAATAGTATACAGAAATATCCATGCATAGCATAATGAGCAAAAGCCTTTTTGCAGTGGTTATATGGCTCCAGAGTATGCTTTTCATGGAAAGTTCTCAGTCAAGTCGGATGTATTTAGCATGGGAGTCGTGATGTTGGAGATAGTGAGTGGGAAAAAGAACAGAGACTTCCAGAATTCGTCTTCGTATCACAACCTTTTGGAACAGGTGAATAGCAAGCTAGTACAACATTTGCATCTATATATATACACACATTGTCTCTTTTGCTCATTAGTAATTAAGCTGCATTAATCATTTGTCTTAGGCATGGCTACTTTGGAAGGACAATAGAGACTTGGAACTGATGGATCCATGTTACCACAATTCATATGTGGAATCCCAAGTAAAGAGGTGCATTCAAGTCGGGTTATTATGCGTTCAGAACGAAGCAGAAGACAGGCCCGTCATGTCTTCCGTGCTTGTTATGTTGAGTTCTGAGGATTCTGTCTTGTCTCACCCCAACAAGCCTGGATTTTTCTTGCACTCTACTTCTACTTCTTCACACAGAAATCCAGTAGGAAATCAGGATCTGAGAAGTGGTGGTTCCATAACTATTAGTGAACTAGAAGCAAGATAGTGGTCGAAATCTTGAACACAACATTCTGAGAGAATGATTCTAAACCACATTTCGGGTATTTCCACATGTAATTCTATCGTACCAACGTAGTGCCCTTATAATACACGTTTTTTCAAAAAATAAATGAGAAAATTATTTATATTAAAAAAATATTTTATGCTTTTGTATTTTACCTATCATCAAGTTTAGTATCAATCAGAATATAATTTCATTAAAATATAAAATTCAATCAGAATATAATTTCATTAATATTTTTATATTTTGCATTCGTAAAGGAATATAAATACTTTTTATTTATTAAATATGTATTATATCTATCATATTATTTTACCCCACCAATATTTCATCATAATTAAGACATTTATACACTTATTATATACTTAATTTGAGTTAAATTTTTTGTTTTATTTTATTTTATAAATATCTTTATACTATTCTGTTATGTCGAATATTTTATAAGTTTTTCAAACGTTTTTGTCTTTGTCTAATATTTATACTTGATGTGAGTATCTAAAGGTCTTTTAAGCACATTTTAAACGATTGTAAACGCGTCATTCATTTCTCGTCTTTTAGTACCACTTACAATATTATCTAATGCAATTGTTTTATTATCCTGCATGGTTAATGTATTGTTTTTACTCATAATCTTAACATTTTTATTCTTACGATTCTCAGTTTTATGTTCATGTTCATATTTACTATTAATCATTTTATTTTATATAATAAATCATGTTTTATGATTATTTTATAAAATTTTACTTTTAATTTTAGAAATATTTTATATACGCTCATAAAGTATAGAAGACACATTTCTCTTTATTTTCATATATATATATATATATATATATATATATATTAAATATAGTTGTTACTTCTTAAATAATCTCCACATAATTTTTAATTATAGATCATCAATATTTATAAATATGATTTTCACATATATATTGTTGTTACTTCTATGATTATTAAAAGTGACATCTCATATATTATATTTATTTGTAATTATGTTTACGACAATAATAATTTTATTCTACTATTTTTCTCCAAACTTTCTAATTAGATTATTTATATGTAAAGGTATTACTTGTTTATCACAAAGGTATGACTTATGTAGCTAAAAATGTATTGTTTTGTTTATTCATATAGTATTAGTTGCATACTCATAAGGTAATACTTAAGGTATTAGTTACTTTGTTTTAGTGAAAGATATTATTTAAGGTTTTACTTGTTACATGTAAATGTATTACTCATATACTTAAAAAGTATCACTGTATTGTAGAGTGTAAGTTTAAATTTTTAAAATTTATTTTAAGAAATGTATGGTATTATGCTTATATAACTTAAGGTATTACTTATATAACTTAAATGTATTAATTATATACTCAAAAGGTATTAGTGCACTATAGAGTGTAAGTTTGAAATCTTAAAATTTCAAATGCAAATTTTCATCATACTCTTTCTTGAATTTTTTGCAATTAATCTTATATGACTACAATAATTGATTTTCAATGTTTTAAAATATTGTAATGGAATCGTGATTTGTAATCAATCATCTAAATCTACTAGAAGAAGAAATCATAAACATGTAATTATGATTTGAAGAAAAAACAACAAAATATGAAATTGTGATGTGACGGAAGAAAAGAAGATATGAAAGAAGAAGAGGATTCCATACAAAGAAGCAATACCACCATCATACCGAAAAAAAAAAAAATCAAGCTCTATCTTTGTCTTGCATTTGAGAAGAAGAAGAGAAGGAAGAAACATGAGAGTGTTGGTCTCAAGTGGCACAGAGGTTCAGAGGGGGTGAATGAATCTCTATTAATTTTTAAAACTTTTCGAACTTACTACACTGTAACCTAGAAAACTTACAGCGCAGGTTTCTACTCAACTTACAACACTAGGATGCAATGCTGCTTATTGTAACAAGAGTTCTATACAGCGGAAACTTATTCTTTTTAAGATAGAATTTATTTTTTAAAACCTTTACAAATATGAGTTTTAATAAAAAAAATTATGCAGTATGATATACAAGATAAATGCAGCAAGATAAGATAACAAATATATGAGAACTGAAAGAACACACAAAAGTCTTTATAGTGGTTCGAATGTGGTGTAATCCTTTTATGTTCACTCTACTCCTCCGAGGAGGAATTTTGTTAAACAAGTTTGATTTACAAGACACAACCTTACAAACTCTCAACCTAACAAGTTAACACTTACTAAGACTTAGCTTCCACACTGGTTGCTCAAGTCTCAAAGACTGACCCCCTAACAAGTTAACACCTACTAAAACTCACACATAGCTAGAGCTTTATATCCTAAACTAAACACTCAACAAGGAAAATTTTCCTATCAATTGAGGACACCTAAAGCAACCTAAGCACACAGAACTGAGGTAAAAATATATATAGGCTTTATTCAACTGGTGCTTGAAGCAGCCTTGAGAATTCTTGAACTCGAACTAAGGTTTGACTGTTTCTTTAGAGGTTAAGTGACTGAAACTTGTAGTTTTGAGGACACTTTAGAACTTGATAAGTTTCTTGCGTGAGCTTGAACATTCGGTGTTTCAGTAGTCATTCTAGTCAAAATTTTCTCTATTTATAAATAAAAGATTATGTCTGTTGAAGAGAGACACAACCCTTTAAATTTGAATTTTCTTCTAAGTGTGTAGAGCTCGCATTAAATGTCTTCAAGGATATGCATTAAATTTTTTTTGTCTTGCACTTCAGGGTAGTTAGTGTTGTTGTACTAGGTTGCAGCTTTAAGCAGACTGTCATGCCACATGTCGGCTAATTACTGGCTCTCTGTACTGCTTCATTCAGCTTGTCTCTACTGGCTAGTTTTAAAGTGATATTTCCTCGGACTACAACTGATCTTCCTTGTGTTGTTTTGGTGTTAGAACCTTGACACTTGTTCTTCTTCTCTCCTTGAACTTTGGGAAAGCAGTAACTTACTTCTGCAACATGTCTTCAGGTAGTACTGCAACTTACTGTACTTCTATTGTATCTTTTCTGCTTATAGTAATTATACTTACTGCATATCTGTTATATCAAAGAAGTAAATGCAGTAGCTTTACTTACTATTTCTGTAGTATCTTACTGCTTACAACTTACTGTGATGTTTTTCATTTTAACTTGCAATAGCACTCTTCTTACCGCATTCAGCAGTTCTCACTTCAATTCTTCAGCTACTGAATTCTGATTTCCACCATTCTTCAACCTAAAATGTAGACTTAAAATATAGTCTAATTTCATTTAAATATTGTGAAAAATGGAATACTATATTTTCCTATTACATTAATGGTTTGTCTCATCAAAATCTAAACAATAATTTCCTAATAAAGAGGAAGATGAAGAAAAAGATAAGAGAATAAGAGAGATGCAAGCGGACTACTTCTTTTTTATGTTCTTTTGTAAACATTGCATTTTTCTTGAGAATCCTTTGACAGCTTTAGGACAATACTCCCAAATTTTCAAAGATCGGACTTGATTGATCGAATCACATCATACACAAACTTTGCATCCTCCTCAAACAAAACCGGATGGAAATTCAAACTCTTTATCCAAGAGAAGACTTCATACAAACCAATAGTCTTACCCTCCCCACTCTAATCATCCCCGTTATAAAGCATCCTTGATCATCTCGAAGAACCATACCAAGCTCAGTTTCATTGGAGTCATCAAATAAAGCCGCGTAGATATTTATTTTGTAAAATTTGATGGGGAATTGTGTCACTCAAGTTATGCTCGTTGGTCTACCAACCCTCCAAATAAACAAAGAACCGACTTACCATGCGCTTAAAACTAGAGAATGTCAATCAAACGAGAAAAAATTATGTTTAGAAATCTCCAAAAATTTCGGGAATTCTGTAAAAAAAATCCAGAAGTTGAATTGATTTGGAAAATCAAAGCATTCAGCGTTCAACCCTAGTTAGAACTCTTTCACAACATCGAATTCCTTGTGATGTGTTTGAAGGGTATTATAACTTTGCACTGACTCGCTGTATGATCTTACACTTGTTTCTCCTCCTTTTTTTCCACCAAATATAGGTCAAAGGTATTTCTTTTTCTCTGCAAGTTTGTCGTGCCCCATCCCATGGATGTTGAGGCATCAATATTCACACCAAAATCTGCAGCATTATATCTCCTCTCACTCATGCTTCATTGAAGAAAGCAATTAAGCAAAATCACAAGAAAATGGAGAGTTGGATTCCACTATTTGAAATATTCTTGAATTCGCCTTGCCCCGAGAGTGAAGCATCAAAATGGCTGCAACAGAATTTCAACTCTTCATCAAACGCCACTCCCATTTCCACTGCATCTTTCCTTTCCCTGCTCACAACACCTTCACACTCCCCTTCTCTGGAATCTTCTTCTCCACAAGAGAAAAGGTAACCCCCATATCAATTTACATTCTATTTTAGTGTTTTTTATTTTTTATTTTTTATTTTTTGTTCAAAAGTTAGAGGTTTCTTTATTGACTGAGCAGGGTTATGTGGATTCAAACACTACCAGATGTAGTTCAGGCCCGAATTTTGTCGTTTCTTGTGTATGATTATCAGAGATTCTGTAAGAGGGAATTGTGTAAACTTGCTAGGATTATGCTGTGTGATGGAAAAGTTCTTGATTTTTGGGTGAAAAAAGCTGCTCACCAGCTGCTTGATTTGGTGTCTGTGTCTAATTACCAATGGCTTTCTCATTTGAATTTAGATTCTGAAGAAGAGAATGTCGAGGAAGAGTTTTATTCGATGCCAGATTGGCTTAGGGATGCTGCTAAACATAGTGAGTCGATTTTTCCTTGGCTTCCAATATCACCTGATGAACTAAGCAACAAAATGCCCCTTAGTGGTAGTAGTAACGATGGTGATTTTCCGGTTGATGTGGAGGAGAGTGAACACAAACAATTCGATGAGGTGATACAAGAGATCGATATGGATGAATCGATGTTTGATGACCCTATAGATGGTAAAGTTGAGGAAGCTGCAAGAACTTTAAATTCTAGGGTTGTAAATGTAGAGTCTACTTCAAAAGCTGTGGAGTTGGCGAAGGAAATTCGTGAACTTTGTTTTGAGAACAGAAGAAATTCTTTAGTAGTTTTGAATTTGGTCGAACCGTGGAATGCAGATGATGAAACTGCTGCAGTTTTAATTTCTCATTTGTCTGATGGAAGTGAAGCTGATGGAAATGATTGGTCAAGTCATATCTTATGCTCGATAGTCCTTCCTAAGTTTCTAGTCCTCGATAAACCAGCTTCTCGTGTGGTGGTGAATGCAACAATAGAGTATTGCAAGGCTCATCAAGGGGCCGTTGAGTATGCCCTTTTGTTTCCGTTAATTCTACGAAATGATGGTGTAAACAACCCCACCTGTGATGTGATCACTAGAATAGTTAAAGAAAGCCTCCACCCTGCTCATGTTTCTGCGTTTTGCCAAAAACTGCTTAGTAAAGATAAAGGTGCGCGGAGATTTATCTGCCTTCCCTGCCACCGGCATTTGATTGGTGAGGAGTTGGTGTGGACCGAAATGTTGTTTAGCTTATTACAGAACATTTTGAATCATAACGTTCATTTGATGCAAGATTCAGTTGATCAACTTGTTAACCGGGTGTGCGAGTATAGTGAAAGGTATTCAAAATCTTTAAAGTTTGGCAATTTTTTGTTATGCCTGGTCCGCAAATGTGCTGCGTTCTTGAAGCCACACAAGGTTTTATTAACTGCGGCTGTTGAGAACACCGACACCCTTGTGACAAAGTCAATACTATCAAAATTGTCTGGTTTGTGATTTATCATATTTTTGTAAAATATTTTGCAAGGTGCTTTGGCTTTTACTCTTGTAAAGCATGAATATTCAAGAAGTAAGAATTATTGCTTGAAAATCAGATCTAAGTTTTGATCTCAATATCTAAACTAAGTAATGTGCTTCTCCAACCTGCTTGCCTTATTAAAATACCATGGTGATTTTTATTTTTATTTTTGTATTCAATCTGCATCCACCCGAATTTAATGTTCAATCAAAACATCAACGTAAAATTTTCATTATATCTTGCAGTAGGAACGACAATCTTGCTTTGAGTTAATTTGAGAGACTTCTTTTATTCCTCTGGCTGTGGATTAACCAATTATACAGGTGGATATTTGAATTAGATAACATGGAATCATACATTGGATAAAATGGAATCATCTGGCATCAAGGTTGATGTTTGGAATAAGAAAGTACAATGTTCCTTGTCTTATGCAAGTATGTCTTTACTATTTAGCAGTTTAGCTCTTCATCAATCAGCTCACAAGCATGATTTATTTGTTTGGAATGAGTATTGGACAAATAACCGAGATGCTGTTTTATTTAACATCATATGTCTAGCTTTAACCTGTAGCTTTCGGTTCATTATTTCCCCAATGGAAACTTTTCTGCTCCATGTGTTTTTTTTTTTTTTTTCAATATCCAATATATGATGAATTTAAAGGATATTTCATCTCTCACAGTTTGTTAAATACTCTTCTTTATGGAATTAAGATGTAAGTCCTGATCAAAATATGATCAAGGATCCATTAGTTAAACAACAGAAGCATCATACACTATGAAACTTAAAGTTAAGGAAGCAATGAACAGCAGCTTCTCTTGAACTTTGACAGAGAGAAAACACAAGAAAATGAGACAAATAGAAATAAAACACAGCAAGAGTATGTTGCTTGTAAGTAAAGCATGATCAGTTATCAGATTTCACAGGTGAGAGTGTTTGGTTTCCCATTAGCCATGTTCTTAAGTGACTGAAATCGAAGACCCTTGTCTCCAAACTTGGTCTTAGCATAAAGGGTCAGATAATCTTGGAAGCAGAAACAGTTGGGAAGTAAGAGTTTGTGAGCCGGGGATATCACTGCATCTCCAGACGGGTTGTAGAATGTTGCAATAGATAGTCTCTTATCATCCTTCATAGCCATAACACGGTGCAAAGCACTCTTGTACACTCCATTACTTAAAATTTCCACCTGATCACCAGTGTTCACAAATATTCTGTTGTTTGTTGACTGTGGAATTTTAACCCATTTTCCATCTTTGAAAAATTCGAGACCAGGGACTTGGTCATCTTGGAGTAGAAGAACTATACCTCCAGCATCCGTGTGCTCTCGAAGCCCTCGTATCAGTTCAGGGTGGGGACACTGAGGGTATATCGCTACTTTCGTTCCCACAGACGGGCCTCTGCTTCCTGAAAATGCTTCCATCATGTGAGTCTTCTGTATTCCCAGGTTCTCACACATGAGCTCTGAAATCTTTTCTGCTAGCTTGATTAGTTGTTCTATGTATTCGTCCATTGCTTTGCTGCATGTATGTTTTAATTGTTAGCCAAATAGTTGGAGTTTACGTTGATATATAACTGTCTGTTGATTATGAAAAGTTACATTTTATGTTCTTATTTAGATGCTAGAGAAATGTGGTGATGACTTACCAGAGGTCTTTTGAGAGGGTGGTGAGCTCATTGATATTAGAATTTGGTCGATGCCAAATAAAAAATGCGCTTTCCCAGTCCTTCTCGTTTAGATACCCTTTATTTGCCAAAATCTTTGCCATCTCAGAGTCATAGAAGTCACCTTTCAGATAATCCTCATAATGCAGATTCACCAAGAACTTCACTTTCTCCATCAGCTCTGCATCGATTCCATGGTTCTCGATCTGCAGGTAATAAGACCTGTTATTTTGATAGGAATACGAAGAATATAGCTAGATTGAAATATAACATATACTGCGACATTTTCATTACCATAAAGAAACCCCATTTCTCACATGCCTCATGGAGATTTGCCATTGCTTCACTCCTTTTCTCACAGTCAAACTTGCTGAAGTCTATCACTGGAATCTCCATGTCCTCTCTCTCTCTCTCTCTCTCTCTCTCGGAGAATGGCACTCTTCTACTTCTTGATTGTGAGTGAATATCCATGTAACTTAGTTGAATATATATAGGCAAAGAGAATGAGTATCTTATAATTGTATAATAAATAACTAGAACAGTTAGATTTAAGTGAATGGCAGTTACAGTTAAAGCACAACTTGAATGCATTGGGAAGAGCAAGAAGGGCTACAAAGTCCAAGTTCAGATAACCACCCATAATGTTATTTAAGTAAAGTATTTGATTACTACTAATTTGATCTACTCCCTTTGTCCCATAAAAAGTGTCTTGTTCATATTTTATGTTTGTATAAAATACAAACATAACACTCTTCTTTTGAATCAGAGGGAGTATTTTTTTGTTGAGAATAGATTTTTGCTTTAAATATACTTATTAAAGAATCTCCACCTCTCTTATATGTATATTTTTGTAGGGTTTATTTTACTGTAAGTGGCAGTTCCTTGCATTGCAATTCTTTGTTTAGAAAAAGCAGTGTATTTCTGAATCAGGTAGAGGTGCCTTTGATTTTAAATGAATGAAATTTTACTCCACAAATGGGCGGTTTGACTTGGTCGGTCAGTATGATATTTTATTGGTTATGATTTTAAAAATTCTTCATACTCTATTTGATCATTCATTTCAATATTACATTTGGAAATTATATGCTACACATCATTAATGATGTATGATATGTGTTATGGGGGGAAAAAGTTCAACTTGTGATTGTTGAATTTTTTCTGATTCACTCATGTCACACATCTAATAATGTTAATACACATTCAATAAAGATATCCTGGAATCACTCATGTATCTTTGCTGCAAGCAAATTGGGTTTTTAGTTGAAGGGTGTATGAGGAAATTTTACCGAACTAAGTATTGTTTAACTTACATGATGTATGATATCTAATGTATTTAGAAAAAATTAATGGTCAATTCTTTTTCCATGTTCAAGATATCTACATATCACATATCATGTAAAATAATACATTTTCCACATTGCAACTTATAATCCATGTTTTTATCAATTTTGCAACCTAATGTAAATTTATGGGCATTGTTTTTGGAACCCTAAACCAATTTTTGAGCAATGTTTTCACTGGATTTTGATTTCAAAGGTTCAGTGTTTTTTTTTTAAAATGAGATGTTGGTTGTTGTCTTTGTTTTTTATTGGCATAAATGCAATTGAATATACTGATCATGGCTTTGTTTGGATTGAGATTTGTCCATCTGGATTTGGGATGGATAAAATTTCGATCTTATTTGTTTTGAAATTTACATAATACTACAATTTTATTATTTTTTCCCACTCTTTCTACTCTACAATTCCCAATAATAATATATATCTTTTAAGAATAGAATGATACATCTATTTTTCTATTATTTATGTGATAGTGCCTTCGTAATTATAAACATATCTTTTAAAATCTCAAAATAAATACATGAAAATCAAAACCTATTAAAATCTCAAATTTAAACATGCAAAATTTACCTATGCTTCAGTTCAAACGTACTCATTGTGATATGGTGTTAACACAAAGAAGGATACAAAGCCCATCTTATTCAGTGGGCTTTCCTACGCAAGAATTTTGTTGCGGAAGCCCAACATAAGAAAGGTGAAAATGTGGTGGCCCACAACCTTTAGGGGCTTGAGATATGATAGTGAGAATAAGGTAGTAATTAAGAGCAAGTCTCTTGTGAGACCATCTTACGAAATATTAATGTGTTATGTGAGATGGATCAATTCATAATTCAATTATCCATCATTCAAATCTTACAATTCACATGTTTGTGGATGATGGGGTTCCATCTCACGAAAACTATTCGTGAAACCGTCTCATATAAATTTTTGTGATTAATTAAGGAGATTTTTCTTGATTAGTGGATTTTAGTTGTTTATATGAAGATTATATGTGGGATTGTCTTATCTTGTTTTGCAGATGTAATGATATATATATATATATATATATATATATATATAAATAAAAGGTAAGACCACTCATGCTACATGTTAAGTCCACAATTTTTCATATTAATTTTAGAAATTAAATTTATACTAACTAGAATTTTAAAGCTAATTAATGTACCTATTTTTTAATGATATCAATAGATATTAGTGAATAATATATGAATTCTAATTAAAAATTTTAAAACAAGTTAGACGTCAAATATAAAAACCATTTAATAAATTTTAAATTTGTTTAATTGAAAATTTTTAGAGGAAAATATAAAAAAAGAAAAAATTAAAATAAAGGTGAGTTATTATAAATGAAATTAAATAGTTTTGTGCATATGTGTTTTATTTAGATTTTTTCTTATATAAATAATATTTACATTTTTTAATTCGACTAAGTTTAATTTAGTTTAGTCTGATAAGCTTGCAGCAACTTGTGTGGAAGCTGAACGTTTGTAGATGTAACTTGTTGAGTTTATAGTTTGTTAGGAAAGTGTCCTGTAAGTCGAACAACGATTAATGAAGTTCCTCATTGTAAAAGAGTAAAGTGGATTAGAGGGATTACACCACCCTTGAACCACTATAAAACCTTGCATGTTATTTATATTATGTTTTATCTTGCATATCTATCTGTTGTATACTATATTTTGTCATACTGCATAAAAGACTTGTGAAAATTCATATTTGAAAAGGTTTTCAAAAGGAACCTCATAGGCATTAAAATATATTTCGTTGTACGAACTCTAACAGGAACTGCTAGTAGCATTGCTCAATAGTGCTGCAAGTAGAAGTTACAGACAGATTTATAAGCTCGAGTAGGTTACAACATACAGTAAAATTCAAAGATTTGAAAAATTTATAGAGTTTCATTCACCTCATCTGACCTTTGTGTCACTTGGGACCAACAAAATACATCTAATTGTTTATTGATATAAAAAGTATATCTAAACATGGATAATATGTATTACACCCTTGGAAATAATTTTGTTGCAGCAAAGAAGTGGTGTTTTTGAAGGTGACACACAACAACGAACATTGGTCTTTAACTCTCTCAAAACAATGCTACAACTACTCTACCTCTGTCGGTAAGGTTCGTTTGTTTTTCTATTATTTACTTTCAATCAAATTTTGTCTGTGAGTGTCTTTTTTTAGAATAATCTCATGATTTAATGTATATAAATATTCTAACATTTTTTCATAGTTATTCACATACATATAAAAAGGATTTGTGTGTTTCCTTTTATTTTGGTTTTTAATTTAAGGTATGGGTGGGTGCATATGCTTTTCTGAAAAGCTTACCCTATCTTGCAAAAACTGCTACTAAATGATATATTTCTAGCACCACTCCAAGTTCTAAAAATGAGGGGGTGTGATAATAGATGTGAAAATGATATAATAACGATAAACAAGGAACATCAAATTTACTTGGTTCACTTATAATGTATTAGCTACACCCAGAGTAGAAGAGAAGATCTTGTATATTATTTTTTAGAGTGGCTGTAGTGCAATATAATGACACTAGGTCAAATAGGAATCTTTATATATATAAAAGTGTGACCTCATATGCCACATGTCAAGTCTACATTATTTTCACATTAATTTCTTTTTTTTTTAAAAATTAAATCTTTAATAAATGGAATTTGAAAGCTAATTAATATGGCTAAATAATATATCAAATTTAATGTTAATACTAAACATTTCTAAATAATATAAGTTTTAGTAAAATTATTAAATAACACATGCTAGACTTCACATACAAAAATCATTTATATTTTGAAATTTGTTAGTTTAAAATTTGTAGAGAAAAATATAAATAAATAAAAAAGGAAAAACTAAAATAGTGGTGAGTTGATTAGAAAAGATTATTCAAACTATTCAATCTTTTGAAACTTATTAATTCATATAATTGAATAATTTTTGCGAATATGTGTTTGAAAATAGACCGTGAATTTATTTATTTTTTGAAAAAAATTGATTTTTATTTTTTTTATCATTTAATTAAAAATGAAAATTTAGGGTTATTCTAAACCTTAATAATTCAAATCAAACTAAAATAATGACGTGAATGTTAAATAATATAATAAACAAAACACTACATAATTTTTTTCAAAATAATAAATGAAAATTAATCATATTCCTATACAAGTGCAACATAAACAATTAAATAATATATTAATTTGGCATTATAAGATTTAATGCTAAATTAAGCTATGTGTATTGCAAAAAATACATTGTTTCTTATATAAATAATTTTCTAAATTTTATTAAATTAAATTTAATTATTTTTATAACTCGTGTATTACACGGGCTTTATACTAATATATATATATATTGGTAAACATATCTTCAATAAACATAAGTGACTTGGTGGTTAACCTTGGCCATATATTTTTATTTTTTATTTTAATATAAAAAAGAAACCTTCCCAACATCCCGACTTCTTGCATTGGTTACGTCAGGATATTTTTATTTTTAATTTTAATATAAGAAGAAAATTGGGGTAACTTGTGCAGTAAGTTGCTCTGTTTAGAGCCTTAGGGGCTAGTATTAAAATTAATACATCAAATTTTAATGTCATGCATGATGCATCCATTCTATTAAAATTAAGGGCGACACTTATGTACCCATTCAATAAATATATATATGTATTTTTAATTTTTAATTAATCTAATTAGGGCAAACAGATTGCAACAACTCTTCTTCTTCATCTTCGTGATTTCGGCGCATCATTATCTTCTTCATCGTGGATGCAACCTCACTTTCTTCTCCTCAATTTTCTTGTCTTCTTTTTTGGGAGCCTTGGATGGAGATTTTGATTTCTTCGGATTGTTATGATTTTATTGACGGCGATGAGGCGAAGAAGCTGCGGCGGAGATGGATGGCCGGAAGAGGTAAGAGTGGTGGTTGACGGTGGGAGTGAGGGAGAGAGGGCTGTGGAGCTCTTAGAATCCATATTGATGGGGTTTTTCTGATGTGGGATTTGTAGAGAGAGAGAGAGAAAAGTTCATAGTGTAGTCCCTGTAATTCACCTGTTTCATTATCAGATCATTAGAATGATTGTGGTCCTCCTAATGTTCAGAATGGTGCATCTGTTGCTGAGACAAAATATGGAGTCAAGAAACTAGAGAGAAAGTATGAGAAGACAGAGAAAAGAATTAGCTTGGAGGTGTTGAATCAATATTTTGTTGGTAGTCTAGGATGCTGCAAATAGTCTCTTCTTTTATACCTAAATATTAGAGTTTTATTTATACTATGAGATAGTTTTTTCTTCTTTATTGAAAATTAGAAGTCTTAATTACAGATCTCTCATTTTGGTATTGAACCTTTTTTGGAGGATCAGATTGAAGCAAATAAAATTTCATACTCAAATGTAGAACCAAGTTATATTTCATTTAGTTGTTGAAGATTATGTTGTGATAATTGCCCAAGTTATACAAATACTTCTGATTACATTGTAGTACCTTAAAGGTAAATATGTAATACCTTAAATTATAAGTATTAATACCTTAAAAGGTAAATATGTAATACCTTAAATATGTGTATATGTAATACCTTATACTATAAGCATTAATTCTTTAAAAGGTAAATATGTAATACCTTAAATATGTGTACATGTAATACCTTATACTATAAGCATTAATACATTAAAGATAAATATGTAATACCTTAACGATGCATATGTAATACCCTATGTTATAAATATACCTTAAAAGATAAATATGTAATACCTTATACTATAAGCATTAATACCTTACAAGGTAAATATGTAATATTTTAAATGTGCATATGTAATACCTAATATTATAAGTATTAATACCTTAAAGATAAATATGTAATACCTTAAAGGCAAATATGTAATACTTTATACTATAATCATTAATACCTTAAAGGTAAATATGTAATACTTTAAAGATGTATGTATAATACATTATACTATAAGCATAGATACCTTAAAGGTAAATATGTAATATCTTAAATGTGCATATGTAATACCTTATACTATAAGCATTAATACCTAAAAGGTAAATATGCAATACCTTAAATGTGTGCATATGTAATACCTTATACTATAAGCATCAATACATTTTAAAGGTAAACATGTATTACCTTAAAAGTGTATATGTAATACTTTATACCATAAACATTAATACCTTAAAGGTTATAAATATGTAATACCTTAAATGTGCACATATATAATACATTAAAGGTGTTCATCTAATACCTTAAAATTTTATATATATAACATTTATGTATAAATC
The DNA here is from genome assembly GCA_954870855.1 of Scutellaria minor. Taxonomy (NCBI): domain Eukaryota; kingdom Viridiplantae; phylum Streptophyta; class Magnoliopsida; order Lamiales; family Lamiaceae; genus Scutellaria; species Scutellaria minor. Next base: position 5,669,909 of record OX940731.1, read on the forward strand.
TAATGTCTTATATTATATCCACAATTACATATGTTTGTTCCAAGTACTACATTCCAGTATTAATATGTTATCAAAAACAAAATTACTTTGTCTAATTACTTATTTACTTAATGCAATACTATTAAAAGACATAACATGTGATACCTGAAATGTACTCAAATAATACCTTAAAGGTATTCAATAGATACCTCGAAGGTATCACATGTCATACATTAAATCAATACATATAATATTTTAATATTAAAACATTAAACATATAAGAGTATAGTCAAATAAACAGAACCAAACATATTTTCATTTTGCATAAGAAAACAAAATCATAACAAATAACTTTTAATATATTTAAGGTAACACATGTGATATATTAAAGTAACACATATGATACCTTAAGGGTATTCATTTGATATCTTAGAGTAACATCCTATATATATATATATATATATATATGTATATAATACCTTTCAGATAATCATATGATACCTTAAATGAACACATGTAATACCTTAAGACTATTCATGTGACACCTAAACAGTGCAAGACAACTACTTATCAACTGCAACAGTCACATTTCTCTTTTCCAACTTATAAAGCTAGAAACTCAATTTCAAGATAGTCATCAATAAACATAACAAAAGACAGTAATTACGTAACACTCAGTGGTTGAATTTCACAAAAATATAACATAATGCTAATAAAACTTGAACTTACAGGTAATGAGATCCTCATGCTCTTAGCATCCTGAATCCAAAGCTCCTTGGGGCAGCCAATTGGGAAGATGCAAGGACGGGCACCTGATAATCAATTTGATTTTTCTCAACTAAACTATTTAATCGGATGCTTTATTTGGAAAATGGGTAAGTCTACGTATTTCCATCGATTCACATCTTATAACAGCTTAAATGGCAGAATCTTATCATCAATCTCTACATCAAATTTATAAACTACGGATTTTTCCATCTGAGCATCACTCAAATCAAACCCATCAATACAATAATCACACTCATACATTTATACATTATATATTATAATCTGAAAGACATTGTGAGTATCAAATTAGTATGAAATCTGAATTTGGAAGAAGCAAAACATCACACTGGATATGGAGGCACCATCAATACACACACTGTTGAAGTTGTTGCTACTAATAATAACAGTAACATCATATTGGATATGGAGGCACCATCAATACACACACTATCATAACAGTTGCAAATGCTCTAAGACAATTATTCAAATGGAGCCTTTATCTCTCTGTACCATTTCGTAGTAATGATTCAATTAAAATCAACAAAATCAAACATGCAAACTAACAAAAAAACCATAAACTAAGAACAAACAACTAATCATGCAAAAAAAACTGGAAAAATTGCAAAATCACAAAAGAAACCCTAAAAATCTGAATACACACATACAACCACACATAAATCGAAATACACAAGCAACAAAATGAAAGCAAAATACAAATACAACTATATTATAGAAACTAACACACAATCTATGAAAAAATATAAAATATATTATATACCTACCAATAATGATTGAAGCGAAAATCTTCGAAAATACCAAAAATCTTCAACAATATAAGAAATAAAACACTGTGAAGAAGAAGGGAGAAACCGCGATTGAGAGAGAGAGAAAAAGGGGGAAAGAGAATAAATGAAAAATTAAAAAAAAAATATATATATATATAGCAAACCCATTTCTGATCGGGTCGGACCGTGGCAGGTCGGAGCATATAATTTTTTGTGTAAAATTAATACATCTAATTTCAAGGTAAATTAATTCGTTCAGTAATAAATAAATAAAATTAATTCAGTAATAAATTTTGAAATATTGCTTCACGTCAAGAAGAATTGTTTATCAAATCTTATTGATAGTTATTTGAGAAAATAATTAGTTTTTAATAATTTTCTAATCTTAATTTTTTTATTGATAAAACAATTAATCGTTAGTTAATTTAAGTTTTTAACTTTAATTTATATTTTTAGTGTCGTTTTATAATCTTTCTAAGTATGAGCTCGAATATCAGAAAAAAAAAGAATTAAGGATATAGAATTTAGTTCAAAATAAAATCGGTGATATCACGATAATATTTTAGAAGATAATGAAGCTATTAAAGAAGTGTCAGAACTTGTTAATATGGATAAATTGAATGAGAATTAGGAAATTCAATTACCTATCAATGTGGATGAAGTTAATGACAATGAGAATATGGATAGATTGAATGAGAATGGGGAAATTCAATTACCTATCAATGTGGATGAAGTTAAGGAAAATGAGTAATTATATTTTAATTATTTTTAGCATAATATAAATATCTTTTTAAATATTTTAAAATTTTATATTTTACATTGAGTTTATACAATTGTTGTAATTAGAGAAAATAGGATAGATCCGGTAGTGGGATGGGGATTCCCCGTTTCCCATGGGGATCTGCCCCGAACGGGGTGGGGATCGTGTTCCTCGACACACGGGATCCTGGCCCCTTCCCTGCGGGGCCCGAAAAATTTAAATATAATATATATATATATATATATTTGAAATAATATAATTAAATTGATATAAGAAATAAACTATTGTATATGGAGATTGATGGGATGAGTGCACTGAAGTATTGAAAATCAATGAAAATATAAGTGTATTAGCTAATTTTATTAAATTGTGTTTTCATTTTTTATTTGGATTATGAGTCAATTTTTTATGTTTTTTTTTTTTTTAGTTATATGCAATTGTATGCATTATTTTTATGTATTAATTAGATAAAAAAATTAAAAATTAAAAAAATAAGATGGGGGCGAGAAATCCGCGGGGCACGGGGGAAATTCTTCCGTAGTACAAAGATGGGGATTCCTCGCGAATGTGGGAAGGGAGATGAGGATTGCTCCTCCGACCCCACCCCACTCCGTTACCATCCCTAATTAGGGCTCTATTTTGAAACTTGAACCTATATATATATACACATTATATATATTTTTATATATATAAAAGAACAACAACTAATGTCGTGTGTCATTCCTCTCAAGAGCTCAAAATTTATTATTAATAATTATAGTAATATTAATTATATTAATTAATTGTATTGCAATACAATCATTATCATTCCACTCCAATAATTTATTGCCATTTCAAAATTTTACCAATCTCACATCGATATATTATTAATGAATCTTTCTAATCACTTTTTAATTATTAAATAAATACTAATTACTTGAGTTAATGAAAAATTAGGAGATAGATGACAAAAAATAATTTTTTATTTATCAAATACTAGAAGATAATGATCTATTGAATTACTTTCTAATGAAAATCATTTACAAGGAATTTATTTTAATCATCTATCAAATAATAGGAGATATTTAAAAAAAATATTAATATAACTATTTTAATAATATAAAATATAATGTTGATAATAAATATTAGTAAATAATACTGATGTTTTAACTAAATTTGTTAAAATAACACATGCCTTCAAATTTAGAAATCATTTAAAATTTTGAAATTTATTGAATTAGAGAAAAATATAAATTATAAAAAAGAAAAAACTATGATAAATATGGGTTGATTAAAAAAGGATTATTCAAACTTTTCAAACTTATTAATTAATGAAATTGAATTATTTTTTTGTAAATATGTATTTAAAAAAATATATAAAATTTATTTAAGAAATTTTGACATTTTTTTGGTTATCATTTAATTTAAAAGAAAATTTGAGAGCTATACTGAACTTTAACAATAAAATATAAATAAAAGAGGTGGTATGGTTGAATAATATAATAGACATAATTAACAATATAATTTCTAAAAATAACAAACAAATATTATTTATGTTCCTTTACAAATGCAATATATGCATGTTTCAACAATTAAATAATATATTAATCATGTTGTGTTATATTTAATTTTAAATTGTGCAATGTGTATTACATAAATCCATATTTTTTTTCTTATATAAATAATATTTCATATTTTCGATGTATAAATGGTCGATTTCATGAGTCTGTTTCCATGATCTTGTGGTTACATTTATATTTGATGGTTGTGGACTATGTATTATTTCCTCTAAAACTGATGACACTAAGATTGTCCTGTAATTCTTGAACATTTTCTACTCATTTGATTTATCAAGGATGATTGTTAACAATGATGGAAACAAAATTAAGTTTTTGTCTTAATATCATTAAATTTGTTCTACATGATAATCTACAAGCGATTTTTTGTGTGTAATAAACATATCATGTGAGACTCATAGTAATTAAAAAGGAAAAATAATAAAATTTAATAAATCACAAGAGTTTTATATCTTGCTAACGAGTATCAATTAGTTATTTTTTTTAATTTCTAATTTCATTTAATATGAGCCATATTATTTGACAATGAGACAAAAATTATATATCATCTATCATCTACTAAAAGAACAAATCGAAATCTGTAATGAGACAAGATATGTAACTATTATGTATTTAATATTTTTTGGATTTAACATAAAAATAAAATTCAATGAGAAGCTCACATAAATTGTCAACATAACCTCAAGATGTCATGTCATCTCTTATGCAAAACAAACTTAAATGGGGTACCCATCCCTTATTACCCCTTTTCATATAACAACATACAATTCTACCCCTAAATATAACATATTATCCCAATATACCCATTTTCCTTATATTATATTCATATCTACCCCAAAAGTCAATCATTACACATAAATGATCTCATACCAACTTTCAAAATTTGTCTTCATGCAAAATTTTATTACTTCCCCTCCAAATAATTGATTATATCCGGCTTAAGAATACATAAACAAAATCAGGCCCAACATGCTTCTGTAAAATAAATTCATCCCCTAAAATTCATACCTCTATTTGACCGCAACAACACCGGGTGAGATGGTTTGCAAAGCCACCAGCTGGAAAATTACTGTCCCCAGACCGTTCTACAAACAGCTTCTCATTGTTCAACTTCAACCCTCAGGGAAGATGGTCTGCAAGTTATCCAGCTCCTTCAGCAACTGTACAACACAACCTTGGTTCGTTTCCTACACCAGGTGTACGAAGTATTCCTTCCAGGGGACGAACTAATTGTACTAAAAATGCATGTTGAAAGCAAAAGTCTTTCTTTTATTAAGAACTTGGAAATATTTATTACAACATATGTAATCTCCTTTTGAGAGGAGAATTACTGGTTTAACCTCTCATAGAGAAGGCTTGAACTCGTAAACACATAAACTCTTAAACACTCAAACTATTACAGAAACTAAGAATGATAGATGTTTTGAAGAAAACTGAGGGGAATTGTCAATATCTTTAACTTCCTTCGCTCTCCCTATTTATAAACCTGAATCCGGACTTGAAATACGGATTCCACAGCTTGTTGATCAACAACTGGCTTATTCCTTTAGTGCTCCCATGTGATAGTTTGTTGGGAAGTCACTTTCAGCTGTTAGTGCTCGTCCTCTTTTTCTTCCCCTTGACCCATCCCATGTGATAGTGGTTGGAGTTATCGGGGAATCCTTTATTTCCTCACATGGCTTAGTCCATGTGATCTCGTGTCCTATCCCATTTAACTTTGTCGGGGATGCTTTAATAATTTGGTCGTTGTGGTCCCCGGGGATATCTCTTCTTTTATGTTGGGCCCTTGGTTCCAGCTACCTGTTGGTCGGGTTTGGGTCGGAATCCTTTCCCAAACTCGGGCTCTTTCTGTTCGGGGCACGCTTGACAGATTCGGTCGATCCATCGTCCTATGTGTGCCATATTACAGAATTTCCGGTAAGTTTCTTTGCTTGCCGGAATCTTGTTTTCCCAGAGGATCTTCCTTTTAGTTTCAAAAAGTTCCTCTGCAAATCCTGTTGTCGATCCAGTCATTGTATTCAGCATGAATGATCCATTGGCTGAATTCTGGAAGACCTTAAATGGGTATTTAACTTTGTCCATTTCTGTCAGACAAGTTCAAAGCCCCCAAGCTCGTCGTGTAGAAGCTTCATCTTCAGTAAATGCTCCTAACAGTATCGGAACTTCTTCTGGGGAGGTAGCCTTTATATATTTTAAGGTGTTCCCGTCTGGTCTCCGAAGCTTGATAAAATGAAAGACTTCATGGAAGCCCTTTTTAGCTGGTTTTGGAGCGGCACAGATAAAGTAGAGCTCCAAGATGTCTCCTCTGGACAAATGTGGATTGTTTGCCCAGGTCTCGTAAACTGCTTCCCCAATCCATCTTGGTAATTTTGAGATTTCTGGGAAGCCAGGTGCGATGGTATACACCGAAGCTAAAGCTCCAAAGTTATACCATTCTTGAACTTCGTTTGGATGACTTCCAGGTTTCATCCAAACTCTTGGGTATTTCCCGGCTATATCAATGATTGATTTCTCCGGGTTGATCTCTCATTTTGTTACCAATTTCTCCCATTGTCTTTGGTATACCTGCATAGGAGAAACCTCGTTAGTGTGAGCTTGAACCTTTGTTTTACCTGTCTGTGGCCGTAGGTTCAACTCGACCTCTTTAACCCCAGATGTACTGGGTTGACTTGAAGACTCAGGTTGTGACACCGCAACTTCAACATTCGTTGCAGGTTTTACATCCTCAAGGAATGCATCACCTGTAACACTCGTAGGCATGATATTTGAATCCATAATCTTTGGGTTAGAGTCCCGATCTCTAATTTCTCCTTTTTGCACCGTGGGTGATGCAGTCTGGAGGATAGGCATATGCAACGCTTGGAACAAATGTCCTTGAACGTATTGGCATGCTCGTATTAGACCAGAAACGAATTTCTGATCTTCTCGTTGAAGTCATTCAGCAACTTCAGCATTGAGACATAACGTCCCAAATTCTCGTTCAAGACTCTCCAGGTTTTCCCTGAGATGTCTTACTCGTTTAAGGACCTCGTCAGCAACGTGTCCTTCCATCTCGTGTTAAAAAATCTGCAAGAACATTTTCGTGAGATTTCACAATGACAATATCATAATCATTATATTGGCATTCAGCTTGCCATCTAAGTATCCTAGACTTTTCTGGTTTAAATTTAATTTTATTTTTCAGAAAAACTTTGACACTTGAATTATCAATTTTTAGGATAAACTTTTTAGCCAGTAAGAAGAGAGACCATTTTTTAAAAGCCTTTCTGACTACAAAGAATTCCTTCTCGTTGATATGCCATCAGATTGCTTCTCCATCTGTAAACAGACCGCTGCAATATCTGCATGACACTTCTCTATCTGGTATGGCTTTCATAAGCACAGCTGCCCATCAATGATCACTGGCATCTGTGTAAAGAACAATTTCATCCTCGTCTTGAGGAATAGCAAGTTTCGGAAGCTTGCTACAGACTTCCTTAAGCTTCTTAATCCTTTCTCGATGTTCATCTTCCCATTTGAAAGCAACATCTTTCTTGAGTAATGGACTAAACACCTTCCTGTAAAATGCTAGATTGTTGATGAACATTCCAGCAAAGTTAACAACTCCGATAAAGCTTTGAAGTTGTTTCTTGTCTATGAGATCATTTGGAAATCCTTGTATCTTTTCTACAATATGACTTTGTAGAATGATCCCAGATTCATCGATTTCAATTCCGAGGAATTCAATCTGTCTCGTAGCAATTACTGCCTTCTTTTCTGAAAGCACTAATCCTTCTTTATGACAAACATCTGAGAAAATCGTCAAATGTTTGAGATGCTCCTTCATATTCTTTGATGCGATTAGAATATCATCGATGTAAACAAACATGAAGTTGAAATAATCCTTGAAGAGATTATCCATCTTTCTCTGATATATCTGGGGTGCATTTGCTAATCCCATAGGCATCACGTTCCAGACATAATGTCCTTGTAGTGTGGAGAAAGTCGTGAACTTCTTACTTTCTTCCTCCATCTTAATCTGGTAGAAACCAGACTTGCAATCGAACTTAGAGAATATCTTGGCCCCTTTGATACAGTTAACTAAGTGTTCTCTACTCGGGATATAGTATCCATCAAACTCCAGAATGTTATTAATCCCTTTGTAATTAATAACAAGTCTAGGTTTACCTCTTTTGATTTATCCATGATTCTTCACAAGAAATCCCGGGCTGCTATATGGAGAAACTCCTGGTGATATCAACTTAAGGTCCAAATGTTCCTTAAGTATCTTCTGCATATCCTCACGATCATTCTGATTCATAAGGATTGGTTTGAGTCTTACAAACTCGTGTTCCTTTCCAGGTTTAACCTTTAAGGAAGCTTTGAGCTCGTTTCTGTCCCATCATGCTAAAGGATCTTCATTGTAATTCCTTTGGATCCTTTTCTTGAAATCCTCGAGTGATATTTGTTCTTCAATGGTAACATCACTCTGTGGATTCTCCATTATGGCTTTTCGCAATTCTGCAATAACCTTTGGAGTAACCCATTCTTCTCCTTGTATTCTGAACGAATACAAAGTATTATCCCATCTCTTGGTATCCTTTTGTTTGGAACCAAATTGTCTAAAGGATAATAAGACATCACCAAATCTTCTTTTATCTGTCATCTTTGGATGTCGAAGTTTGGCTTCATCACCACGCTTGCTGCGAAAAGGAAAAGGCATTTTTCTGTAAAATGCTTCCCGCAGTCTCTGGACAATAATCTTATGATCACATAACGTTGTGAAAATAAGCCTTCTTGTCTCATTTTCCTGTGTAAAGCGCTTGAATGTCTGTAGGAAATTGTTTTCTAGCAAAACATCGGTGCCTATATCATGGAAATAAATTGGTGGCGTCTTCACCTTATACCATGGGGTATCACCGGCGCTTCCAATCATAATTTTTGCTTGTTTGATTCATTTGTTAAGGATAAGAATCCTTTTGGAGAAATCTTGACCTGCAATGGCTGGTAGATCTTCTCTCATTTCTTTAGGAAAAACCTCCTGCTTTGCAGTACAAATTCCTGCTCCTGAATCAACATAGGCTGTGAAATATTCAGCCTTGTATTCAGTATATAACATTCCAATTGAAATGTATATAGAGAATGGACTAGTGGTCATCTGATTCGGTATCTTTTATCAGCCACTGTAAACTCCATTCAATCTTGTAATCTTTCCCAAGGCATATGATCCTCAAGAAAGTTGATACCCAGTATTAACTGTTCTGGGATTTTTCCTGCGACTCCTGAAATAATCAGCTCGATTTCACCCATCTTTAGGCATCCTTGAAATCTACCAACTATCAGTTGTTGTAGGTAATATAGGACATCACAAGGAAAAATATTATCCTTCTGGTTGATGTCAAATATTACTTCAACTGCTATCCAGTCTTCTGGACATTTCAGCTCTCCTTGTGTTTTGAATACACCTGGGATTCGCTGAACTATACTAGGCCTCCTTTCCTCCCAACGATTGCTACTCATTAGTCTATCTTGTTGGAAAGACATTCTCCTTGTCTCCATTCTGAGGCTTCGACTCCGGTTGAAGACATGTTGATCTTTTATTTTCATATCTATCTCCTTTATAGTTGGAGATTCAATGAGTTCTGGAAAAACCACCTTAGCAAAATCCTCGAAGATTCTTGGGACTTCGATAAATTCCTTTCTCAAGAATACATCTGAATGATGTGTATTCGAGAGAGCATAGGAAATCTTGTATGTGATCGAGTAGGGTCTATTCCCTTCTTTCATCAAGTCTTCTCTTTTGAAATCTTGATGAAGGATTAAGACTTTGTTGAAGTCTCGATCTCCCAAATTGTATGCAATACAAGGATAAACATTGAATGCAAATTTCCCTGCACACAAGTTTCCTGTGACTGCCCCAAGGTATGAATCCTTGAGATTTGAGATTCTCTTGTCGAATATGGCAAGATTGAGAGGCGAATCAATTCCTTCTTTGAAGGTTGCTTTAATAATAACCCTTATGGCTCCGATATGAATCCATAAGAGTGTATTGGCAACTTCTCTCTTAACTTGGCTTCTAATCTCATGAACCTCACGGTAAGGGATCAGCTGCATCTTGATCAGGTTACTTGTGAATTCCATTGGGATGGCAAATTCTCCCGTAGTCACCCTATGGATAATTTGGTGTTTTCTTTTACGAATTCCAAACTTATCCAAGACTTTTTCCATAGCTTCAATGGTAAAACCATCGTATATCTGGAGCTTCAGATCCTCTTTCATAATCCTCATGAGAGTCTTATGAGAGACTGTTGTGTGAGAGAGAAATCCTGACATATCCTCTCTCATTGTTTGAAGAATTTCTTCTTCACTCCGATTCTAATGTGGATTCACTTCCATCATCTGAATAGATCTCTTTTTCATAGATGCTTTCATCTGAGGGTAGATCCTCAATTGATACACCTGTATAAGATCTTGGTAATGACAGCTTCTTCGAATTCTGGTGTTGCTTCGAACTGTCTAAGACCTCTCATTTGGTTGTTTGGGCAATCCGTTGAGATATGCCCTCTTGCTCCGCAAGTCCAGCAATTACAATCTTTGAAACTTTCATTAGCTCTAGTGTGAGCACGCCTGAAAGTTCTTCTTCCCATAGTTCTGCTGGAACCTCCTTGGATTGAACCTGTTGATGAGGTTCTACTTTTGCTTGGTGCTGGTCTTTGCCCTGACTTATAACTCCGGGCTTTTTGTTTAGACCACATCCTTCTAGGTCTCCATGAAGACCTATGACTCATTCTGTTGTTATTGCTTCCATGGCTATAAGGATGACTTCTCTGCTTCCTTCTTTTATGTCCCCGTGGTTGACCTCCCACTATTGTTGGGATGTCTTTTTTTTCGCAATATAAGGGAACCATTTTATTGATTCCTCTTAGTCTCTTGTAATTTTTGTAGAGTGCTGCCTGATGACACCATTCAAATAGTTTGGCTTTTAGGAAGGACATCCTTCTAGCCACTGTATCCAAATCGTCTGCACTCTTGTATTCCCTGATGAGCATTTCTCTCCAGGGACTCGGAATCTTCGCGAAGAAAAGTTGCGAAGCTTCTTTGTCATCCACCTTGGACTTCCATCGGTACTCGGTGAATAACTTGATATATTCGTCTATATGACAAATATCATGTAACTCGAGGCAATAGAGGGCTTGCTTATATCTTTTTCTCTTTCCTCTTCTATTCCCTCAAAATAGCCTATGCCGATAAAATGGATTTTGAATAATTTGGCCATATTATCGACAATTCCTTTCAATGACTCACCAGCAGTTATATTGTTCCTCATATCTGGTGGTGTCATATCCCACGCTCTTTTTACAGATTCTTCAAGACTCATTTCAAGAAGTAAAATGAATCATTCTTTTGTAAGATCAAGCGTTCCTGCTGCAATCCTCATCGACGTTGCCCAGTCATCAATAAAGACTTCTCGATATTTGAAATCTAGAGTATCTAGATTTAGCATTAATCCATATGGATGTATCGGATTAAGCTATGACTTTCCATAAGGCATATTCTGAAGATCTGGCCTTTTGGATCGTTGTCGAGTTCCCGAAATAATCGGGTCTCCTCTAGTAGTAAAATCTCCAGCGTGTGGCATTGGTTCATCCACATGATGTGAACCTGAACTTTCTGCTACGTTGGGATCTACTGGTGGTTGTGGAGGTGGTCTTGGGTGTTGGTCACGAGTAACCAAGGCTGAACCATCTCCTGTTTGCATCTTTAGATCCACAATACTTAATCCTGCAAAGGACTCGGCAAGTTCTTGTAGATCTTCAAGATTCATTCTCTCCATATCCATCACCTTAATTTATGATTGATTTTCCTTTGATGATAGCTATAAGCTTTTCATCTCGGGTCATTGGTCGTATGACTTCAGTTGGTATCCCTTTTTGGTGTAAATAAGGAACAGTTCCGAAATCTATGCGTTTCCTTCCTCCGGGAACACTTGGTCTGTCCTCCAGATTCTTGACTTGTCTTTGAATATCATGAAGGATTTTAAGAGTTTCCTTCTGATATCTAACCATCATCTCCATCTGGTTTTGGATCTGATGGACTTGTATTGGTAAATGATTATGGCGGTTGTCATAATTCTGCACCGTCTTCTGGATTTCTCTAAGATCAAGGCCGATCTTAGATGAATCTGGAATTATCTCGTTCCATTCAGGGTCTCCGTCTGTCATCAATGATTTAGATGAACGATCTCTTGAAGGTTTATGAGTTCGATGTATAAACATTGGTTAACCCAAAGGAAACCCATGTAATACTCTTCTCATTTTTTGCATTGCCTCAAGGTTTCCCTATCGGCTCCTGCTTCTTCTTGTTCAACATATTGGTTTTGCCAATATGTTACCTGATCTCGGTGTTCTTGTTCATACATCGCCAAAATTTGACGATATCTCCTGTATGGTATACATCTTGGACAATTGTCCAGATCCATATTTTCATGAGAAATTCTCCTCACCAAAGGTTAATTACATAAAAATAATAAATATCATAAAAGTTCTTAATAAACCTAGGCTCTGATACCATTTTCAGGATCCGTATTCTTTGGGTTTTTATTTTCTAAAGAATTTGTACGTGACATTGTTACACATTCCAGACCACTGTTTTTTAAACAGTATTGGCACGAGGAAAGTATTCCAACCTATATACTTTTCCAAGAGAAAATAAACCCGTTTAATAGCTCGGATTAAATCAATTTTTTGGAGTTAGAATAATTAGCCCAAATTAAAGAATAAAATTGGTGTTAGCAAAAGATGCTTGGATATAGCCTTTTTCAATGATTAAACTTAGTGGGGTCCACAGGTATAAAGGAAAATGGGTAGTTTGAGATATTTCCTTATATTGAGGGGTAGTAAAGGTTGTTGTTATATGTAATGGGGTTTATAGGGATATTAACCCAACTTAAATGTGTTAGACCAAAAACTTAATTTTGTTAAAAGCTATCCACATACTCTTTTTGTTTAAAATTAAAATGCATAAATAATAATTTGTTTTGTAGGCATTACATTGGAAGATGGTCTCATAACATAATTAAATTGAAATATAAATGATCTATTTTAACTTATTGTTATTAAATGAATTGGTAAATTTTGTCTCACAAAATATGACTGTTGAGATATTTGACCCAAAATTGTCATTGTTTTTTTATACTTTTGTCCTTAACGATTTAAGAACACTACATCATTTAATTATTGGTTTTTTAATCAACATCTTAAATTCTCGTTGGTTGTATGTATCTATATGTGTATGCAAATATATCAAGGTTAGGTGTAGGACCATATTTACGTGAGTTTTATATTGTTGTTGGTAACAACTAACAATAATGTGTATAAAATAATGAGTATAATCTTTTTTTTTTTTTTTTTTGAAAAAATAATGAGTATAATCTAATATTTGAAACATATTAAGCGCTTATATATCAAGAAAACAAATATAATTAATGAATAGTACACTCAAAGAAAACAAATATTAAGCGCTTATATATCAAGATACTCAAAGTATCACTACTCCATTTAACAAAGTTTATGAGGCAGACAGCTACACCTGGAACAGCCACCGAACACGACGGCGCGTCCCTGACACTCGCTTGTCACCCGCGTGCACGATCTATCTCGCAGATCTCAAGCAGCGGGTATCTTGGAGAAGTAAAGTTAGAGAAGTTGTTCATGTAATTCACTACACATCCACGCCCTCTGTCTCTGCTAACTTCCGCCCTTCGCCGCCGCCCTCCGCCGCTGCTAACTTTGAAGAAGAACAGATGCGGACATTTTCTGCACTCGTAATTCTCTTAATTTTTGCCTCGCTACTCAATGCCGACGATTCGTTGCCTGAGACCGGCGTCGTGAACGGTACGGCTTTGAATGATACGTCTAGGGCAAAGGAAAATACATTTGCTGATATGATCGATCACGCGTTAGAGAAAGAGTTCAACGAGACTGATGATCTCTCCGACGGTTAGTTTAGATCTCTGATTGCCGCCCTTTGCGCTTTAACTTGCTGTAAATTGTACTTTTATCGCGCAACTTCTAATTTTATTTTTCTGTGGTTTTCTCTAAATTCTGTGTCTTATTTGTTGTTTTTATTCTATGTTAGGATTTTATTTTGTTGCATGGAATAATGATGGTTGTTCGCCCCTTTCTGACTTGTTTGTTTTCATTGCATTTAAGTATTTCTTTTTTCGTTTAGGTTTCAAATTTTATATTATTTTGTGCAGTGTCCCTAAATACGATTGTTTTCTGCAATAGGATTTCCATTTGAACGAATTGTCGGTTAAAAATTTGTTGATGTATTAACCTTCATGATGTGATTAGCAGGATTCTTTTTTTTTTTTTTTCTTTTTCTAATTACAATCTTTGGATAGAAATTGTTTTAACGCCCAGTTTTTAATTAACTGTAGTTAGAATTATTGCGGCAAGTTTATTATGAACTTTCAGTTGTAGGGATGAAATTAATGCAAATGATGATGAATTTGCTTAGTTTTAGAAAATACTGCAAGGTGTTCTCTTTGATTTGATTAACGTGGTAATTCGGGCACTATGAAGAAATGGGTTAACGTGGTTTAAATTAGAGAAGTTGATTATACTTGGTAATGTAGGATTAGGCATATCTATTTGGAATAAAATATGCAACTTGAGTATCTGATTGTGCTCTCTTTCTTTTTTACTTTTGCAGTTACTGATCATGGGAGCTTCAACAACAGTGTGGCAGAACAACAGGTCTATAGCATTTCTTCTAAATTCTTTGCATGTATGAACACGTTTATTTCTCCATAATAAATTTTAGGCATCATTAAAGAAAACAAAATAATTCATGAGGCACAAGTGGGCTTGTTGTTTCTATATTGTACTTCTTATAACATAATTGGATGCCTTTCTTCTTTAAGTTGGTATCAGTTGTACGTAATAAGATACAAGTTGACAGTTAAGAGGCGATAGCACAAAGTGGAAAATGTTCATCATTCTGTCCTCTTGCTTGAAAGGATTGAAGATGAAGACTTTAAACTAGATTCGTACTTACAGAACATTAATCTTGCCATCGTTTCCTTAAATAAAAGCTGTTTGGGTTATGACACATTATTGTCCCTTTACACTTAGAAATATGACTTAGACTATCTGAAATATTGTTTCTTCCACCTATTAATTATATCAATGTTGTTGTTGTTGTTGTTGTTTTTGGTTTATGAGCATGTCATGTGGAATTGCTGTTAAGATGATTTATGCTCTGATAATTTATTCATAATCTTGGCTATTTCTTTCTTGCTTTTATTTATTAGTTTTTATATTTTATCTCTGTTGTTCTGCTATTGTCATTGAAGCATTTAATTTCTCAGGCAGTTTTGGAAACTGTTGCCAGAGTTAAGCCCAAGAAAAATGACACCAAAGATGAAAAGTATGCTTCCTCAACTTGTGTCCGTATTGAGTAGTGTACTGTGTTCTATGACATTGATTATTTATTGTTGATTTTTGTCACTGTAAGGAAGCCCTAGTTTGATTCCCATTGATACCTTTTCTGACTTATTATTAGGTCATTTCAGTTTCATGATGTTTTTAATCTTGATAATGAGAATCGACCTGAAGACACGCCAACCTTGATAGATAAGAAGGTACATTTTAGTTGAGCCATTTATAGAGTATTATTAGAAAACTCTCATGTTTGTAGTTATGATACTCTAGAAAGCACTAAAACTATTCACAGTAAATGCAAGCTCTCCATTTTAGAAATGTGAAGAAATTGATCCCAATTGTTGAGAATTATTCCCAGGACAATGTCTTCATCATGTCAAATCCGAAGTCAAAATTTCCTGTCTTACAGTTGGACTTAAGGTTAGAGCTCTCACTTTCTTCCTCAGGAGCTACCCAGTATATTCAATTCAGTTTTTTTACAAGCAGTCCAACATTTGTGGTCTATTGTTTGACAGACTCATATCTGATCTGGTTGTTGTGATTGTGTCTGCGACTTGTGGTGGAATAGCCTTTGCTTGTGCTGGACAACCGGTCAGATTTCTAAAACAGATTTATGCTATTTTTGCAGATTTTTGCATTTTTTCTGTTTTCATTCTCCTTGTTTTGGTTATTCCTCCAATATAGCTAATGCTTTGTGAGAGTTGACAAAGATGTGTGATAATCTGTGGTTTTAACCTTGCAGGTTATAACCGGTTATTTACTAGCAGGATCTATTATTGGACCTGGGGGCTTCAGTTTTGTCAGTGAAATGGTCCAAGTATGTTGCTTCTTACCCTTCCTTATTGCTTGATCATATCATTATTGTGTCTTTATTAATTTCTTACTTCCATGATCTCTTTCTTGTGGAGGTTATGTTTCAAAGTACAAAAATTGTGCCTAACTTATTGCAGTATGTACATGCAGGTTGAAACAGTGGCACAGTTTGGAGTAATTTTTCTTCTTTTTGCACTGGGCCTGGAGTTCTCTGCAGTAAAGGTTGGTCTCATTGTTTATCTATATTTATATCCTCTGTCGTTCTATTATGTGATGTATAAGGAAAACCTGAAAGAAATTCACTGATAATCAAATAATTGGTAATGCAGATTCGTGTTGTGCGAGCAGTTGCTGTCATCGGTGGGGTGCTTCAGATAGCTCTCTTTATGTGTTTGTGTGGGATAACAGCCTTGGTAATGTTCTTTCTTCTTACATTTTTAAAGATTGTCTAATTTAAAGTCACAATGCTGTTGTACAAGGTATCGAGGTAGGTGGGAAATTCTTGATCAATTAGTTCAGTGACATATACATATGAGGATTTAATAAGATATTTCATGTCATGGCTAGAATTAGTTATTCGATATTTGGACTGCTATCCTTAAAATGTACATGTTTTCTTGTCTAGTTCTTCGATTCTGTTTTGTTTTCTAATGGTGTAAGTAATACCTTTCACAGTTATGTGGTGGGGAAGCATCTGAAGGTGTCTTTGTTGGTGTCTTCCTCTCAATGTCTTCAACAGCAGTGGTACCTTCCTATCTAAATTTCTTTTCTTAAGTTAGTGTCTTCATGGTGTGAGATTGAAGATGATTCTGCTGAGTGCTCATTACTCATTCTTATTCTCTCTTTTTATGGTATAAACCTTTAAATTTAGAGTACTTTTAATCACATCTCTGTCAACGTCATTATCAAGTGAGATTTCTTTCTTTAGAACCCCAATCTTAAAGGTCCTTCCAAGGTAAAAGATTCCAATTCTCCATGTGCAACTTGTTCAATAATTATCTGACTCATAGTCATACTAATTTCTGCCCAAACTGCCATGCTGTACATTCATTACTTATGATCTTAGTTTTCAATTGAAATCTAGGTGAACTACAATATATCAAGATTATTTTTGATCACATTATAAAGGCTCATGCTCTTTCTATTTGTGTCCTTAACCATGATCAAATGCATGGGGTGGCTTGCCAGTATTTGTGCCACTATCTGCAGAAGGTGCAAGTGTAGCTCCATACTTTAGGGAAATAGAAAACTAAGTAGGTACCTTTTCTAATACCTAGTCAAAGAGGTCTTTGTCAAATGACAAACCTTCATCATCCACTTAAAAGTCTCAATGATCTGTCCCTTGCTCCTTCCCCTTTCCCATTGGGTCCGAGCTCCCCTCCCCCTAGAAAAAGTCTCTATAATCCATAATTTACTTTTTATTTCTAATGAGCCATACTTCATTGAGAAGTTTTCTGCTTGAAAAGATTCTCTTATACTACATTTAAGTAGAATATCATATACTAAGTTAGTATGAAGTAACAATTAGCCAGTTTATAATTAATCCCCAAGTACTTTTTCTAGAGTTTCTTTTCGCTCAATTATTGTTTATCTTTATGATGTCCTTTTGATTTAACTATGGGCTAAGTTTTTCATATATTAACTTGAAGGAACTAAATTAGATGGCTACTTTGTACCTGCTCTTGGATTGTTTATAAGAAATGATATTAAGTAGATAGGGAGGAAAGAAAGAGGTAAATTAATTTGGCTTTGTTAGTTTTGTCTGGGGCGTTTTAGGGAGAAGTGTTTTTTAGAGTGGGTGTTTTGGGAAGATGAAAGTAATGTTTGGTTTTGTAATGCCAAATCTTTTTTCCTTTTACTGTTGAGTTGTGTGTTGAAATTATGGGTGGCAAACCCTAGCCTGACATGAGAATACTTCTCGAATACGACCTGAGATTACTAGGAGAATATATAGTGTGTGGTGAAAGTTACTGATGCCAAACCAAGTACTTTTTTGTTAGGTAAATGGGGTGAACATGATTTGTTTTATTCAGTTTAGTTTTATTTTTAATATAAATAGGTGCATTGAATTATAAATATGCAGGAGTCAGAAGAATTTCCTTGTACATACTGCGTGAGAATTTTTCTAATTGCAATTAGTGTAAGTAACATCAGTAATTTCCCTAAAGAATTAGCTTGTTTATTCAGTTTGATCATCTTCATATCTGATTTAATAACTGGCATCTTTGAAACTTATAGCCTTATAAGTTTCTGGTAGGAAGTTGGGAATTTTTAAAGCGAAAATTAAAAAAATGTGGATATGGTGAGGTTGACTTCAATCTGGATAAAATTGTGTTGTTTAATGTTACAAGCGGGATATGACTTTTCTGATGAGGGCCAAGGAAACTTCATCATCTTATTTGATGGAGTAAAGGGAAAAGAACTGAAAAAAATATCAATAATCAATGTAAATGGGTCTACAGATTACGAGAAATAATCTGCCCAAGCCCGAAGTCGTCAAACTATTCTGGAGAAGTTAACATCCCTAACCAATGACAACAGAATAAATACCCTGTGGGCGACAACCCTTTGGCTTACTAAACAAGACCCAACCAAAAAAACTGACGTAAACAAGACCCAACAATTAAAGTAAAATTTCTCAATCAAGAATAATAAAATAAACGACTTCAAGCTGCTCAAATGGCAGCTTGTGAGAGACATGACGGGTGATCTCCCCAACTGATTGCTGTGGTGCTACTGGTTGGGCAGGTGACGATGGTGGTTAGGAACTATGGCCAGCAGCGTGGAACGTGCTGGTATTAGAGTGAAACTAACACGCCTGAGGTCATGATTGTACCTGTTGCAACACCTGGCGACGGCGCTCAGTTACCCTTGCCGATTGCTTGGCAAAAAATAAGTCTTTAACGTATCGGTAGAAGTGATGCGAAGCTTAATATCTGTGTCCAACCCTCTAAAAAACGCACTACGGAAATGTGTCTGTCAGTCCTATCGCATGCTCCATACGAGCCTTAAAACCTTTGATGTAGGAATCCACCGACTGCTGTTGTGTGGTGTTCAACAATGTTTAAAACTGGTCGTTGAGGGGAATGGGGATTCTCATCGAAACACTTCAGAAGTTTGCCCATGAATTGGGTCCACGACCCATGTCACGTTGGGGTTACGCAACACCAATTGACTCCAGTACAGTGCAGTGCCCTCCATGGCCACGGTAGCCATGTGAACTTTGGTGGGATCAGCAGCCGGATGAACATATAAGAACTGCTCTACCCAAGACACCCAATCAATCGACCCTTCACCTGAAAATGTCGGTATCTCCAATTGACATGGAGGTGCAGTGGGCGGAACCAGTGGAGATAACGCTTAGGTAATGATTGGCTTGTACTGCCCTACGAGGTGGATGGTTGTTGTGCTGTGATGTCGGCAAGACTGTAACAATTGGTCCAACAGTTTTTCGAGGTGTGAAAAATTGATCCTTCTGTTCCTTCTGTAATTTATCCAAACCCTTCACTGTGTCCACATTGTAGTCATGGTGTGGTTGGATAGCATCAGGTCAGACCAAATTGATGGAGTAAAGGGAAAAGAACTGATAAAACTATTAATAATCAATGGAATCCGGTCTATAGATTACAAGAAATAATCTACTCAAGCCGATGCTAGAGAAGTTAACATCCTTAACCAATACGACATAATAGAATGAATACCCCGGCTTGGGTGATAGCCTACGGGCGTACTGACCCTACAAAAATAACTGACTTAAACAATTAAAGTAAATTAAATGTCTCAATCAAGAATAGTAAAATAAATGACTTAACCATCCTGCTACATTTCTTATTGACAAGTGCCAAGTACAAACATTCAAATCCAGCTTGCTAACAATATTGATGAGTGTTTGCGGAAGACCCATTCTGAACTACTTTTATGAAGGTCCTCTGCCTATCTTGCAGTTGCTTCTTAGAATCAATAAGTGAATCTTTAATAAGTGGTATATATGTCACCTAAAAAAATGGTGGTAAGTGTTGTTGACAGATGCAATTGTCTTCACTGATGAAAGAACAGTTTCCTTACAACATTCCAAGAGCTCCACAGTCCCACCCTTCCATCTTGCCACTGCTAGTGCTATTGTCCAGAATATTTCTCGAGTTCCTTATGAATATAAACTCTTTTCTATGAAGTCCCAAATATGATGCAGCCATGTTTGACGAAAAATGTAACATTTTTACATCACCTAAATTTACCCTATCAAACAACTTGCACCAAAAAGAGGAAATAACTGTTTATGATTGAGGATTCCTTTTGCATCACCTAAACTTACTCTATAAACAACTTGCATCAAGAAGAGGACATATCAGCTTAGGATAGGGGATTCTTAGTACCAGCATACCCCAAAGGAGGTATCTCTTCTTATCTTGAATATATAGATACATATATATACATCCACATATATGCCACACGCATGTGTGTACAAATATATAGAATAGAATAATGTATATGTAAAATTCTTGGCAACTATCATATAATAGACGAGATAAAAAGATTCCTATAATCTTTGTTGTTGATGGCTTAATGCAAACTGATCCAGTGATATGTCCTTGGCTTGCAGGTTCTAAAATTTTTGATGGAAAAGAATAGTATTAATACATTATATGGGCAGGTCACAGTTGGAACCCTCATTCTGCAGGTCTGTATACTCTTGAGATTTTTTCTCTAATATCTAGAAAGGCAAAGCCTAAATGTTTGTCATATTGTTTTTACACAAATGAAGATGATACTACTGGACCTTGTCCATATTGTTCATGATGGACTTGCTTGGAGTTTAGTTATATTTCACATTTTAGTACGCTTCTCTGAATTTTGAGATGCCTTTTCTTGCCAGGACTGTGCAGTGGGTTTGCTATTTGCCCTTATTCCTATCCTAGGTGGTACTTCTGGCGCCCTTCAAGGAATGTTTTCCATGGCAAAATTGTAAGTCAATAATGTACCTCCAGAAATGGTTTCTGTAATCTTGATGTTAACTGAGGTTTGAGTTTTTTCTTCTATGTTACATACTCATAACTAATGAAATTGTTGGGTGCAATATATCTAGTTTGTTCTCTAACTTATTCATTTGATAATGTTGTGTTTTTTTGTTATCCCGAGTTGTATTTATGATGAGGTTTTCAGCTGGTGTGTGCTTTAGAGATTTAGGTTGTTATGATGTGTCCTTTCCCACTATAAATGCTTTCAGTTCTGATATATATTTTATAAATTTTCTAACTAAAACTATTTCCATTGTGACAAGAATGTTATTTGACTTTATCATGAATCTTGAGAAACAATGAATATATTTCTTCTTTGTTTTTCCATATGATACTGTGTCTTCTTTTTAATGATTTATTGTGTCATTTATTGGATCATTCCTTTCTTTTACAGGTTTGTGGTGTTAATTACATTCTTGACCATTTTGTCAATGCTATGCCGCTCTTGCATACCTTGGTTTCTGAAGTTGATGATTAGTCTATCCTCACAGGTGACTTTGGGTTTGAGCTGATAAGGCAGTGATCTTTCTTTTTGGTGTTTGACTTAAGTCTCTCCTTGCAGACCAATGAACTCTACCAATTGGCAGCTGTTGCATTCTGCCTGCTTGTTGCGTGGGTTAGTCTTCACTTCCCAATTTTTGTGCTAAAACAATTGGACCACATTTCTCTGTTTCAACTTTCTATATCTTCTGTAATTTACACCAATTAATCCTATCCACATTATTCTGACAGTATGCTCTTCTGTAGAGACTACGGACTTATATATTTGAATCATGTATGCAATGTATTGTTGTCTTGTTTCAGTGTAGTGATAAGTTGGGCTTGAGCCTTGAATTGGGTTCTTTTGCTGCTGGAGTGATGATATCAACAACTGATCTTGCTCAGCATACACTTGAACAGGTTCAAAATTTCCTCCCTTTATCTTTGTGCATGCACACATTTGAGAGAGAGAGAGAGAGAGAGAGAGAGAGAGAGAGAGAGAGAGAGAGAGAGAGAGGTTGGAAGTAATTATTTATTTAACATTTTAATTATGTGGTTTGGGATTGGGTGGTGTTAGTGGTTTTGTTTTCCTATTCTTTTCTAAATCTTTTCCTATTTGCCTTCTACACTTTTTTCAATTTTTCCAGAAGGAGACGTTAATTTCAATTTTTGGCAAAGGAATGAGTAGTAATGGTTAGGTGTTTATTGGTCAAAGGTTTTTGGATTCTCTTTGGCTGCAGGTGAGATAACCTTTTTGCTGGTATGTGTAATTTGAAAGTAGGCGATAGTTTGGGTTGTACCTTTTTTTTTTTTCTGAGTAAATGATCTTTTAAATCACTGGTCTTTGCCAAGGACTGAAGTTATTGGCAGTTCCAGTGGTGGTGCTAAAGATCTGCACATGGCTCTTCCTCAATATAATTGTGAAAGGATCTTCAAGCTAGATGAATTCATAGTTCTGCTGTCTGGGCATTTTCTTCTTTTAACTCTTTAGTTGCTTTAATCATTTGAAAAAGAAAAAAAAATCATTATTTTTTTAAAGATGGAATTGTTATTGAGTTTTGTCTTTCCTTAGGTTCAAGAAACACCTTTATTTTGGAAATAGAACTAATTAGTGATGTGGGACGCCCTTAAATTTTTAATGGAATTGGATTATGATACACTTTCATGGAGTAGGGTCCTAAATTAGCTTGGATGTTCATACTTTTTCTTTCACCTTCTTCCTATGAACTGATTGAGGCCATCTAGGTTTTCTTACAACCCTTTATTTGAGAGTTCAAAATTCCCATAGGATTTGAATTTCTGCAGATGCTTTCAGTTAGATTTTCTGGTTTCCAGAACAGATAAAATTTGTGTTAGGAAATATGATCAATATGAACCATACATGAGGGGGCATGTTAAAAACCCCATAAAGAAAAGAACTAATTCATCCACATTATCTAGTAGAAAATAATTGCAGGTACTTGACACAATATGTCAAGTTGTGTCTCTTAGTTTATGTTTAGCTGGGGTTTCTCAACTAGAACTCATTGTTTTGTAGGTGGAGCCAATCCGAAACTTCTTTGCTGCCCTTTTCCTCGCCAGTATTGGAATGCTTATTCATGTTCATTTTCTTTGGAACCACATTGATATTTTGCTGGCAGCTGTAATACTGGTGATTATTATAAAAACAGTTGTGGTCACTCTGGTTGTGAGGGGATTTGGCTACAACAACAAAACTTCACTTCTTGTATGTAATTGCCCAATCTCATTTTCTAAAATTTAATTTTGCTATTTTTGACCTGTGAATCTTGGTTCTACACACATGCAGGTTGGAATGTCTCTTGCACAGATTGGAGAATTTGCTTTTGTTCTTCTTAGCCGTGCTTCAAATCTTAAGCTGATTGAGGTACTTCTTTGCTTCTGAGTTTGTTTTATTGCAAACCAGGACAGTTTATCTTGATATCTATATCCACCTAGAACAATGATTCTGTTCCATATCAAGAAAATCGGTGGTTTATGGCTTTACATTCTAAGTATTATCTTCTTCCTTGGGTGTGGTCCTGATTGAGCCTTTTTCTGAGATTGACAACTAAAAGAAATGCAATATATATTGCAGGGTAATTTATATATGCTGCTTCTTGGAACAACTGCTCTTAGTCTGGTATGTAAGACC
The DNA here is from genome assembly GCA_954870855.1 of Scutellaria minor. Lineage (NCBI taxonomy): Eukaryota > Viridiplantae > Streptophyta > Magnoliopsida > Lamiales > Lamiaceae > Scutellaria > Scutellaria minor. Next base: position 5,693,643 of record OX940731.1, read on the forward strand.
GATTATGTGTTTTTGGCAGTACTCTCTTTCATATTAGTTATCTTTCCAAGAGAGATGATCTTTTATTTGGGTCTGTACTACTGTTTGGGAAAACTTATGTCATGCATTGCCTTCCTTATGTGGTGAGACAATTCACAAAATATTTTAAATGGATTTGTTAAATATATTATCCTCCAAAGTTCCAGATTTGATCTGTATGAACGAAGAAATAAAGAGAATTTTCTACTTCTTTGCATTTCCCATCTCATGGAAAACCCTTTTCTTCAAATTGCTCTCCATTTCTAAGTTCATAGCCTTCGAAGAGGCCTTGTTTTGTGTTCTGTTCCCTTTTTTTTTTTGGGATACTTTAACTTCTCCGAGCTCTAGGTTTAATCCTAGTCTGTTCATCACATTATCTAACATACTTTGAGCTGGTAATAACATCCTTACACAGTTACTATTGATCATTTCAAATTTAATGCCTATTTAAGAAGGAATCGTGTCAAAAGGCAATGGTCTACTGATTTCACATTTCTCGTCCATTTAAGAAGCTTCTTTTCCTTGATGATATAATACATTGGATCCCACTTTTAGATATGAAAGTATCTGGATTTTCAGTAGGCATTCATTTCCTCTTTTAAATCTATGATTACTTTTCCGCTGGGTTTTTTAGAATATGCCCCCTCCCTACTCTTCATCTATCTTCCAGAGTCATTATCTCATTGTACAATCTTTGCTTCTTTGGTTTGCTCATAAATTTTTTATCTGCAGGTAACTACACCATTATTGTTCAAACTAATACCTTCTGTGGTACATCTCGGGGTGCTATTACGGTGGTTTTCTCCTGATTTGACTCATGAGGTAATCTATAATCTTATTATACAACTCTATTATTATTAACTTGAGTTGATACAATGGTTTCCCCATTTCTCTGTGGGTAGAGTTTTGAGCTTTCTTGAAATATGATTTTTCTCCCCAGATTGGATATAGAGGAGATAGTTTGCGTGCCGACAGTGCTAAGCATATTTCTTTGATGGTGCACGGCTCTCATGATTCTTGATTATAATAAAACTATATGAACTACAACTGCAAAAAAATCAGACTTTGACCTGACGGCCTTGTTATGCTGTGGGGGACAGGTGATTAAGAGTGCAAAGGAGGTTGATTGATACTGAAAGTTATGTATGTTACACAGCCTCTCACAGGTGGATTGAGAACTTCCACAACTCACAACTTAGAGCAGTGCAGATATACATGTGCCAATCAACTTTTGCATTTTTCCAGTTTGCTGTTGCGGCTGCTGTTGTTTACACAATCTTCTCGAGTATATCCAAATAGCGATTCGTTTATTGATAAATCAGTTTGTAAAATGGGTAGCTGTACATTCTGTGATATTATTCTGCAATGTATAGTTTTCCAATTTTGTATTCGATCGGTCTTTCTAGAAAATGGATTTACGTGCAGTGCCAACACTAGAATAGTTTTTTTGGCAGAAGTTGGAAGTTTTTGTTAGATTTCCACATCTTGGCTTTTGGATTGATTTAGCGTTTGCTGAAAGATGTCTGAGAAATACACTTTGTAATATCAAGTTTACAAAATTGCCTAATGCAGTGAAAATTATTTCAAGAACATTTTGATCCTTTATTTGGTTAATATGTTTCAACAAAAAAAGTGTACCCAAATTGGATTACTTATTGTATATACATATATATATATATATATATATATAGAGAGAGAGAGAGAGAGAGAGAGAGAGAGAGAGAGTATGATAAATGGGTCGCAAGTGTTTTTTGCATGCATGAAAGAAACAATGTAAACTGAAACACAGCACTGAAATCTGAATAACTAGCTAAAAAAAATTTACAGAGGACCGAAATATTTACAGATTAAAAAGCTTGAAACAAATTAACTGTGTTGTACAAACTGATGCAATATATTACACAACTTGTGAATACCACACTTTGGCCCCAATAACTGCCACATTATAAATCCAATCACGTTGCCCTTCCTAAGTCATTGATGCAGCTCAGAAAAGCTTTGAGATAACATGACACGATGTCCAGAAAGCAGTCGAAGCAGCTCTAAAAAGAGCTGGATTTTGATAAATTCTGTCCACACATCACAAAACACAGTACAAGTAAGACTAGAGTGTTGCAAAACAGATGGCAATACTGATCCATCGTCAAATATATGGAAAGAGGCCATTCACATTATACATTTGCGAATTGCAGCAAAACAAACATGCTACAATATACAAATTAGTTTAAGATAACTCACCCAACAGCTGTAGCTCCCCAGGATGCTACATTGTAAATCACTTTGCTTCCATCCCATGCCTTCCGAAGCTTACCCTTTTTCTTATTCAAAGAGAAGGTCTTGCTCAAAGCTGAAATAAAGTTCAGGATAAATTTAGATCCCTTATGTTCTATCTCAGAATATAAAACACAATAAATATCACGTCAAAAATTAACGAATGGGTTAGATAGAGAGGAAACTAATGCAATTTCCTTCAACTTGATACTCAGGGTGCGATAGGAGCTGTATAATGTGACTGCAAAAGCAGAAAAGCAGTTGGACCCACCTGCTTGAAGTTGGTTTGGTGACAAATCCTGCAAAACATATCAACAGATTTCTCAATGAAGATGAAATGAAAGGTTGTATCAAAATAATTTACTCTTCATCTTCTATTTGAAAATACATGAAAAGAAAGAGATATCAACATCCAGCTAGAGTAAGGATTATTCTTAATTACAAAGTCTGTGGGATCATATAATTGAGTATCAACGGGTTCACAGAATTAAAGTTTGGTCAACAACCATAGCACATGTCTTCCTTATTTGGTTTGCAGAATTACACTTTGAACCATGTTTCATCATTGGCCATGCATTTTACATCACATTTACAGCTTCCTTAGAATTGTTCTACATTAGGTAGCAATTAGTTGAGAGGGCAAGATCACGGTTTCATTTTGTTTTGTCAAACCTGATAAAACTGTGTAATCCGATATTCAAGCAGCCTGATCAAATGAGACCAGCTGCAAATGGAGGGATCTTCTCATCATCCAATATGTTGCACAGTTTATGCAATGGACACATGTTTGGGCATAGGGATGTCTTCATCTAGAGAAATAATCCCAAATGTTCAGCACAATTAAGATAGCCATCCAAAGGGATCAATTGAACAGTATGCAATAAATTATTTCCCTGCTGGATTATTAATTGTTCATCTAAAGTATCACTTTGGATTATTCAAGATTATATGGTTGAAGATATCATACTGTTTTACTATCTTTGTGGTGGGGGGACAGGTAGCGGTTTATGATAGAAATGGAGTAATTAAGGGGCACACACAAATCATGGATAATGTATTCAAGAAGAATGATCAAGGGAATCAAATCAGCTATGGAGATGAGAGTGGATTGGGTAGTCACATTGGCACAGATTTGGACCTTTATTTATGGAACTTCGATTAGCAGAATTATTTCCTTTCTTTATTTACTGCCATGTTTTTTTTATAAATAATGACCCCTGTTAGTTGGGAGGGGCACACCAGAATAATCCTTTTAATCAGTTATGACACTGAGGGACAAGATAATCTTGTTGGGGGATTCTTCCTGGTTCCTTGTTTTATTAATCATCAAACCAAGCACTATCAAGAAGTCTTCTAAACAAATATCCAAATCACACTATGTTATGTATGCATTTCACTGATCCATCCTCCTTGATCCTTCTCCAGGTTAATTTCCTGCCTTCCAAAACACCCAGCGAACCACCTGCTTTCTCTTTTTCCCCAGTCACCAACTTTACCTCTCTCCAATCCAATGTTATGAAATTATTGGATAGAAACTTGCGGCGCCTCTATGTTGATAATTACTAATAAAATCTAGAGCATCAGACAGCAGTTAGGAAATTCTTTCATCTTTTATACTGCAGCAGAATATTTAGCCTCTACAAGTCATGAAGCCCTTCAGAAAGTCATCTACTAATTTCTCTTGGTCTTTGTAGGTAAGCAGTCATTATATTCAAATGACTTATAAACAACCACAAAGAGTTGGTCTCAGCAGAAGAACAAAGACAACTCCGTAAATTGCTTTCAATTGTTACCCATCTGTGCACTAGTTTCATCAATTTTACCTTATTAACACCATTACCAATTTCTATCACCAAGATGACAATTGACAGTCGGGATTTTCCATATAAGAAACCAAGAACAGATAAAGAAGACTGAATCCAGGAGAAAAGAACTTCAACAAATGTATTTATTAAAGGAATCTTAGAATCTTAAATCTAATACACTGACATATGTATTTAACTTAAATTCCAATATCCTTGATGGTCAAAAATCTTCACTTAACTAAAAAATGTAATATGTTCAATAGTTATTTGTGGACTATGCTCAATAACTAAGCTCAGCAAACAATTTAATAAGATGAAAGTTAAATGACTTCTCGACCAATAATTGTAGTAAACAATCATATAACAAACATCAAAAGACGTTATGCTCAACATATTTGTGAAACTACATATTAATCTTGTGAAGATTCAAACATAGGCAGGCAGCAAGGAAAATTATCCTCACCTTAGTTTGCTTGAGGGATAACAGGTATGCAGCCATGAATGATGCTATACCATCCATAATATCTTCTTGCCCAACTAAAACATAATCTTCAGGTTCAAACTCAATATTTCCACCTTCCCAAAGGTCATTTTTGCTGACCATGTCCCAGGAACTGCTTTCCTCTGCATCCTTGGGTTCGTTAAAAAAAATGGTGACAGAACCAATTATACTTGTTAAGAAAGAAAAAACAATTTTTACATCATTTTAGAAGCATAACAAATCCTAGTATTTCTTTCTATCAATTCCTCATACAAAGGATCTACTGAATCTATTGGATGATATGAATAACAATAGTGTGTAGTTTTTGGAAATCTCCATGATAAGTTTACATTTAACATGTGAAAGTACTTCACTTGGTAAGCCTCTTTTTCCCCCCCACGAAGGAAAACACAGCATACCCATAAATTCTAAAATCATCGGAATTTTGAAGTCATACCATTTACGTTTTCTGGAAGAGCTGCCTGGGCATTTTCTAGTTTCTTTAGAAAATCAGCACCTTCAACTCCAGATTTCAAGAGGCCATAAAACTGCAACAGACAAAACAAATGAGATTTAGCATGTGTGGAGATGCATCTGAACTCCTTTTTGGTCACTAACTTATGGGAAAAGAAATAACAAGAATAATTATTAATGTGATCAATATTCTCAGAGATCATAACCATAAATTTAAAGTACAACTTAGCTAGATAGAACATCCAATTAATGCATGACTTTTTATGAGCTTATTTAACACACATTTGAGAACTCTATTCCTCTTAAAACCATCATGGCTTTAGGTAAAGAAGGTCTACCTTGTATATAAATGACAAATTGAGATAAATCATTAGAAAAAGTATAAATATTGGAAAAGTAAACAAAAACCCATATGATATATTGAGCAAAACCTTCACCTCAGTTGTGTCATCACAGATGGTGGGGAAAGAGGATGTGTCTGCAGAGTCTTGGGGAACCTCGAGATCACTATCATCATTGTCATATTCGTCGCCATCATCATTGCATCCAGACGAAAGTTGTTGGAGGGCCAAATGGCATTGCTGTAGCACTGCCTCCAAGGTTTTCCTCTTCACCCGAACTCTATCTCTTCGGGCACCCACCACCTCTGTCGACTCCATTAATTCTTAATCTAGATTATGTGCACACACAAAAATCAGCAGTTCTCTCTTCTACAATGGAATTCGCTGATTTTGTGGATTCTTGAAATCTGTGAGATAGTGTTTCGATGTTTAGAATTGAAATGAATTGATATATTCAAGAACCTGCATAATAATGTTTGGTAGCATGAATGGCGGTTCTTAAGAATTATAAATAATTTCTTTGGTTGGATTAGATACTAGTTCAAACTAGATATATTTAGAAATTCTGCCCAATCCAAGCCCAACCCAACACACTCAACTCCACCCTTTCTGAGAGCCTGCTCCACAATACAGGCTACTCTCTATACAACCATTGCACCCCTCTAGACCCAAACCCTGGTTTTTGTTCATTTCCCAAATATTAGTAGTAAAGATAGCATTAAAATAACAAATGATACATGCCAAACTACAGGGACCAGGCGAAGGGTTGAGGTTTAACCCAATAAACTTGTCTCATAAAGTTAAGATACTGTCTTGGAGAATAAGCATGAAAGAAGTGGTCAATAACTCAAAAAACACAAATTGGCATGACCAAAGAAATAGGATTTCTTACAACTAAACTCATTTTTAAACTGAATCAACACTGGCAGACATGCACTCAAGACACTCAAACTGGAACAAGCAAAATGAAACAACTAAAAGAGAGCAAATAAGATATAACAAGTTTCTTTTATTACTTCCCTTGTCTGATCGTTGAAACAAAGCTCAAGCATAAAACATATTTAGATACCATAGACAATAATAATGTCGATGTGGCAAGCACCTTCATTTATTTTTCACCAAAAACTAGCAAGCAATAAAATGACTACATAGATGGTTATTCATTATAATAATACCGGAACAATGTAGAAAGTTACTCTCCTGCTTGATTGGACTAACTTAATTGTAAACTAATCCAAATTCTTTGAATATATTATCTAACTCTCACACTTACCACTATCACCCAAACCATTGACTTTTTCTGTTTTAATATCGGTCATAATAAATTTGATAAAAAAGAAGAAATAGTGTAGCAAACAGTTCAATCTGGAAGCTACTGCTTAAGAAGTTTTGTTGACATTGCACATGCCAACTATGGCAAGCAGCGTTTCATGACTCACACCAAGCTTCAATTCGGAAGAACTGGCATATACTTTATATTGCAGTTGCCATTCAATAATTGGGTGGTATTTAAATGTTGCCTACGCTTCACAATATTTCAAATACATCGCAGTGTCGAACAATGCACAAATTCCACACTAATATTTTTTGCCAAAACAAGGCAGTTCCACCATCTATAACATCTCCACACCCAGATAAATACTACTACACAACAAAATCAAGCCATAGACCATAGTCCAGAGAGAACAGACATTTAATGATTCTCAAGGCTTAATTCTAGCTCCTTCTTCAAAAATATAAATAAATCTAGATTAGAGAATATTGTCGAGCCATGGGATAAAGCCTTCAGTTCGCCATAGAATTGAGTAGGAAAAGGAAGGTAAATACCATTATATCAAAAAGGGCAGGCCACAGAAAAATCTACTACCTTAATTACGCGAAATTTCAAAAGGTTTTTCACTCCAAAATATAATCTGAAACTCGCGGGCGAAAAAGGAAGAAAAAAATCCAATCATTGATTGACAGAAAAATAAAGTCAAGCTAATAAGTTCTTCAGCTCAATCATCATGTAGAACAAATACAACGAAGACTAAGAAGAAGGTGTCGATGAAAGCGAGAGAGGGAAATCAAAGTAATACCTATCAAGGAGTCGACGGAAAAGACGTGATTGGCGGCGCCGACGCCAAGTCTTGCGTGTGGTGATCGTCTGAAAGGGGTTTTGAAGCGATCGGGCTCTGGCTTATAAACGTGCATTGCGTGCTCTCTTCTAGTTCTAGTACTGATTTCGGGCTGGGCCGGGTTGAAGCTCGGAATTGATAAAGGGTAAAAAGGTAATTCACTAAATTTTATATTCCTTTGTTTATTTATATTTTGTCTGAAATGGTGGTGCGAACTGCGAAGCAATAATTGGTAGTGGGCCCAAACTACACATGTTTATTTGTTTGAACCTAGATCGGCCCAATGCTACTTATGGTCTTGGGCTTATTTCAATGTGTTGGGCTCATTTAATGAGTTAAAGGAAAATTGACTGAAATTATTTCATTTTTAACCCCTCTTTGAATTAAATATATACACAACAGTAATTTTAATTTGATAAAATAATCATTAATATCGGATCAAATTGATCTATTTAACCCTTTGATGTGAATTTACTGTAGTGTCCTTTTGGTGATAGGGAAAATAAATGGTCGTGAAAAACTAGGGTCTCTGGTCCATATAAAGCAGACGAATGAATGGAGGTGAGGCAGAGCTCAGAAGAGAAGAATGAGGGTGTAGAGTGAGAAGTGGGAGTTCTAAAGGGTGGTTGCCTCTCTCTCTTACCCAATGATTTCTTCCATTAAAAAAAGAAAAAAGAAAAACAACAACCCTTGAAGAAAAAGAAACTGGAAAGGTATATGTTTGGTTGTTGAGATTTTAAGCAAAGCTATGCCAAACACCCTCTTGTTCGTACCAGACGCAGAACACGCGTGCATACTACTCTCTCTCTCTCTCTCTAAATAAACATATATATCGGTGGCGTGAAAAGGCTGTGACGATGATTCTGGATTCTTCTGGGCAAATGGATGTGATGGGGCGATCCGACAGAGAGACCCGTATCTTGGCGGGGCGACCCGGATGGCGCTGGTTTAGGGTTTTGTTTTCCTAAATCAGATGCAACCGGTGGTTCTGCAGCCATGGCGGTGTTGACTGTTGTTTTGCCTCATATCTACCATACAGATCTGAGCCTCTGTTTCACTTCCACTCCAATTTACATCTCCTGAGCTAATGCTTCTTTTTCTTCTTCTTCTTGTGATAACAATGGAGGCTGTGATGATGATTGCAGAAAGGAGGCAATGGGAAATCCGGCCCGTATCTTGGCGAGGCAACCCGGATGCCAATTCTTTAGATGCAACCCTTTATTTGCAGCCATGGCGTCCCCGGGTTCTCTTGCCTCCGATTTTACTCTCATCTGAGCCTCATTTCTTTTTTATTTCTTTTTTTAATTTAATCTTGTGCAAACAGCTTTACCCTTTTTAATTTACTGTGCTATGGTCATATCAATTCTACAATTTATATATATAAATATAAAAATGTTAAACACGAAAAATAATAAATTTTTTGGGATAATCTCGACCTAACTTGTACTCATGTGACGTACGATTATAAAATTTAAATATTTTGAGTTTAATGTAAAAATATTAATTTACAAAAAAAAATCAAGTTCTAGATAATATTTTAATTTCATTTTGTTTTGTGTGATGTATGGACAAATAAATTTCAAGTGTCTGTAGTCTTTTGATATTGATCATGAAAAATAAATAATATAGTTTTTCAAAGTTATTTCAATTTAATCTACTACTCATATAATTTATGAATTTTCATCATACATTATTTGACTACTTTAAAACTAATTGTTTTTTTTTTTTTGTCACAATTAGTATGAAAAAAATTATGCAAATATATGTTCATACTTTATTCATTTTAATGAGTGTAAAATGATGATATTATTGTATCTTATAATTAAGTTTCAATAATATTTCAACTTCATTTAGTATCATGTGATGTAGCAAATAAACTTTAAGTGTTAAAAATTTTTTGATATAAAAATATTGATTGTAAAACACAATATAATTCTTTTAACTTATTTCAATTTAATCTACTACTCATATAATTTATCAATTTTGAATATTTCTTATTTTCATCATTTGTTTGATTATTTCACTAATATTTTTGTGACCTGAAAACTTTTTTATGCAAATATATATTCAATAAATTATATTGAGTGTAAAAACAATGATATTATTGTATATTACTCCAAAATAAAATTTCTATTTAAGATACCATTAGAAAAAATTATATAATTTATTTCCACATGACTTAAAATCAAAAAAAATTCTTTTAGAAAAATTATATTAGATGATAAACATTTTAAAATCTAATAGGTGTAAAAACATGAAACTAGATAACAACATAAAGTAAAATACTTTATCATTGTTCATATAAGATGAACTTCATGCTACCATAATAATGAAATTTCAGATTTATATTTGTTTTTTAATCATGGAGGAAACATTATTTATTCTTACATTAAAAAAATGTTATATTTTTTATGCTAAATTTTTGTTAGATATATAAAATGATTTAAATTGAGGTACAAATTGTTATTCACAACTTTCTTGAACTTTTAGCATGATATTATTATCATATATACACAAATCATGCTAAATTTATCACATATCAAATATGATTATGTTTTTTTTTTCTCAATTTTCATGTATATACAAAATGATTTTCATACCATGAATATATACATAAATTATGTAAAATCCAATATTTATAATTTATAAATTACAAAATAATAAATATTTGTATTTCAACTTTAGAAAGTAGAAATTAGATTAGTATAGATATATGGAAGATATATTAGACTTGAGTATAATAAATGACATACTTGTCAAATAAAAAATATGTGATTTTTGTGATAGTTTTTCAATACTTATTTTGAATATGGTAAATAGAAATAGTTAATTTATGTTGTTCAATTATTTATGCTAAGTAACTTGATTTATATATTTATTGAGTTGATATATATATATATATATATTAAATATTTGAACAAAACAATATTGCAAAATTACATCTTGTCTTCGAAGACATCCTCATAACTATAAATATCTTATTTATTTATTTATGTATGCAAGAATTTCATGTGATCTAAAGAAACTAAATTTTATTTCCCACAACATTTTTGAATGCATTGATAATGTTGACATCATTAGAAACATGATTCATAATCATCAAAATAATGGTTATTGTAACAAAATCAAAATGATTCTTTATCTTGAAAAGACGAGCAAAAAATCAATGACTTACAAACTTGTAGTTGACATGTATTTGTAGATGAATAATAAATTAAGACCACATAACAAAAAAAAATATTCATATATATATATATATATTACAAAATCATGAATTTTGTAAATCTATTTATAATTATATGTATAATAAAAGTCATAAAATGATTTGGATCACATTTTTGCATATGGATAAAATTATAGTAAATCAACTTAAATTCAGATTTTTTTCCCGTTTTTGTTACAAATCTCTCTCTCTCTCTCTCTCTCTCTCTATATATATATATATATACACACACACACACACAATTATATATATATGTGTGGAGTACAATATTAGAGATAATTTTTGATAAATTTTTTATTTTGATAGTTTAGAATTCTTGAAATTCGATAATTATATTATTTTAATTTATTCGACAAAATTTTTTTAATCTTGATTATAACAATAATTAAACATTTATTAGATGAGATCATATTAATATTTATATACTATATATAGATTATAATCTCTAAAATTTTATCAATATCATAGGTGGTATTATTACCATATATATAATTAATATATATTGTCTTCCTACTTTTAGGAGGTGGAAATGGGTGGGAAAGTTTTACCATTTCTATTTTGAGGGTTAATTGTTATTATTATTATTATATTATATTATATATTATATATATTATATACTATATATATATAGATTTTTGCACATACCTTGCATAGAAATATCTTGGATGGACTAAAGGCACCCGTAATTTCTAAGTCCACCCCAACATTTTGATTTTTCAATTTAAAAAGTAAAAAAATAATTTAATTCCAATTTTATTCTTAAAAAATAAAAAATAAGAATTTTTTTTTTTGAAATCCTATCTTCTCTTTTGCCACTTCATTTTTCTCTTTTTTTTTTTCAAAATTTTTGATTATTTTTCTCTAAATTTTTTGAGAAATTGAATGCTAAATTAATGATGGGCATCTCACGAATTAGTCAAATATATGAAAATCGTATGAAAATTGTACGAACAAACTCAAAAAATCGATCAAGCCCGATCAAGTTCGTTCGATCCTGGTTGGCCACGACCGAACATGATTTTCATACATTTAACTAATTCGTGAGATGTCTACCATCAATTTAGCATTCAAATTTTTTTAGAGAAACAACATAAAATAATCAAAAAAGTTAAAAAAAAAAAAAAAGAAAAATGAAGTGGCAAAAGAGAGGGTAGGGTTTCAAATTTCCTTTTTAATCTTTTATTAAATTTTAAGGATAAAATTGGAATTAAATTATTTTTTAACTTTTTTAATTGAAAAATCAAAATGTTGGGGTGGGCTTAGAAATTTATGAGGTGTTTTTAGTCCCTCCCAATATCTTTTAATAAAATTCATATTTTTTTATATTTGGTTAGATTTAGGGCCGAAGTAGAAGATAGAGACAATATATATAGAAACAAAACTTACTACACAAAAAACTCATAAACTCATGTGAGATGATTTCACGAATTGTTAGACTTACTCAACTTACTAAATACATTTTTTTTTAATGAATGACATAAAAATATAATTTTTGGATGTGTTTAGTATTTTTGTAAAAATGGACCAAGAACTAAAGTCTTTATTTTTGGTGGAATAGACGAAATCTCATTTGATGAGTCTTAATATAGATGTTAGCAAAAAATTATACTTCAAATAAGTGATTGAAATTAATAGCATGAAGAAATTTGTTTAATAGTAAAAATTGACAGTGGTTGCAAAAATGTCAAAAAAAAAAAAAAAAAAAAAAAAATTAAAAATCAATATTATTATTTCGTATAAAGTAATAATTTGTAAGGCTGTATACCACATCCAGTTAAAGAATATGGAACACATTATATTCGTCTATGTAATGAAAATGGCTTTACAGATGATGCGTTAAAGAATATGGAACACATTATATTCGTCTATGTAATGAAAATGGCTTTACAGATGATGCTACTCTATTACATACATTACATCCAATAAAATCCCCTTCAAAGCTCTTCCTTTCTCTTCCATAGTTTCATTTTATTACAATGTCTCCTTCCAACATCCTCAGTACCTACATTAATAAGCAAATAAATCCCAGCAACTTATGAATCAGGCCAAGTGCATTTTAGTCCATATTATATAAATCATTGAATTTCAATTATTATCTATGCTAACAAGTTTCAACAGATAGTTTCTATGCTAACTACTTGATCCCACTTCCATTACCTGAGACATTCCAGGCCTCGAATGAGGATCTTGTTTCAAGCACAACGAAGCACAATGTAACATCGCCTCAACCTCTTTCTCCGAATAGCACTTGTTCAAGCGTGGATCAACGTGTTCTAAAAGAACGTTCTTTTTCAATAGAGGACGTGCCTATTGTTGAATAAAGCAATCAAACACATATAAGCAACTTTAGATTAAACTCTATGCACATATTAATGGATTTGATCAATTCATACCCACTCTGTGAGGCACTGCTCGCCCTTGGGTCGGTATATGTCCACAGCTTTCCTCCCCGTGACCAATTCTAGTAACACGACACCAAAAGAGTAGACATCGGCTTTTTCACTGACTTGACCACTTTGAGCATATTCTGGAGCTATGTATCCAAATGTCCCGATTACTCTACTACTCTCTAGCTCCAAGTCTCCTTCTGGTTGCAACCTAGCTAGTCCAAAGTCTCCAACCTTTTCTCAAGATAGAAAAAGGGGGAAAAAAGAATAAGAAAACGAAATCTTCACAATAAAAACTTATGTAGAAAGAAGATGATGATATACTAATGGCTCAAATTCATGTGTAAGGAGAATGTTGTTTGGCCTCATATCACGATGGACTATACGTCCAACTCTACACTCCTCGTGCAGGTATCTCAATCCTCGCCCTGCTCCAATCGCAACCTTTTGGCGTGCACCCCAATCCAGTGGTTTCCGATCACATCCTACATTTTCAATGATCACAACATTAATACTTTAGAAAAAATCAATCATTCATGATTGAAATTTATATTCTAGAAAAATATATTTATCCTCAGTACCATACAGATGAGAATCCAAAGAACCATTGCAGATGTACTCATAAACCAGCAACCGTCTTCTATCCTCCACGCAATATCCAATCAGCATCACAACATTCCGATGCTGAGCACAGCTAAGAACCTTCACTTCAGAGCAAAACTCACGGTCACCCTGACTACTGCCCGGTTTATGCTGCTTCACAGCTATCACCTGACCACCGGGCAGTATTCCCCGGTGCACTGAACCATATCCACCCTCGGCCAAAAAATTAGCCTCTGAGAATCCATCAGTGGCTCGTTCAAGCTCCTCGTATGTGAATAACCTAGGCGGTTTCCCAAAAGCGGGTGCCTTGTGCCTACACACAGAACAAAGTGGAGGTGGGTCCGGACGGGCTTTTTGGCTTAATGATATCATTTCTCTCACATTCTTGCAAGAGTCTTGATTCTTTGCACCTTCATCAGCTGAGCTAAGGTTGTCTTCCATCCATTGTTGCGAAGACATGCTTGTCGAATGAGAGCTTAGATTATCACTGTCTGAATCAGAACCATATTGCTCAGAATCATACTCTGTTGATGATAGGGGTGAACTTTGCTTCACCTTTGGCTCCCAATTGATTTCGGACATGAAAGATGGAGACGAAAACATGTCTAAGCTCGACATTGATGATAGCCTGTCGGGGCTGCTTGTGGGAGTTACATTTGGGACTTTGATCGTATTGAAATGTTTCTTGGTCGATTTTGATAAAGGGTCTACCTTTCTTGTTTCTATCAAGTTCAATCGAAGAACCTTCGTCTCAGAATTATTGACAACTATAATATTGCAATCAAGCTGCTCCATGCAGAACCTTGCTTCATTTTTAATTCTTCTGCAAAGTCAAAACATATATTCTAGTGGAGATGTTGTAAGAACATGTAATCAGTTATAAGAAGAACCAAAAGCTACATTACTTGTCCAAAACAATCCACTGTGATTGAGCTCTCTTGGCCTCAGAAGCCACTGCTCCATATTTAGACTCATAAATCATTTTCATCTTCAATGTTACCTAAACAGAACAAATCAAACCAAGATAAATGTCATGGAACCAACTTCAACACAAACTAGTATCTATGAAACAACCTTTTCGGGATCATAAATGTCGTGGAGCTGGCCCACCATCTGCTTGCATATGTCTCTAATATTCTCCTTCTGTTCTAAAACTGTACCTGACATGGGTCCATCTGTGCAATCACTATGAAAATTTTGAAAACCCCATAACTTTTTACCTGAAAAAAAAAATACAGCTTAGTAAATTAGATAAATGAGAATTGTTCTCTTTTAATCCCTTTAGTTTAATTTTTTCCCAATTTTAGTCGTATTTGAGTTAGGAAATCAAATTTTTGGCCATAAGAATTCGTATAAATGTCAACCATGCACATGTAATGCTCTAATTTAGAGGTTTTGGTTGTATCGAGGAAAAATTGATATATGTGACATAAAACTGAAGGAAAAATGATCTATATGTTCCAAATTGGAAATTTTCTGTCTAGTTAGTGTAACATAAATTAGTTTTCGCTCTGTCACTCAAAATCTCCAATTTAAAACACAGCATTATCGGCATTCATGTTTGCTATTATTTCCAGAAATCAAAATTCTAACTAAAATCAAACTAAAATTGAAAGAAAAGAAAAACTTAAATCACTATTATAGAAATACGTAAAATTAGTGGGTATAACACTAATATTGTAGTTTTCCTAAGATAAAATAACAAAGAACATGCAATGCTATGAAACTCAAAATGCTTTACCAAATTTCAGACTTCAGAGTTCGATAAGCACAGTTATATGACATCAATTCTACAAGTCCACAACTATAGATAGCTGATAAAAGTATATTGAGATTATCAAATTGAATCTCAAACCAGAAGCAATATAGATGTACATTTCCACATCAATAAAAGGCAATAACCATAGCAAAAAAATGAGCAAAAAAAACAACCAACAAATGGAAAAAAAAAAAAAAAAAAAAAGGAGAAGTTACTTGAGGTATGAGTAGGGATGAGAAGCAGCAATCTAACACAATCTCCTGGTAGGACCACATTGGTCAAAGCCCATGTTAAAGCATTTCTTGAAATTTCCTTAGAAGCTTTAACACCAACAACAACAACACTACTCTTTTCTCTTCTACTCATCTTCCACCTTCAAAAACGAACTTGCAAAATGGATCGATCTGTTTATCATAAAGAGAATATTCATTTCCCAAAAGGGTCTTCCTTTGAGGTAATTAAATAAGGCCTCCACCTTTGATATATATCATTCAATGATTGAGAGTAGATAATTAAGTAGGCAGAAATAGGGCCAAAAAATCAACCTTTTGGACTTATAAGGATGAGCGAGAAAGAGGGTGTGATAAAGAAAGTCAATAACTAACAGTGACTTTTATCAAACAATTCATCATTTGACATGAAAACAGTGAGGAAAAAAGTGATGTGGGTTTTAGCTAATGAGGCTAAAAAAGATGCTGAATTGGCGCAGGGCCTGCAGTTTGGTTATTGCATGTTTGTTTTTACGTAGAAAAAGTTTTCAAGGTTTATTTGAATTGCACAAAGACAGTGGAGAAAAGGGCATTGCATATGTTAGAAAAAGCATGACAGAATGCGAATGATGTGGAGATGGCCAAAGTGGGACAAAGCATAGCTACATAGGTTTGAAGTTTAGCTTATAAAAAAACTCCACATCACACATAACAACAAATGGATTTGGTAATAGATTAATTAAGGGCCTTGCTCTCTCCTACTAATTAACAAGACTAATGCCATACTCTCCCTCCCTCCCCATTACATGTTGGGATTAATTAATTTAGACCGACGTAAATTGGTTGTCCACGTAAGTTGCTAATATTCAATAATATTAATAATTGGCTGCGCCATAGTTGGGAATAGTCATGTGTGTTTAAATCTGAATTGATGGATTCAACTCTAAAATCAGAGTCAAGTATCTATGCTATACTAATAGCAGACAATAATTTCAGAATTGTCACTTTCCCTCTAAAAAATGTCACATCATAATGTTGACTGTGTAAATAATTTCTTTTCTTTTTAATTACATTTTGATTTTCTAAATAATTTTGAGTCGGACTTCCTCTTCAAGTCATTTGAATGAGACTTTCTCTCTAAGCCATTGTACTATATAAGTTCTAAGTAGTTGATTAGAATACACATTGAACAATTGAGCAATTGAGTAAGAAAAGAAATAATGGAGATGTACATTAAGCTGAAAATAAGAAGAAAATTCGTGGGACCTCAAAATGTCAAAATAAGAAGAAAAATTAGAGATGGAAGCTGCAACATTAAACAAAAATTATTTTTGTTTCATTTTGGTAACTTGAACTCATATACTTGAGACTGAATAGAGAGTTTTTCAATGCTTCATAGCACATCCCTCACAATCCAAGTTGGCGATTCTCACTCCATCATCTACATATCAACTAAAAAAAACCACAAATTGTAATAAATAGTGTGTATTATTAATATGCAAAAAGGAATAGTTGGAGAGGAAGAAATGAAGGAGAAGAGGAGAATGGTTGTGGGAGAGGGTTGTGGTGGAATGAGGCAAAGGCTGGCGAAAAAGAGAGATGAAGGGGAGCGAGGAAAGGCGGTGGAGGCAACGACGACAAAGAGAAGGGATGGTGGGTTAGGATTTTGTTTCCATTGATTCTTCTATATACATATATATATATATATATATATACATATATGTGTGTGTGTTAATATATGTATTGGAGATGAAGAGATAATTTAACTTAAATAAGAATGAGCCTAATAAGATTGGGTTTTGATGGTAGGATTTGAAAAAAAAAAGAAGTTTTTCTTTTTTATTGGGCTTTTCTAAGTAATGAAATAGATAACAATATTGTTTATTAAACTAGAAACATAATACACACACAAAAAGACGTAAAGAAATATGGAAAAAATATCTAAAATCTGATAAAATCTTCAATATAAGTGTATAACAACAAATAAAATATGAGATAAAGAATATAAAATGTTATATGAGATAAATTATATAAAGTATAATAGATATAATAAATGACATTATTTTTGTTTCACGTGCTTATTAAATGTATTTGCTTTCATGTTAAAAAAATATTAATTATATACATCGTTAAAAAGAATATATTAATTTATTACAATGTTTACAAACAATTAAAATTTGATTTCCTTTTCATAAAAGATCACAGTTCAAAATATATACACAATCTTTTAGTATAATAATTAAAATTATAATTTAACTAAAAATATAACAATTCGTGCAATACATGAGTGCACTATCATTATATTAAAATGATTTTGTTATATAATAATACGCGCAACGCGCGGGTACACAGCTAGCTATCTTGTAATTACATGATAGCAACTTCAAAAATTGAGTTGTTATGTTTATATTAATCAGATGTATAAATTTAAAATTGATTCTTATAAAAAAAAGAAAAAAATATAGTTTAACTCATATGTGATGATGTTACTTTTTATTAACTCTCACGTATTTCACATGAGATTTTCTATTATATTTGGTGTTACATCTTCTATTCCAAAATAATCAAGATAGAGATTGATACATGATTTTCATCCCAACATAACAATAAAGACTATATTTATATAGACACATGATTCATCCCAAAAAAAAAAAAAAAAATTGATTCGTTTTGTGCTATAAAGGAAATTCCGTTTATTTTTCCTTCAATATATGTATTTATAGAATTGTGGGATCAAGATGGAGGATATTTTATTCAAGGACCTAACTTCAAGAATATGCTCTAATATGAGGATGTAGCTGTATTATATAATATATGTTTTAAATTGAATGTTGCTGATTTGTTATTATATAAGCATAGCAAGGTTCTTTTGGAGCAAACCATTTCTGTCTAAATTAAAATGTCGACACCCCTCTTTTCACTTTTATCAATTCGAATCCTATGTCAAAATGTCCCCGTGTATCACTGTAAAAACAAAAAACTAGTTAATTAAACTATCAAATTTAGGAAGTGGTAATCATAATATATGAATGAGACATTAAAAAATGAGATAGATAATTTCATTTGTTATTTAAGGAAAATAAAAATTCATTTTTGGATCTTGCATACATATACTTTGAATTTTATTAGTGTATGTAAAATTGATTCGGTGATCAAAGTGAACTGACCACGGGTTCACAAATCACAATTTAAAGAAAATTAAACAATAATTTTCTTAAATTTTATAATATTGTGTAATCTTTTGTAAATTTGTATAGGATGATGATGATAATAATAATAAATTTAAAATTTCTTTTAGTATAATTTAAAATATAATTTAATTTCTGTCTAAATTAAAATGTCAACACCCTCTTTTGACTTTTATCAATTCGAATCCTTTGTCAAAATGTCCCCGTGTATCACTGTAAAATCAAAAAACTAGTTAATTAAACTATCAAATTTAGGAAGTGGTAATCATAATATATGAATGAGACATTAAAAAATGAGGTAGATAGTTTCATTTGTTATTTAAGGAAAACAAAATTTCATTTTTGGGTCTTGCATGCATATACTTTAAATTTTATTGGTGTATGTAAAATTGATTCGGTGATCAAAGTGAACTGACCACGGGTTCACAAATCACAATTCAAGGTCTGACAAGTTAAAGAAAATTAAACAATAATTTTCTTAAATTTTATAATATTGTGTAATCTTTTGTAAATTTGTACAGGATGATGATGATGATAATAATAAATTTAAAATTTCTTTTAATATAATTTAATTTCTGTCTAAATTTCTTTTATATTAAAATTTCTTTTAATATAATTTAATTTCTGTCTAAATTAAAATGTCAACACCCTCTTTTGACTTTTATCAATTCGAATTCTTTGTCAAAATGTCCCCTGTGTATCATTGTAAAAACAAAAAACTAGTTAATTAAACTATCAAATTTAGGAAGTGGTAATCATAATATATGAATGAGACATTAAAAAATGAGATAGATAATTTCATTTGTTATTTAAGGAAAACAAAATTTCATTTTTGGGTCTTGCATTCATATACTTTGAATTTTATTGGTGTATGTAAAATTGATTCGGTGATCAAAGTGAACTGACCACGGGTTCACAAATCACAATTTAAAGAAAATTAAACAATAATATTCTTAAATTTTATAATATTGTGTAATCTTTTGTAAATTTGTACAGGATGATGATGATAATAATAAAAAATTTAAAATTTCTTTTAATATAATTTAAAATATAATTCAAAATAACCATAAATTCACAATATATATAGCACATTAAACAACATATATACACAGAATATAATATCAATATTATATCTCCTCAATTTTGGAAGACTTAAAAAAGCCATTAAGTTTAATGATGGCCAAGCAGCTAGCTATATATTTAGAATTCGAAAATCTTTTATTGAAGATTTGTGTTGACTTTAAGGGGTCAGAATCCAATTGTTGTCTCCAATTGTCCATGGGAGTATTGAGAGTGTGCGAATTTTTTTTTTTTTTTAAAAGAAAACTTAATTATAGGTCAACGACGACTTCAAATTAAAAATATAGGCGTTAATTTCAAATAAAATTGGAAATTTATGAAAATGCTTTTATAGTTGTAGTTTTAAAATATGTTTTTAGGGTATTTTGGATATTTGAGAGTTAGAATATATAAAATACAACAATTTATGAAGTTTAATTTGTGGGTATTGTGCGACCAAAGAAAAAGCTTGATGGACGAAGTGCAAAAATTTGAACAATTTTGAGGGTTTAGTGTAGTTAACCCTATTTTTGTTGGACATATTAGGTGTGGGTATGTTATAATAACATGAAATAAAAAGACTAGAAATAAGGGACATCAATTTGAAAAAAAAAAAAGTTAGATTTTTTTTTTTATAAGATGAGATTGTCCGGTTTTAGTGTTTACCAAGATTTATACAACTACTCACATTTTGTGATTGTAGAAATTTAAAGCATAAAAAACGGCGAACTAAATTATTTTTGAATTATCTTTAGACGAAAAACAAAGAAGAACAAAAACAAAATTTGTGGGAAATTTCATACATTTTGCATGTATGTTGGATGCATATTGTGTAAATTGTAGAATAGGGAGAGTCTTTGTATATATCTTCCATTGTCCATTCATGGAAAGTGCATCCTTTGAACTAGATCATTTAAAACCATTAAAACATGTATTTTCATGAAAATGACACGTCCTAATGGCACGCATGCATTGAATGTTCTTTTATGAACGATTCACAACATTTTTGTTTACTTCTCTTCAAAAACACCTCTTAAAATAATAAATGCATTTTTAAGAGAAAATTTTCATTCACATTAAAATTTCCAACAATTTTTATTAAAGTATAAAAAAAAAGCCTTCAAATTCTCATATATAGCCGATTCCAAATCGTTTATATACGATTTTTGTTGTCTTGAATTTATTGATTATTTTCTTGATAAAGCTTTTTACTTGATGTTTTATAATTTGTCTCCTTATAATTAGAATTTTATTTCATTATAATTCGTTTTGTAAAATTATCATTTCCAAACAATATTATTTAATCATCAGAATTGTAATCTTATGAAAAAAGAAAAAAAAAATGTCATTCATGTATTGTTTATTTATAATATGTACATATAACAATGTGCAACGCCCTCGTTATATACATCGTGACTAGTTGCGTAAAAAGTCCCATTGACCTAATTGGTGAAATTATAAAAAAATCCATCATAGAAAGTAATATTATTTTTTAATTAAGAGTTTGAAATTATTTTTTAATTAAAAAAAATTCTTTTCGAATCATTATATTTTTAATAAATTTAACTCCGTACCCATCATATATTTTATTTTATACCACTATATTACGTCTCTATACTATTATTAATGTAGCATGTACCACAATATTACACTTTGGTACCATTGTTAATGTAGCATGTTCCACCATATTAAATCTCTATATCATTAAATAATGTAGCATGTACAACCATATTACGTCCCCATACCATCATCAATGTTGTCCGCACCAACATATTTAAGCACATATCACCATATAAATAAGCTTGTACCATCAAATGTTAGAAGGGTATGTTTGGACAAAAAACATTTATTTTGGTTAAAATGAATAGAATTTAACTAACTTGACAAAATAAAAATATTTTTAAATAAAAGATGGTTAAGAATGGATTCCTCAATATTTTTTCTTTCTACAAGTTGAATATTAGATTACTAAAAGAATTTTATTTATTTTTCCAAAAAAAAAAAGTAACAAAAAGAGGCTATGGGAATCAACAATTTACCTAATTTTTATCCGGAGAAAAAACTTAATATTAATTTAGAATCAAGAAAGTGTGATTCCATATATATTGAGCCCGAAATATTAAAAAGAAAAAGAAAAAAAATTCAAGGAAGAGATATATCAACCATTTTTTAAAAGAATTTGATGGTGTGTTTTTCTTTTCAACCTATTTTTTTTTAAATAATGATTTTTAAAAGGAAATTTTAAATAATGCATTTATCTTTAAAGAGCAAACTAAGTAGTTATTAGTATTTGAACATAGTAAAACCGCCTGTCATAATCTCCATTTGAATGTATGGTCGTGCTTCCCTATAACCTCCTCCCTCCATTAATCCTTCATTTTTTTCATTCACCATTTTCCAAACCTCCCTCTCCCTCTTTCAAATATTTCTCATGCAAAAATTTATCCTTTTTTTTTGTTAACAATCTTATAGAGTATCTTTCGATGTATTTATCTTAATCTATTTTCTTATCAACATCAACTTTTTGTATGATTTCTCAAGTTCAATATTTTTCTGTATTAATTAATTTCTAAATCTCCTTTTGCATTTCATCATTTGACCTAACTAAACACAATATCTTTATTAATTATATTTTTCTGCATGTAAAATGGTTGTACTATAGTTGCATTTACATTTTATGGTTTTTGTAGACTTAATTTTACAGAACTGTATATTGGCATAAATATTGTTTAAATGTTTTCCATATATATGATAGTAACATGATTTCTTTAAATATGATTGACATGGAGTGTTTGCGAGTAGTTGATGTAGTGTTTTCGCGCTCCAATGGTGTGGGCCGGAGCTTTGTGTTCACATACAAGAATGGAGTATATAAACCGGCGGATACATGCTCGATATCAACTCATGCCACCTCCATCAGCGCCACCACAGGTCGACTTAAGAGAGAAGATTGCAGACAAATCAAACTGGACTCCTATTTATCTAAATGGAAGGTCCAACTCTTCTTTTGTTTCTCTCTTGTGCTATTGATGGTAGTTTAATTATAGGTGGTAAAAAATTATAGTACGTAGCCAAAATATTACAATTATTTTTCTAGTCGACAAATTAACTGAAAAATCTATAATGAAATGAGTTTCAATCCTCACATAATATATTAATATGACGCACATGCAATCATACATGGTTCGTGTGACATAAAACACACACATAGTCATGACATTTGGTTCATGCATTGCATAAACCACACACTCATCATGTATAGATACACACGACATTTTAGTAAAATTGTCTTTTTTTCAAATGACCACTTATCAAATGGACACTTTAACAAAGATGTTTTTTTTTTGTTAAATTCCTTGGTTGTTGGTCCCAAGTGGTCAGAGGTTCAGAGGGGGTGAATGAACCTCTATCAAATTTTGCGTTTTAAAACTTTTCTGTAAGCAGGTTGCTGACTCTACAAAGAATGCAACAACTCTCTCGATTTAGTAAGCTTACAGTATGCTGATTCAGCTTACTGTCTCGGTATATCACAGTATGCAGCGAAAATCAAAGATAAAGTTTCTTTTGAAAAACAGTTTTCTTTTCACAAGTATGATTTTAACAGAATCTTTTTAGCAGTATGAGCAATATATATATGATGTACGCAGCAAGTAAGTAAAATAATAAATACACACGGGTTTATAGTGGTTTGAAGGTGGTGTAATCCTTCTACGTCCACTCTTCTTCTACACACAGGAGGTACTCCACTAGGTCAGTTTGCTTTACAAGTCTCAACTTTACAAACCTCTTCTTAACGAGTTATACCTACTAGAATCAGTAAGATTCCTAGGCTACTTCCCACACAGGGTACAATAACTCTCATAGAGTAAACAACCTTACACAAAGACTAACACTTAGTGAGGATCAAAATCCTTCCAACTAAAGACACCAAATAAAACAACCTAGCACACAACAAATGGTTAAAAAATATATATTCTTCAACTAGTGCTTTGAAGACAACCTTAAGATCTTGAGAACTCTTATTCTTGGGCTTGGTTGCTTCTGAAGGTTGAGTGACTGAACTGCAGAAAACTTGTGTTTTGCTTGAGAGTTTGATAGCTTAAGATATTTGCAGTAAGTTCAGTAGTTTAGTAGTCTTCTTAGTCACTTCCACCTTCTATTTATACTTGTAGAAATATGTCCGTTGAAGAGAGGCATAGTCCTTGTAGAGATTCAAAACTTGATCTTCATGATCTTTGCATTTAATGCGCCTGGAGAAACTGGGAAATAGGGCATGTCCTACTCTGATCTGCATTAATGGCGCCACTCCTCGGCAACAGTGCTTTTGCAGAACCTCGGTCTAGATGACATCACCACATTGGTCAGGTGCTAACTTCCATCTACCGGTTACTTTGATAAAGTAGAAACCTCGTACTGTATTCATTAAATCCTCGTATTGTAATAGATAAGACATAGTAACTTACAACTTACTGCTAAGATTACAGTTACTGCTTACTATCTCGCGCCAGCTTCCTGATCTACGTTTGCTTCCTGATTCGAGAACAACTTTCTGTTTCTGAATCCTGCAAACAACTTCCAGTTCTCCTTACTGCTTTCTATATGCTGCTTACTGATTCAGCTTGCTAATACAACTTGCTGACTTTTCTTGTTGAAAATCAGCATTCGACACTTCTTCACAACCAGCTTCCTACTAACATTAGTATTCTTAATTTTTCTCATTTTTACAACTTTTATAAGTATAGCTCAGAAAATTAACTTTACAAAAATAAAGTTCCACTCAAACAATGTGGAAAAATGGGGTACTCTAACTTCCTATACAAAGTTACATGTCTCATCAAAACCTAACAGAAATATCCCAACAATTTCCCCATTTTTGATGATGACAAAACCCATACTAAGCAGCATATACAGAAGTATACATATACAACTATTTTGTACAAGTATAGTACAACATGAGCTATTTCGAGCATCTTCTAAGAAACTGCAGTAAGCATCCACTTCCTCAGGTTTTTGATTCTTCAAAAAGCTTTCTTTTTGCAGAGCCATGTCTAGCATTGGTTCCAGCTAGCTTTGCAGCTTGCTCATACATCATTCCCTTCCACCAATTTGACATAGACTCTTGATAGGTTTCTCCCAGCTTCCTTTTAAGATTAGGAACTTGAATCCAGCAAAGCCAGTAGTCTTGATAAAAAGGTATCTGGTCACCTTTATCCATCATATTCAACAATCCAAGCTGAATTTGCAGCTTCCCTTCTCTCGCCAACTTCTCATACTTTATCAAGGACTCTTCATAGGTTGAATAGACTTTAAAGAAATCATGCTGGTATAGGTGTCTGAAATACCTCAAGTATTCAGATCTTTTGTAAAGTGTGATTTCCTCGAAGGTTGGGTTCCTGTCTTTTGGTAAGTCTATCTCATCAAAGATCTTCAGGTCCCATGCCATGTTCACCTTCTCAGGTTTTTGATCCAGCAAGATATCAACTTCAGCAGAGACTTTATCTCGATTAAAATAAAGAGCTTTTTGAGGTGAGAAATGACTCAAGCCTGATTTTTCCCTCTTCCTCTTCTTATCAGCTTCTTTTAGTTTTCTCCACCTATTTTCATCTAGCTTTGGACCTGCAGCAATACCCATAAAAGGTTTAGTATTGGAATTTTGACTTGTAAGTTGTAGTCTCAGTCTTTGCTGTTACTGTCTTCCTCTGTCTCATTGTGTTTGCTGCCTCGTACTCCTTTGGCGAGTTGTTGCAGCAGAAACTATGGCTCCTTGCTGAGCTGCAGAACTGCTTGCAGTTTGAGATCCAGAAACCCTAGTACCTGCACCTCCTTCACCTTCATCATCATCATTCCTTTTCTTTTGTTAGCTCTGACCATGTCTGGAGTCAGAGCGTTTTCTCTTTCTGGATATAGACAAATGAAGGTCATCATCTTCATCATCATCATCCTCCTCAATCCCCATTACTGTGTCCTCTACTATAACATCATCTACTTGACCTCTTTGTTGTCTGATTTTCCCCTTTTTAGCATCATCAATAGAAACAGTACCTAGGGCAACATCAGTGGGCACATGTTGAGGGAAGACCCTTTGTAAGATGGCTCGCATCTCTCCAACAAACAATTCCAGTTTCAAGATCTTGTCATTTGTGCTGCGAACATCTCGAGCCTGTGATGCGATGTTTTCCTGCATATTGTTCAGTACCATGTTTTACGTAGCTTGATTGCTCTTTACTTCATCAACAAAGCTCTTAATCTCATTGAGTGTCGTCTTAGTTGCATCAGACACAACTTTATGTTCTCATTCAACTCTCTTGCACTCATGGTAGTGAGAGTTCCATTCATCATTCATCATTCATCATTCATCTTCCTCTATATCCTGGAACGGAGTTCAGACAACTCCTTCCTCAACTCTGCCATAGTCGATGAATGTACCTGCTCTCTTATGTTGACGTCTGTAGTCATATTCATCTCATGAACTTGCATGGCTTGGACAAGTCCTTGAATGACATCCATAATCCCTTGAAGGGATTATTATTGTGAGTCAGAAAGGGTCTCAACCCTAACCATTTGTGGTCCTACTTCCTCTTAAGATAGAGGACCATGGCTCAACTCTGATCAGTTTCCCGTTGCTCAGCATCTTCAGCTTCCTGCATTCTCCTTGACCTTTTTTTAGAAGATTCATTGACTTTGTAAGGTTCTTTGTAAGGAGCGTCAATGTCTATATCAAGGTTAATGCCACCTTTTGGATCATCATCATCACTGGATGAATCATCTCCATCATCAGGTGTAGGAGCCACATCAACAACTTATTTGCCTCCCTGAGGCCCTACTTCATATTTATCTCCAGGATTCCCTTCTTTATCCTTCGTCGGTATTGTCTCAATAGTATCCGCGCTCGAGGACTTCAAGGGAGAAGATGTCTCAACAACATTCTCAACATCAACAACTACTTCAGCAATTGCGTCCTCAGCTACAGTAACCTCAGCTACCTCAGTAACCTCAACAACAACAACCTTAGCAACTTTGATGGCAACAATATTCAGTAGATCCAGGTTTTGAGCACCCAGATAGGCTTTTTCAACCGACTGCTTAAATTCTACTAGGAAGGTGTCAAGCTCAGGATCAACAACTTTAGCAATTTCAGCACTGTTAGCAACTGCCACATCCTGTTGTTCTTCAGCAAACTGGTTCCTGTTGTTCTTCATCATTCTGTACTGCTATAGTAGCCAATACAGGGAGTCCTGCCTCAGTAACTTCTTCCATGGTTACTTCATTGACGCGTTCCTCATTGATGCCTCTCAAGACTTATTGGATGATTGGTGATGGTTCCCCCTCAGAAGATATAGAACATGATAAACAAGAGAACTGGAACAGTCGACCAATTATTGCTCGTCGACCTCCATAATATCCAGATTCATAAAAGGGGACAGTGCTGCAATACCTCTATATGTAGGTAAATCATGAGCCTCAGCAGCAACACTGGTTCCTTCTCCTGGTAGCAGCATCCTGAGGGGTTGTCTACGTTCTGCTTTGCTTGCTTCAATCCTCAGTTGCAGCATCCTTTCATTAGTTTCCTTAGGATCGTATGAAACTAATTGAGCTTCAGCAAGCTCTAGTTCAGTAGGGGTCCCAGCAGTCTCAGTAACGGGGATCATCAATATGTTGTCTTCCCCAGACTTCATTGACTGCTTATCCTGTGGTTCCTTAGCAATTGACTTACTCTTGGCTCTCCAGTGGGCATAGAGCTTTTCCTGTCTTTCAGCGATCTTGGCAATTATCTCATCAGTGAAGCCTTCAATAAAGTCCTCATGGAAGAATGGTAGGAGCCCATCAGTAAGAATCTCAGGATTCTCAATAAAAGTGGCAGTCCAAGTGAGCAGAATCTCCTCCACCACTGCCCAATCTTGCCACTACAGTAAGTCTCTTGCTAAGCAGAGTCACATCCATCTCCAGTAATCATAGACGGTTGCAATCCTCTGTCATATTAATTCAGGTGTCTCTGCAAGAACAACTTGTGTTTCTTCTGAATCAATATCTTCAATGGAGCTCGCCACTTTGTTCAACGTATCAATTGGCTTTAGAGCATCCTTCTGTCCCATTGTCTCGTTGTTTGGTCTTGGGGTTTGATCAAGCATTTCCCCTTACCTTTCATTTTCTTCAGCATCAACTTTCTCTTCTGCTTCATCTCTTGCAGCAAAGCAAGCTATTTTAATTCAGGTTCAGATTCTGAAGCCTGAACCTGTACATCTACCTGAACAGTAACCTGTTAAGCAACCTCTTCTGCAGGTTGATCAGCATCCTGAGCACCCTGATTAGCAACCTGTTCAGCACTAGAGCAATCGAAGCTTTCTGATCAGCATCCTGAGCAACTGGAACAATCAAAGCTTTCTATTCTCATCAACTCCCTGATCAGGTACATGATATTCTAGGAGCAGAATATCATCATCAACATCTCCTAGAGCAGCATCCTTTGATGCTTTTTGGCAATTATTATTATTTTCATCATCTGAATCTTTTAGAGTGATAGCTTTGGGAGATTTTAACCCCACTTGTGCTTACATGTGGCTGGATCCTCAGGATCTACCCTAACCACATTGAGATTTTGATCCATCCTCTTAGCAGCCTTAGCATAAAGATTAAGCTTCAACTTAGCATCCTTCGTCAATGGGTTCTTCTTTAGAGGAGCTCTCTTGAGAGCCACCATAACCAGTTTCCTATTAAGTTTATCACTATCATCATCCTCATCGTTAGAATCCGAGTCAGTAGCACTCGGTATTACATCATCTGAGTCACTTTCTGCAACCTTGCATTTTGCAGCAACCTTCTTCTTCTTTGGTTGCTGGGCCTTCTCTTCGCCCTTGTTTTTCTTGGTGTACCCTTTCTTCACTCCAAGAAACCAGCCAGGGGCGATGGCCACTGATTCCTCGAGGGAAATGTCTATCTTGCCCAGAATAGTGGAGATGGTGATCCCATAACTCCTTCTGATCGTCTTCTTGGTGGCCTCTTCCCAAATTCTTTTGAGAAGGAATTGTGCCCAGTTGTCTGCTTCTCCTCGTACAATTGCAGTCATCAACCGCATCCGAAGATCGGTGCACTTGTCATAGCTTCCACATCTGCCCTCAATGTCATAGGTGCAGACATTATGAAGAAACTCATACTCAGGTTTGAGCTTCTTCTTTTCGAAGTTCCTAGTCACTCCAGAAAACTTGACCCATAGGATTCCAGGTCAGCAACCTTCATACCTTTGTTGGAGATGCTAAAGGTAACATCAATGTCCTTTGCTGTTAGGGTGTAGTCTTTTTCATCGATCTTGAAGTGCATCAATTTTGAGTCCTCAGACAACCCAGTAAAATGTAGAACTTTTGGACGGACCGGGCAGAAAACCTGTCGAAAGTGGTGAAGAGACTTGAGACCTTGCTCTTGCATATATGGTCCCAAACCTTAGATACGAGATCCCTGTCCAAGGGTGACTCGTCCCCTAGTAACACCTCTGTGTTTACTAGTCTTTCTTCAACAACC
Source organism: Scutellaria minor (assembly GCA_954870855.1). Taxonomy (NCBI): domain Eukaryota; kingdom Viridiplantae; phylum Streptophyta; class Magnoliopsida; order Lamiales; family Lamiaceae; genus Scutellaria; species Scutellaria minor. The sequence continues at coordinate 5,723,091 of OX940731.1, forward strand.
TTTGTTTATCTCGAAACAGTATCAACAACCATTGATGATTCTGAGTAAGATCTGTAAGAAAAACTTAGAGAGAGAATAGGGTTCTTGAGAGCAAATGGTCAGTTAACAAATCTCGAAAATGATAAGTGTAGTGTAGAGAGGATAGAGATTTGATCAGCTTATATATTCAAACATGTGTTTGAATTAGATTAACGGTCCAGATCAAATGATTAAAGAGTGAGACAAGCGATTTGACGGTTGAGATAAAAAGGCTGAGGGGAAAATCCATAATATCATAGATAGGTCGTGTTAGATGATAAACCGCACTCTTTCAACTTCTCTGAAAAAGTGGTTTTACATTTAATGCCGTCATCAAAATGTCATTTCAATGATTAGGGATAAGGTTACTATTTCTAATACGAGGTTGTAGAGCTTCATAAATGCTGTCTCTAATGAATGTTGTTTTCTGCCTGCAGCAACCTGTTCTAGTAACCTATTGTAGTGACATGTACTTTGCTTGTTGTATCCTGAAACAGAATACTGTTTGTAAATACTATTCAGCTGCATTCATGAATGCTGAATATCCAAAAGCTGAAAAATTGAAATATTGCATAAGTTCCCCCTTACTTAAGGAACTTATCTTTCCTTACTCATCAAAGCTTGATGATCCCAAGCTCACTTCTTAGCATAGAAAACCTTGATTCACAAAGAGGTTTTGTGAATATATTTGCTAGTTGTATATCAGTATGCACTTTGTCAAGTACAATATCTTTTTTCTCTGTATGATCTCTTATGAAGTGATGTCTCACATCAATGTGTTTTGTTCTTGAGTGAAAGACATAATTATGTGTTATAGCGATTATATTTGTATTGTCACACATAATGAGAGTCTCTTTTCTATAATCTCATAATCCTTGAGTTGTTGCTGTATCCAGAGGATTTGAGCATAACAGCTTCCTACAACAACATACTCTACTTCGGCGGTTGACGTTGCTATGGATGTTTGCTTCTTGCAGAACCAAGAAACTAGTCTATTTCCTAGGAATTGACAAGTACCACTCGTACTCTTCCTGTCAATTTTGCATCCTGCAAAGTCAGAATCCGAGTATCCTTTGATACTGAATCCTTCTTTATTTGGATACCATAAGCCAACATCTTGAGTACCCTTCAAATACTTGATAATTCTTTTCACTGCTGCAAGATACATGTGACTCATTCGATGTTGTTTGGAATCTTGCACATACTCCTACTGCAAACACTATATCCGGTCTGCTTGTTGTAAGATATAGTACGGATCTAATAAACCTTCTATATTTTGTTATCTCGACACCCTTTCCACTTTCATCTTTGTCAAGACTGATAGATGTGGCCATTGGTATGCTTACTGAAGATCCATTCTCCATTCCAAACTTCTTTATCAGTTCCTTGGTGTACTTGGCTTCATTTATGAAAATCCCATTGTCTAGCTGTTTCACTTGTAGACCAAGGAAAAAACTTAATTCTTCCATCATGCTTATCTCAAACTTCTTCTGCATGAGGGTTGCGAATTTTTCACATAAATCTTTGTTTGTGGATCCAAAGATGATGTCATCCACATATATTTGAACAAGCAGTATACTGTCTCCATCATGTATCCTGAAAAGTGTTTTGTCTAGTGTCCCTTTCTGAAATCCATTCTCCAAGAGATAGAAGGACAGTGTATCATACCAAGTTCTAGGTGCTTGTTTCAAACCATATAGGGCCCTCTCTAATCTGAATACCTTGTCTTCTGCTTGTTCTTCGAAACCCGATGGCTGTTCCACATATACTTCTTTAGATAAGAGTCCATTAAAAAATGTTCTATTCACATCCATCTGATAAATATTGAAGTTCTATGAGCAACATAGACTAGAAATATCTTTATTGCTTCAAGCCTAGCAACAGGGGCAAAAGTCTCATCAAAATCTATGTCTTCTTCCTAGCAGTATCCTTTAGCCACTAGCCTTGCTTTGTTTTTGAAAACAATACTGGTTTCATCTAGCTTGTTTTTTAACACCCACTTTGTTCCAATAACTCCTTGGTGTTCAGGCCTTGGAACCAATCTCCATACATGAATCCTTTCAAATCTATTCAACTCTTCCTGCATGGCCTGAATCCAGTTACTATCTTCAAGAGCTTCCTCCACACTCTTGGGTTCAACTTGTAATATGAAGCATATGAACAGTGATTCTTGAGGTCTTGATCTTCTTGTTCTAACATCTTCATTGATATCCCCAATCACAAGCTCTCTTGGGTGGTTCCTGAGCCATGTCCTATCAGGCTCAAAGTTGTAAGTTGGTTGCTGAGCAGTAACCTGTTGACTAATAGTATCCTGACTGTGATTACTGTCGGACTATAGTATCTTCTCTACTTGTTGTTCAGTATCCTACGCTACTGTATTCCCAGATGCAGTAACCTGTATATTGTTTTAGTAACCACTTCAGCAGGTACTGGAACTCCATCAATGTATCTTACTATATGATCCTTGATCTTCATCTTCCTTTAACTTGTCCAACTCAGCAGTATCATAGTGTAGTTCATAAAAAACCATATGTATTGATTCTTCTATAACCAAGCTTCTCTTTTTGAAGATCTTGAAAGCCTTACTGACTGAAGAGTATCCTAGAAATACTCCTTCATCAGATTTTTTATCAAAGGTTTTCAGGTGTTCTTTTCCATTGTTCAGAATGTAGCATCTGCATCCCAAGATATGCAGGTATGAAATGTTTGGTGTAGTTCCATGCCAAACTTCATAAAGAGTCTTATCATGATCTTTATTGATTAGACATTTGTTCTGAGTGTAGCATGCTATACTGGTTGCTTCAGCCCAAAATCTCTTTGGTATACCAGCATCAGCAATCATAGTCCTTACTGCCTTATTCAGAGTCCTGTTCCTTCTTTCTGCAACTCCATTCTGCTGGGGAGTTCTTGCTGTAGAATACTCATGATAGATTTCATTTTCTGAACAATACTTCTCTATGAATTTGTTTGTGAACCCTGTTTCTCTGTGCGACCTTATCTTCACAATGCTTAAGCTCTTCTCATTCTGCACTCTCTTCATAAATTCTGGTAGCCTGCTTTGAGTTTGTGATTTCTTGGCCATAAAGATAGTCCAAGTAAATCTAGACTAGTCATCCACAATCATAAGGGAATACTTCTTCCCACTTACACTCACAGGCTCAACTGGTCCAAAGAGATCTATGTGTAGAAGATCCAGAATCCTGTGTGAAGATCTCTGCACTTAGTCTTTGAATGAGCTTCTTACTTGTTTGTCTTTCTGATAGGCTCCACAAACATTCTCCTTCTTATAAGCAACATCAGGTAGTCCTCTCACCAGGTTCTTTCTTGCTAGCTTGTTGATTGTTTTGAAGTTCAGGTGACTCATCCTTTTATGTCATAGCCAGCTTAGTTCAGGGGTGCTCTTTGCAATAAAACAAGTTGGCTGCACTGTTGAACTCCAATCAGCAAGATAGATATTGTCTCTCCTAGTTCCAGTAAGCTTCACCTTGTTTGTCTTGTTGTCTTTTATCAGATACTTATTGAGGTTAAACTCTACTGAACATCCTTTATCACAGAATTGACTGATACTCAGGAGGTTATACTTCAATCCTTTGACATATGATACATCACTAATACTTGCATTGCCTCTGATCAAGCTTCATGTGCCCTTGGTGCTTCCTTTGGAGTCATCTCCAAAGAAAACCTTAGGACCTTTGCATGGTTGGAAGTCCCTTAATCATACTTTGTTGCCAGTCATATGTCGCGAGCAGCCAATATCGATATACCATACATCTCTGTTGCTTCCTAACAATTGTGCCTGTAAGTAAATCAGGTAGATTTAGGTACCCATACAAGTATGGATTCTGGGGGTTTAGTCCTTTTTGGGACCCACACTTGTTTAATGATAATTGGTTTACCATTAACTTTGGTGGTTCTCTTTCTGTAAGTACACTTTGCAGGATACTGTTTGTGATGTGTGTGTGCTGGAGATTTCCAGGTGTTACCTTTTCTGTTTGAGAAATGTACTCCTTTATACCTTTCCGGAGTATGAACTCCTTTTGATCTAAGCAGGTGTGCTTTTATATAGTAGGGGTAGAAGTTTTGCTATAACTTGGAAGACTGCTGCATCTCCTCCTACTTGCAGCATACTGATTGTCACTATAAGAAATTCTCTCATAGACAACACCCCTACGACATGTGTTTTTGCTAAAAACCCTTGTCGTAGCCTAAAATTATATTGTCGTAGATAAAACCGTTATCGTAGATCAAAAACTTCTCTCATAGACAAGGGTTTTTTAGCTACCGTTGTCGTAGCTCAAAATCTTCTCTCATAGACAAGGGTTTTTTAGCAACCATTGTCAAAACCGTTGTCGTAGCCCCAAAAATTCTCTCATAGACAACGGTTTTAGCTACCGTTGTCGTAGACATTTTTAAACCGTTGTCATAGCCCGAAAACTTCTCTAATAGACAATGGTATTAACCTACCGTTATCGTAGACGTGTTGTCCTAGGACCCCTAAGACAAGAGTTAGAAAATGTTGTCGTAGCCATTTTAAAACTCTTGTCGTAGACTGAAATTTAAAAAAAAAAGACAATTATTTTAATTTTTTTCTTAATTAAATGATATAAAAAATGATATATATTGTTGAATTAAATGAATGAAATAAATTAATTTTGACAATTAAATTTTATTTCATTATAAATAAAATTTTGTAAATATTTACAACAAATTATAAACCACAAATTATAAGCTTAAATTAAACAAAAAATGCTGATTACTTAACACAAATAAAACCTGGATTACTTAAAATTAATTATAAATAAAATAGGAATAATAAAAAGACTTTCTAATATATTAGAAATATGAGAAAAGCAAAGGCAAGAGTTGTTTTCTAACGTTGTCGTAGCCTCGTAGAAGCGTTGTCGTAGACTAATATTTAAAAATAAAAGTCAACTATTACAATATTTTTTTTTCAAAATGATATAAGAAATGCTATATATTGTTGAATTAAATTAATGAAATAAACTAATTTTGAGAATTAAATTTTATTTCATTATAAATAAAATTTAGAAAATATTTACAACAGATTATTAATTTTATAAATATATTAATTTGAAAAATACATTAATTATATAAATTTATTAATTGTAAATATAATTTTGAAAAATATATTGATTTTATAAATATATTAATTATATATATAATTTGAAAAATATATGCATTATTAATATACATATATTAATTTGAAAAATATATTAATTTTATAAATATAATCATTATATATATAATTTGAATATTATATTAATTATTATTAATATAGTCATTAATTAATCTTCCAATTATATATATATATATATATATATTAATCTATCAAAATTGGAAATCAATTACTTATATTAATAAGTAATGGTACTTTATAAAAGTTAACAAAGAAATGCATATATTAATTGTTGAATTAATTAAATTAATGAAATAAACTAATTTTGAGAATTAAATTTTATTTCATTATAAAGAAACTTTAGAAAATATGTACAACAGATTATTAATTTTATAAATATATTAATTATAAATATAATTTGAAAAATATATTAATTATTAATATACATATATTAATTTGAAAAATATATTAATTTTATAAATATATTCATTATATATATAATTTGAAAATTATATTAATTATTATTAATATAGTCATTAATCATTGAATTATTTATATATATATATTAATATATCAAAATTGGAAATCAATTACTTATATTAATAACTAATGGTACTTAATTTATAAAAGTTAACAAAAAATATGTAATAATAGAAAATTGAAAAATATCAAAAATATATTATAAAAGAAATATATGCAAGACAATGTCACATGCGTTGTTTTCTAACGTTGTCGTAGCCTCGTAGAAGCGTTGTCGTAGACTAGTATTTAAAAAAAAAGTCAAATATTACAATATATATTTTTTAAAATGAAAGAAGAAATGCTATATATTGTTGAATAAAATTGATGAAATAAACTAATTTTGAGAATTAAATTTTATTTCATTATAAAGAAATTTTAGAAAATATGTACAATAGATTATTAATTTTATAAATATATTAATGAGAAAAATACATTAATGTTATAAATATATTAATTATACATATAATTTGAAATATATATTAATTTTATAAATATATTCATTATATATATAATTTGAATAATATTTTAATTTTATAAATATATTCATTATATATATAATTTGAAAATTATATTAATTATTATTAATATAGTCATTAATCATTCAATTATATATATATATGTATTAATATATCAAAATTGGAAATCAATTACTTATATTAATAAGTAATGGTACTTTATAAAAGTTAACAAAGAAATGCATTAATAATAGAAAATTGAAAAATATCAAAAATATATTATAAAAGAAATATATGCAAGACATTGTCACATAAGGCATCAATGGTCTAGTGGTTAGAGCACCACCGGGCCACCCGGGTTCTGTAGCGCCCCGGATCAAAACGAGCATAATTAATTAATTAAATATTTTAACTTATGATTTAATAATTTTGTGCGTATGATTTAATTGTTTAATTTATTTCGTGCGTTTCAGATACGTGTTTTAATGCGAGGTTTAGATCGATAATTTTTATTAGACGTGGAACATAGGGTAATTTTATACCAGTAGATACGTATCGAGAAAATGAGAAGATAGAAATGAACTAGGGGTCAATCGGAGACCCGTAGCTCAACCGGCGACGAAAAGGGCGAAACATGAGGTTTCGGAAAACCGGAAGATATTTCGGTGAATAGTAGCGTGGAAAATTCAACCGATGAATAGTGACGAGATATTTTCACGTGAATAGTGTTTTCCAACTTCTATAAATAGGGGCTCCTCCGATTCATTTTTCACCGTTTTTCCGAACGAGCCGAACGCGTCGAAAACTCATAAGTTCTCTCTCTCCTCTCTCTCTCTTCGTTTTCTGTTTTCTGGTCGGTGGCGCCACCACCGGCGCCGCCGCCGGCCGGTTGCCGGAAAATTTCAACGTTGTCGGAATCGGACGATTTTCGCACACGACGTTCGTCTCGACGAGACGAATCTAGGATAGGTCTCGGATTTCAAATCCGATTTCTCGTTCGCCGGAAAACGGCGAAAAACAGCCGCAAAACCCTAAACCCTAACCCTTGATCACCCTTTCTCTCTCCTCTGTTCTTTCTCTCTCCACCGCGCCGGAGAAGCTGCCGGGGGTCGCCGGAGGTCGTGGTCAGATGCTGGAGTGCCGGCGCCGCCGTGGGTGGCGGCGCCGGAGAAGGATAGTATGTATATATGTATGTATTTGTGCATGTGCGTGTGTATGTAGGTGTGTTAGTGTGTGAGTGTGTTTGCATGCTGTTGGGGCGGCGCATGGTGGCGCCGCCGTGGGGGAAGGAACGGCCGGCGACGGGAGGTCGCCGGCGATGTGGAGGAGGAGGCAGCCGGCGGCTGGTGACCGCCGGCTAAGCCATAACAATGAGTGTGTGTGTGTAGTTTCACCTCGCGTTGTGTGTGTGTGGGTGCTCCGATGTGTGAGGTTTTGCGGCAGCTGGTGGAGGCCGGCGACGGGGGGGATCGCCGGCCAGGGTCACGGTGAGGGGTGGTGGTCGCCGGCGGCAGGTGGCCGCCGGCCAGAGCTGGGAAACCGTGTGTGTGTGTATGAGATACGTGTGAGTGTGTGATCCATGCACATGTGTATATGGCTGTGTTGGGGTGTTGGGTTGGCCGGGAAAGGTTGACGGCGACGGGGAGTCGCCGGCGGAGGGTCTGGTGGTGGTCGCCGGCGACTGGAGTCGCCGGCCGGAGCTTTTGGATAGGTGTTGGATTTTGGAAAAATGTGACTTCGAAGGATTTTGCGGTGAAGTTTCCGGGCACTATTCATGCCAGAATCCGGCGATGGACGGCCGGAGGTGGTAGCCGGCGGTGCGAGGTATCCGGCGAGGTAGGTGGTGGTGGCTGGGGGTGGCGCCACCGCGCTGGGCGACGCCGGGAAAGTGACAGGCGAGCAGGGCCGACGTCGGGAAAATCTGGGCATCCGCTGCCGAGAAAACTCGGCATCTGTCGAGACGGGCTTACCCGCTGCCGAGAAAACTCGGCAGCCGTCGGGTGTCGGGAAGCCACGCGCACCGTGCGCGCCCGTGCGCGCTCGTCGGGTGTCGACGCGCACCCGACGCCGTGTTTTCGATCCGAACCTTGTTTTCTTTCCATCGTTCATCCGTATCGAATCGTCGATGACGAGACGTCGTTTATCGGGGTCCGTGGGCCCGGTCAAAGTCAACCCCTTGACCAAAATTACCATTTTACCCCTAAACTTAAAATGCTCCGTTTGAGCTCGTTTCAACTCCGATTGAGCTCATTCTTTTTGCGTTGCGATCCTTATTTCTTTTCCTATCTATTCAGCCCCTTATTCAGATCTGATCCTCTCGTTTCTTGAACTCCAATCTTTAGATCGCTCGATTCGTCGCGTATTTAACGACCGTTTTCCGACGGAACCTTTTACAGCTTTAATTATAATTTATTAAGGATCTAAGAACACTGTAACGTATGTAGGCTACCTGTTGGATTGACGTTGAGTTATCTGACTGTTGACACTCGCTACTCGAGCTCTTAGTTATCAGACTTTCGGATTTATCAACTCACGTGGGTACCACCGAACAAGGTGGGGGTAATTTCTATCTCTTTATCTGTCTACTGCTTTCCCTATTAAATGCATGATTGAGGAACACTAAGTGCTATGTTTATATTTGTCGTGCCATAATATAACTGTGAAAGGACTTCGGTTCACATTGCATGTTCGGAGAGTCCTATGGACTGTAAAAGAATCTTCTCCCCCTCCTTCTAATACTCTGAAAAGGTCTGGCGGTCCTTGAAATGCGCTAGCGGTATATGAGACCGTTTACAGGGTAAGACGGGGAAACCCCGCACCTATGCTTCCTTTGCTAATTCTAATATCTGCTATGCATTTTATGTGCTGTGACAACGTGACGTAAGATTATTTTTTTTTAGTTTTTATATATCTGTTGAGAGTCACAAGAGGCAGAGTTACTCCCACGAGTGTATTTCACGCACTCACCCCCTTAATCTGTACTCACACTACAGGAGCTGTTGAGCATGATGAACCCTAGATGGAGAGAGGCAGTGCCGCTTTTGAACCTGTGATTTTTAGGGTGTGTTGCACAACATTTTCAAAACAATATGTTATAAGTTTATTCACGTTTTGTAATTATATTCTGAGTATTCTGTGAACGAGTGATCTTGATGTTATTTCCGCTGCGTATGATGTACTTTATCAGTAGTGAGACTGATTGCTATCGGCAGAGGCCGATTATTGTTAAGTGAAGGAATCATTTAGTCTCTTACCTCTTTCTTCTGTCGTCTCTTACTTATTCTTTCTGTTGTGTATGCGTCTCTTGCTATTTCTCTCTTCACACCCAACGGTAAAACTCTGATAAAATACTAAAAGATTTCGGGGCGTGACAGGTTCGAATCTCACACAACGCATAATATTGATTATGATGATTTCAGTGATGATGTCATCCTTATGATGACATGTCATCCCTAGCATGACGTGTGTGATGATGTGGCATGACGTGTGTCGTGTGTGATGATGTGGCAAGCTTATGTGGTGAAATATTATTTTATTTATTAATATGGCTACGACAACGGTTTTTAACCGTTGTCGTAGACACAACGACAACGGTTTTTAAGATATTACGATCTACGACAACGGTTATTATATGGCTACGACAACGGTTTTTTTCAACACTATGATCTACGACAACGGTTTTTATATGGCTACGACAATGGTTAAAAACCGTTGTCTATGAGCGGATTTTTTCAGACCCTACGACAATACCAGCTACGACAAGGGTTTGAATATGGCTACGACAAGGGTTAAAAACACTTGTCGTAGTCTTTTTTTCTTGTAATGTGTGCTGCTTTCTGAGGGTTCCTGCAGACTTACTATCTAATGTTTGCAGCATGGACTTCTTTCTCTTATCCACTATAATAGTTTTGTTCAAGCTTCCATAGATTGGAATGAGTTCCTGAGTATAGGATACTCGATCCTGAACAAACTTTCCAGCATTGGATGAGCTTGTTGCTTTCTTAGAGCTTTCAACACAGTATCAAGACCATTTCCTCTGTAGGCATTTTGGGTCTCCAGGATATATTCCTGTGCTTTCCTAGCTGATTTTCTATACACATCAACTGTGTTTTGCAAGCTAGTTTTCTCAACTTCTAGCTTAGTGACTAGCAGCTTGAACTTGAGACCTTAGCTCTGAGGTTATTACATTCTGTATTGTAGTACTCTAGGTTAGTAACATGTTCCTTCAGTACATCATGCTCACTCTTTAATTGTTGGTTTTTCTCTTTCAGTTCTTCATGAGCCAAATTTATCTGCTCAAAGTCACTCCTGATCTATATAAAAGACTGGATCATGTTCAGTTTTTCTGAATTAGAAGAATCAAGGGATTGTGAAGTTACCTCATCATCTTCATCTTCACAATCTTTGGCCATGAGACACTGTAAAGCTTTCTCATTAGAGGTAGAGCTGTCCGAATCGCTTTCAGATGAGCAATCGTCATTGACTTCTTCTTCGGAGCTGCTTGCTATCTTTAAAACTTCAACTTCACTCAAAAGGACCCTTAGCTTTTGCTTGTCATTCCTCCTCATTTCTCTTCTCTGCACCCTCTCATCCTCAGTATACTTATGTACTTGAAGGTAAGGGCAGTTTCTGGCGAAGTGTCCAGGTTTCCTGCAATTATAACACAAGTCAGAGGAACCTGTATTAGATTATGGTGTTGGTCTTACTTGGGGACTTTTTTATGAGGTCTGAGGCTTATTTCTGAAGTCATTTCCTTTCTTGTTCGTTTTCAGGAACTTTTTGAACTTCTTCAGTAAGAACGCCATCTCTTCCTCTGCATCATCAGCAAACACCTCTTTCTGTTTATCTTTCTGCTTACTGCTGCTTGCAGTAGCTGTATCCTTGGTCCTTGCTGTAAATGCTGCAACTTTGGCGCTCGAATTCTCAACCTCTTTTCTCCTTCGATCAATATCGAATTCGGAAGCCTTAAGATCTGAGAATAGATCAAAAGTTCTCATCACATTGAGGTCTAATGAGACTCTCATTGCGGTTTCCTTGCTTTCCCATTCCAGGCGTAAAGCTCTCAACACTTTCGTGTTTTTCTCCTTTTGAGTATATAACTTCCCAAGAGATTCAAGCTCACTGACGATGGCTGTGAATCTCAAGTCAAGTTCTTCCAGTGACTTTCCAGGCTTCATTTTGAATTGCTCATATAGTTGAGTGGCCTTAGACACTCTATTGTCTTTGGTAAATTCATTGCCTTCGTATATCAACTCCAATTTGTCCCAAATTTCTTTAGTTGTTTTACAGCTCTTCATCTTGCTGAATGTTCCTTTATCCAGCGTGAGAAATAATGCATTTTTTGCCACATTATCCAGGTTGGCCCTCTTTCTCTTATCAGGTGTATACTCATGTCGAGCTTTGACAATGTATTCAGGTGATGGAGCAGCTCTCCTATAATCTGGTGCTGTTACACGTGGAGTAGGTCTCGAAACCCTTTCAAAGTCATCGTCGCTGGTTGCTGCACCCTCGATTTCTACTACTGCTACTGCCTCGGCTATTGTAGCTTCCTCAACCCACGCTTGCTCGCAGCGCTCTCTCGTAAGAATAGTGATTGGCTTGACGATTAATGGTGGTCCTTCAATGATCACAAACCACATCTCGGCACGCATGACCGACATGTGAGTCTACATCTGTATCCGTCAGTCTTCATATTCCTCTATGGTAAACATTGGGAGTTTATGGTGTGAGAAATCCATGCTTAAGCTTGTACCATCAAATGTTAGAAAGGTATATTTGGGCAAAAATCATTTATTTTGGTTAAATATGAATAGAATTTAACTAACTTGACAAAATAAATATATTTTTAAATAAAAGATGGTTAATAATGGGTTCGTCAATATTTTTTTCTCTACAAGTTGAATATTAGATTACTAAAAGAATTTTATTTATTTTTCCAAAAAAAAAGTAATAAAAAGAGGTTATGGGAATCAACAATTTACCTAATTTTTATCCAGAAAAAAAACTTAATATTAATTTAGAATCAAGAAAGTTTGATTCCATATATATTGAGCCTGAAATATTAAAAAGAGAAAAAAAATACAAGGAAGAAATATATCAACCATTTTTTACAAGAATTTGATGGTGTGTTTTTCTTTTCTAACCTTTTTTTTTAAATAATGATTTTTAAAAGGAAATTTTAAATAATGCATTTATCATTAAAGAGCAAACTAAGTAGTTATTAGTATTTGATCATAGTAAAACCGCCCGCCATAATCTCCCTTTGAATGTATGATCGTGCCTCCCTGTAACCTCCTCCCCCCATTAATCCTTCTTCCTTTTTTTCATTCACCATTTTCCAAACCTCCATCTCTCTCTCCTTTAAATATTTCTCATGCAAGAATCTATCCTTTTTTTAACAATTTTATCGACTATTTTTTAATGTATTTATCTTAATCTATTTTCTTATGAACATCAACTTTTTAAATGATTGCTCAAGTTCAATATTTTTCAGTATTAATTATGTGATACCCGAGTTTCTCATGAACTTCATGCATTGCATGCATCTTTAATTATTTATGTGTTAATTATGATCTTATATTGCTATAATTTGTTGTTAGATAAAATTATTTATACTCTCTTACATAACTAACGTGGAGAAAACCTTGACATAATTAGTTGAGACTCTAGCGATGCTTGAGTGAACAATGTAAACTATTTAATTAATGGTACTATACATTATGAATACAAATTAAAAAAAATTAATATTAAATAAAGTTAAATTTTTATGTAAATGTACACTTGTGTGTAATATATTAATATATATATATATATGTGTGTGTGTGTGGGGAAGCCGTGTGTTTACATATATACATATATATAAAAAGTGAACTTGAATAATATTAAATATAAACATATATAAGTGAAGCACATGGAGGTAATTAATGCTACATCTTAAACAGTAGCTTATATATATATAGTTGCATATAGTAATATATAATAATATAGGTATGATACGTGTAAAGGCATAAACTTGCCACCATCTTTGAATTATAATAATAATATAATAATAATAATAAGAATGATAAGAATGATAAAAAATAAAAAGGGAAGAAAGGGTTGAGCAGAGAGAGAAAACGGGGGAGACAGTGGATGAGAAAAGGGAAAGGAAAAAGAGAAGAGAAAAGAAAAAAAAAGTGATATATATTTTCTTCTGGATTTTACGAGACAGAACATCTTCTTCTATATTGAAGATTAAGAAGTCGAAATTTTTGGCAATTCAGGTAAGTAGAAATTTATTATAACTACAAAACATAAAATGGTGATTCGAGAAGTGGATTCAAGAGAAGGAATTGTAAAGAACCCTACTATCATGCATAATTTCTTCTTACTGAGATTTATCTCACGTAATTTATACTCTGTAGGTAATCATGATGATGTGTAATGTTATGGATATACCGGGCAAGCTGTGGAGCTCCTGTATGATTTTGAGCACTTGTGTACATAGATGACGTCCTATTGGGCATAATTGTGATTTATATTGCTTTTGCTTTTGGATATTAAGTCCATTTTGAATATGTTATGTATTATATAACACCATGCATACCAATGGATTAACACGAAGCTGGTTTATGGATTTCTGTTTGTTGAAACTTCTTTTATATGAAAATATTAAGTTGGAGAAAAGAAAAAAAAATACCAGGTTTTTAGATTATGTTATATTTAAAATTTATTTTATGTACGGTTGAGTAAGTGTGGTCGTGACAGAGTGGTATCAGAGCCCAGCTGATGGTCCTGTAGACTGTCTATGTACATGGGCTCAAAACTTTAGGAGCGCAGCTATGCCAGTAAGTTATTTTAAAGACTGTTTATTCTATGTGCATCATACATGATATATTTGACCATGTGGTGTAGGATTATAGTGTTGTTATACAAATATGGTAAGTGGGAAATGTGAGATTAGTGGGACGGAAAGAACTCCTGAACCTGAGACACAAGCTACGGGTGTCGAACGTGATGCTATCATTTTACGGCTAGCAGATTTGGTTGAGCGGCAGTCTCAACAAATCCAACAACTTATTCAAGAAAGGAATGTTGATAGGCAACCGCGTGATGAAGTCAACCAGCCACAACCTCAAGTAGAACATGTTGAAATGGTTTGCGAACGATTTCGAAAACTGAACCCACCTATATTTGAGGATGCTAAAGATCCCTTAGTTGCGGAAGATTGGTTGATGGTGTGTTGTCGTCGGCACCCAAAAATAAAATATTCACCTTAACTAACCTGTAGAAGGATAAGTAAGGGGTCGAACCCACAGAGAATAGTGTAATCTAATTAAACAGATTCGTGTGTGAAAGCAATAAAATGAGGGGGTTGGTTGGTTTGTTGAGTAGAATAATCATGCAACAAAAGATTGCGGAAAACAATAGATTGAATAATCAAATTGATAAAACGATCTAGCCCTTGGATAGCCTCCCCTAGAATGATTCTTCCCAATTAATTAGCAATCCCGATTAACTCGTCCCTATCTCGAATCTTGCCCCTAAACCAGTGGTACGACCAAACTAGTTCGAATTATTTTTTAAGTTTAATTAATCAGCAGGTACGACCCCCAATTAATCTACCCTATGAATAACCCCGAAACATGTATTCAAGATTCAATTAATAGAATGCATTAACGATCCAAAATAATAGGGCACACTAGACCATGAAAGCGGAACGTCCGAATTAGGCAACCTAGACCTTGTTATCCCAAGCTACTATGATCACACAAAATAACAATTATGGATTTTACATGCAATCTAACTATGAATAATAAATCAATCAAACAAGGTGATCAGGCTTACACAATTGATAAATATCCCATGCATAACATCAACCAAATAACAAGGAAATCGAGATAGAAAAAGAAATTGTTACTACTCAATTAATCAGTCGAATCATTCAAGGTTCTGACGTCTCCTTGGACTAGAACAAAAGTTTAGCCAAACATGTCTATGAACATCACAAAAGTAATCAAAGAACTCTCTCTGTCTAAGTCTTTCTCCCTCCCTCTCTGCGTGTCCTCTCCTTTTTACATCAGCCGAGAAAAGAAAATAAAAATCCCCTAATTGATGGCTGCT
The DNA here is from genome assembly GCA_954870855.1 of Scutellaria minor. Lineage (NCBI taxonomy): Eukaryota > Viridiplantae > Streptophyta > Magnoliopsida > Lamiales > Lamiaceae > Scutellaria > Scutellaria minor. The sequence goes on from OX940731.1 coordinate 5,738,325, forward strand.
GACCTGTCTTTTTCTTTTTTTCAAAAGATTGACTAATCAATGCCAAGACATTAAGCTACCTATTTTCTTGCTTGATTTTCTTTCCTTGCAAAACTTCAATCAACTTCCTTTTGAGTGGGTTAAAATCAAAGAATATTGGGTCAATAACATTGGGCCTTGTAGCTCGTGTAATCACTTTTAGACTTTAAATACTGACCCCATCAGTGTCGGTTCTTCTTCACTTGCGCCCCGTCTAACTTACACTTCTCATATCCTAACACTTGGCTTGATTCATAGAATATATCAAAATGATCTGAAATCCATGGAAAATACAAAATCAAGGCCAACGAGATGAATATGATAAAGATCGGGTAAATACAATAGAATAGCGAATAATTAACTATAATAACTGTCGCATAACACATGTAAAACACGCACAAAACCCATCTTATCAGCTGAGAACTTTGGATAACATGTTTCAATACAACAAAATTCCTGAAGTAGAGAAGGTTTTGTGTGCATCTTTTATGGTGCGGGGTAGTGCTGGACATTGGTGGGATACAGTTAAAAGTATTGAAGATGTTATCAATATGACCTGGCAGAGGTTCAAAGAAATTTTTAGAAATAAGTATTTCACAGCCCCTGTTAGGATAATGAAAATGAATGAATTCATACAATTGAAATAGGGAACCATGACTGTTACAGACTACCTCAATAAATTTGAGCAGTTATCCAGGTTTGCCGAACATATGGTTAGTACTGAAGCTCTGAAGGTGTAAAGATTTCTTGAGGGTTTAAGGCCCGAACTTTACAAGGACGTTAGTATGACAAGGATCTAGGGTGTGACTTATTCTCAAGTCACATAAAGAGCACAGATTGTAGAACAAGCTGAGATGCGGATAAGGTAGACGCAAGAGGCTCGCCGTCAGTTTCAACAGAGGCCAGCACTACAGTGGAATGGGGATAATAAGAAAAGACCAATGCAGTTTCAAAGATCAAGACCTGATTTTCAACCCAAACAAGAACAACGACCAGAACAAGAAGAAGTGGATAAACGTTTTAAGACTGATCAGAGTAGAGTGCCACTACCACCACCATTATGTCCAAATTGTGGCAAAACGCATATTGGGGTTTGTCTTTTCAGCCCAAGGAACTGTTACTCTTGTGGAGAACAGGGATATATAGCCAGTATGTGTTCAAGTAGTGGTAAACAAAAAGATCAGGGGAGAACCTCGGCACGAGTGTTTACGATGACCAAGGAAGATGCTGAAGATAATCCAGTCGTCACAAGTAAACTCTCTATCTTTGGTATTGCTACCTTTGTGTTATTTGATTCTAGGGCTACTCATTCATTTGCATCCACTAAGTATGTGAGGTGATTGGGTAAACTACCTACCTTAACGGAAACTAGGTTTAATGTGATGATTCCATCTGGTGATTCGAAACAAACCAATCAAATTCTACAAGGATGTATTATTTTGATAGAAGGTAGGAAATTGTGTGCTGATTTAATTATGCTAGATATGTTTGATTATGATGTGATATTGGGTATGGATTGGTTATCAAAAGATGGTGCTATAATCGATTGCCAGAAAAAGAGTATTACGTTTCAACCAGTAGGAGATGAACCTTTCTCTTTTGTCGGATTAAAGAAAAGTTCTAAATTTCCAATGATATCAGCAACCAGGGCACAAAGATTACTGGATAGTGGTTGTGATTTTTATTTGGTGAGTGTAATGAGTATCGAGGGACATCATTGCTCGACTGTGAGTGAATAGTGGTGCAAGAGTATTCAGAGGTATTTCCAGATGATCTTTCAGGATTGCCACCAGATCGTGAAATTGAATTTGTGATTGATCTATACTCAGAAGTTTCCCCTATATCTAAATCACCGTATAGAATGACACCAGGTGAGTTGAAGGAACTAAAGACACAGTTACAAGAACTACTGGACAAAGGTTTTATTCGGCCTAGTTTTTCACCGTGGGGAGCACCTGTTTTGTTTGTTCGAAAGAAAGATGGTACCATGAGAATGTATATAGATTATCGAGAGCTAAACAAAATCACAATCAAGAATAAGTATCCCTTACCTCGAATTGATGATTTGTTTGATCAACTGCAAGGTGCATCTATCTTTTCAAAGATCGACTTGCGATCAGGTTACCATCAATTGAAAATAAAAGAGGAAGATATTCCTAAAACCGCATTTAGTACGAGGTATGGACACTATGAGTTTCTAGTAATGCCATTTGGACTGACAAATGCTCCAGCAGCATTCATGGACTTGATGAACAGGGTATTTAAAGACTTTCTGGATAAATTTGTCATAGTTTTTATTGACGATATCTTGATTTATTCCAAGAATAAAGAAGATCATGCAGTGCATTTGAGGCTCGTGTTAGAAATCTTAAAAGAAAAACAATTAATTGCAAAATTCAAGAAATGTGAATTCTGGTTAGATCGAGTTGTCTTCTTGGGACATGTAATATCAGGAGTGGGGATTTCAGTCGATCCAAGTAAAGTTGAAACTATTGATAACTGGCCTCAACCAAGAAATTCATCAGAGGTGCGCAGTTTTCTTGGTTTAGCAGGATATTATCGAAGATTTGTAAAAGGATTTTCCAAAATTGCTTCTTCATTGACGCAATTAACTAGGAAAAATGTGGCTTATACGTGGACGGAGGCATGTGAATGAAGTTTTCAAGAACTGAAGAAGCGACTGACATCAGCTCCTATCTTAACGATTCCAATGGGAACTGGAGGCTTCAAAGTGTACAGTGATGCTTCGAGGAATGGTCTTGGCTGTGTGTTGATGCAAAATGGTAAGGTGATTGCATATACATCCCGATAATTGAAAGAATATGAGAAGAACTACCCCACCCATGATCTAGAGCTCGTTGCGGTGGTATTTGCACTGAAAATTTGGAGACATTATTTGTATGGGGAACATTGCGAGATCTACACTGATCATAAGAGCCTGAAATATATTTTCACCCAAAAAGAGTTGAATATGAGGCAAAGAAGGTGGTTAGAACTTGTAAAAGATTACGATTGTGTCATCAATTATCATCCAGACAAAGCTAATCATATGGTGGCAGACGCATTAAGCCAAAAGTCAGTAGAAAGAATAGCAGCTATGACCTTGATTCAAAAGCCCGAGCTACTTGACCTACAAAGAATGAACGTGGAAATTGTTGATCACGAACTAGTGACAACAAAACTTGTAGTGCTAACCCTTAAACCTACTTTGATGGATAGAATTTATCAAGGGCAACAAATTGATAAACATTTTGCTAAAGTGAAGAGAGACATCATTTCGGGAGAATCGTCTGACTTTCAATTAGCAGAGAATGGTGTACTCCGATATAGAGATCGATTATAAGTACCTAATATTAACAAGATTCGTGAAGACGTGATGCTAGAGGCACATTCATCACCATATTCAGTCCATCCAGGAGCCATTAAAATGTATAGGGACTTGAAATTGCATTACTGGTGGTCGGGTATGAAGAAAGATATTGCCCGGTGTGTAGAACAATGTTTAACTTGTCAGCAAATCAAGACAGAACATCAAAGACCTGTAGGAATGTTGCAACCCCTGTTCATTCTGGAGTGGAAATGGGAGAATATAACTATGGATTTTTTCACAGGTTTACCCAAGATAGTAAAAGGTTACAATGCAATCTGGGTTATTGTGGATCGATTAACTAAATCAGTTCATTTTCTTCCGATTTGTACCACATATCCTATGGATCACTATGCTCAAATGTATATACAAGAGATTGCCAAGCTCTATGGCGTACCACTTACTATTGTTTTAGATAGGGACACCAGATTTTTGTCTGCCTTTTGGAAAAGCCTACACAAAGCATTAGGTACTCAGTTATCTTTTAGTACTGCGTATCATCCACAGACAGATAGACAATCAGAACGAACGATACAAATTTTGGAAGATATGCTGAGAGCCTGTGTGTTAGATTTCAAAGGTCAGTGGAATAAATTTCTATCTTTGATAGAGTTTTCTTACAACAACAGTTACCAATCCATTATCAAAATGGCTTCGTATGAAGCACTCTATGATAGAAAATGTCGATCTCCAGTACATTAGGATGAGGTTGGAGAGAGGAAAATTTTGGGTCCAGATATGATTCAGGAGATGAGTGAAACAGTGGACCAGATTCGAAAAAGAATGAAGACTGCTCAAAGTCAACAAAAAAGTTATGCGGACAAAAGAAGAAGAAAACTAGAATTTGAAGTGGGTGATCAAGTGTTTCTGAAAGTGTCACCAATGAAAGGTATAATGCGTTTTGGGAAGAAAGGAAAGCTTAGTCCAATGTATGTTGGACCATTTCCTATTATTGAAAGAGTTGGTGAGGTCGCTTATAAACTTGGTTTGCCTACATCGATGTCTCAAATACATAATGTGTTCCACGTGTCTACACTGAGAAAGTACATCGCAAATCCATCCCACGTTCTAAACAAAGAGCCCCCGGAGCTAAAAGCTGATTTAAGTTATGAAGAAGTACTAGTTGAGATTTTACTACGAGAGGTAAAATGACTTAGGAATAAGGAAATTACATTGGTCAAAGTATTATGGAAAAATCAACTGGTAGAGGAAGCCACATGGGAAAGAGAAGATAAAATGAAGTCTAAATATCCAGAACTTTTCAAGTAAGTGAAATTTCGGGGATGAAATTTTAATAAGGAGGGGAGGATGTGATACCCGAGTTTCTCATGAACTTTATACATTGCATGCATCTTTAATTATTTATGTGTTAATTGTGATCTTATATTGTTATAATTTGTTGTTAGATAAAATTATCTATACTCTCTTACATAATTAACGTGGAGAAAACCTTGACATAATTAGTTGAGACTCTAGTGATGCTCGAGTGAACAATGTAAACTATTTAATTAATGGTACTATACATTATGAATACAAATTAAAAAAATATTAATATTAAATAAAGTTAAATTTTTATGTAAATGTACACTTGTGTGCAATATATTAATATATATATATATGTGTGTGTGGGGAAGCCGTGTGTTTACATATATACATATATATAAAAAGTGAACTTGAATAATATTAAATATATATATATATATAAAAGTGAAGCACATGGAGGTAATTAATGTTACATCTTAAACAGTAGCTTATATATGTAGTTGCATATAGTAATATATAATAATATAGGTATGATACATGTAAAGGCATAAACTTTCCACCATCTTTGAATTATAATAATAATATAATAATAATAATAATAAGAATGATAAAAAATAAAAAGGGAAGAAAGGGTTGAGCAGAGGGAGAAAACGGGGGAGACAGTGGATGAGAAAAGGGAAAGGAAAAAGAGAAGAGAAAAGAAAAAAAAAGTGATATATATTTTCTTCTGGATTTTACGAGACAGAACACCTTCTTCTATATTGAAGATTAAGAAGTTGAAATCTTTGGCAATTCAGGTAAGTAGAAATTTATTATAACTACAGAACATAAAATGGTATTTTGTGAATTATTTGTGTTAATTGATGATATATGTATACTACGTGTTCTACGAGTTTTGATTTGCCGTTCAATGGCTATCGTAAAATAGATGAACCTGTGAGTTTAATGATTGATATGAAATGAATTTGATAGTTGAATGATTATTGTAAAATGACATTGTGGGTCCTATCAAATGATGTGTTATGACAAAAAGGGAATGAAATTGGCACTGTGTGTGCAAGGTTGGCAAAATTTGGCATTGTGTGTGCAAGATTGGCAAAATTGGCACTGTGTGTGCAAGTTGGCTAAATTTGGCACTGGGTGTGCAAAGTTGGGGCGCTGTGTGCGCTAGGTTGGTGTTGTGTGCATAAAATTGGCGTTGTGTGCGCAAGATTGGGGCGCTATTGGCGCTGTGTGCGCGAGGTGGGTGTTGTGTGCACAAAATATTTTAGAAATGAATTAATTGAGTGTTTGAGGGAGAAAATAGAAATGAAATAGGTGATTCGAGAAGTGGATTCAAGAGAAGGAATTGTAAAGAACCCTACTATCATGCATAATTTCTGCTTACTGAGATTTATCTCACGTAATTTATGCTTTGTAGGTAATCATGTTGATGTGTAACGTTATGGATATACCGGGCAAGCTGTGGAGCTCTGGCATGATTTTGAGCACTTGTATACATAGATGACGACCTGTTGGGCATAATTGTGATTTATATTGCTTTTGCTTTTGGATATTAAGTCCATTTTGAATATGTTATGTATTATATAACACCATGCATACCAATGGATTAACACGAAGCTGGTTTATGGATTTCTGTTTGTTGAAGCTTCTTTTATATGAAAATATTATGTTGGAGAAAAGAAAAGAAAAAAAAATAATACCAGGTTTTTAGATTATGTTATATTTAAAATTTATTTTATGTGCGGTTGAGTAAGTGTGGTCGTGACAAATTAATTTATAAATCTCTTTTTGCATTTCATCTCTTGACCTAACTAAACACAATATCTTTAGTAATTATATTTTTCTGCATGTAAAATGGATGTACTATAGTTGCATGTACATTTTATGGTTTTGTAGACTTAATTTTACAGAACTGCATATTGGCATAAATATTATTTAAATGTTTTCCATATATATGATAGTAACATGATTTCTTTAAATGTGATTGGCATGGAGTGTTTGTGAGTAGTTGATGTAGCATTTTCGCACTCCAATGGTATGGGCCTGAGCTTTGAGTTCACATACAAGAATAGAGTATATAAACTGGTGGATACATGCTCGATATCGACTCACGCCACCTCCATCACCGCCACCACCGGTCGACTTAAGAGAGAAGATTACAGACAAATCAATTTTATGTCATTCCTCCTGATTTCTCTTCTCTACACCCTTTCATCCTCAGTATACTTATTTACTTGAAGGTAAGGGAAGTTTCTGGCGAAGTGTCCAGGTTTCCTGCAATTATAACACAAGTCAGAGGAACCTGTATTAGATTATGGTGTTGGTCTTACTTGGGGACTTTTTTATGAGGTCTGAGGCTTATTTCTGAAGTCATTTCCTTTCTTGTTCCTTTTCAGGAACTTTTTGAACTTTTTCAGTAAGAACGCCATCTCTTCCTCTGCATCTTCAGCAAACACCTCTTTCTGCTTGTCTTTCTGCTTACTACTGCTTGCAGTAGCCGTATCCTTGGTCCTTGCTGCAAGTGTTGCAACTTTGGCGCTCGAATTCTCATCCTCTTTTCTCCTTCGATCAATATCGAATACGGAAGCCTTAAGATCTGAGAATAGATCAAAAGTGCTCATCGCATTGAGGTCTAATGAGACTCTCATTGCGGTTTCCTTGCTCTCCCATTCCAGGTGTAAAGCTCTTAACACTTTCTTGTTTTTCTCCTTTTGAGTATAGAACTTCCTAAGAGATTCAAGCTCACTGACGATGGCTGTGAATCTCAAGTCAAGTTCTTCCAGTGACTCTCCAGGCTTCGTTTTGAACTGCTCATATATTTGAGTGGCCTTAGACACTCTATTGTCTTTGGCAAGTTCATTGCCTTCGCATATGAAATCCAACTTGTCCCAAATTTATTTAGTTGTTTTACTGTTCTTCATCTTCCTGAATGTTCCTTTATCCAACGTGAGAAATAATGCATTTTTGGCCACATTATCCAAGTTGGCCCTCTTTCTTTCATCAGGTGTATACTCATGTCGAGCTTTGACAATGTATTCAGGTGGTGGAGCAGCTCTCATGTAATCTGGTGCTGCTACACTTAGAGCAGGTCTCGGAACCCCTTAAGAGTCGTCGTCGCTGGTTGTTGCACCCTCAATTTCTCCTACTGCTGCTGCCTCGGCTGTTGTAGCTTCCTCCACACATGCTTGCTCGCAGCAGTCTCTCGTAAGAATAGTGATTGGCTTAACGATTAATGGTGGTCCTTCAATGATCACGAACCACATCTCGTCACGCATAACCGACATGTGAGCCTGTATCCGTATCCGCCAATCTTCGTATTCCTCTATGGTAAACATTTGGAGTTTATGGTGTGAGAAATCCATGCTTCAGCTTGTATCATCAAATGTTAGAAAGGTATATTTGGGCAAAAATCATTTATTTTGGTTAAAAATGAACATAATTTAACTAACTTGACAAAATAAAAATATTTTTAAATAAGAGATGGTTAATAATGGCTTCCTCAATATTTTTTTCTCTACAAGTTGAAATTAGATTACTAAAAGAATTTTATTTATTTTTCCAAAAAATAGACTAATAAAAAGAGGTTATGGGAATCAACAATTTACCTAATTTTTATCCGAAAAAAAAACTTAATATTAATTTAGAATCAAGAAAGTTTAATTCCATATATATTGAGCCCGAAATATTAAAAAGAGAAAAAAAATACAAGGAAGAAACATATCAACCATTTTTTACAAGAATTTTGATGATGTGTTTTTCTTTTCTAACCTTTTTTTTTAAATAATGATTTTAAAAGGAAATTTTAAATAATGCATTTATCATTAAAGAGCAAACTAAGTAGTTATTAGTATTTGAACATAGTAAAACCGATCGCCATAATCTCCCTTTGAATGTATGATCGTGCCTCCCTGTAACCTCCTCACTCCATTAATCCTTCTTCCTTTTTTTCATTCACCATTTTCCAAACCTCCATCTCTCTCTCTCTCTCTTTTAAATATTTCTCATGCAAGAATCTATCCTTTTTTTTAACAATTTTATTGAGTATTTTTTGATGTATTTATCTTAATCTATTTTCTTATCAACATGAACTTTTTGTATGATTGCTCAAGTTCAATATTTTTTAGTATTAATTAATTTCTAAATCTCATTTTGCATTTCATCTCTTAACCTAACTAAACACAATATCTTTAGTAATTATATTTTTTCGCATGTAAAATGGATGTACTATAGTTGCATGTACATTTTATGTTTTTGTAGACTTAATTTTACAGAATTGCTTATCGGCATAAATATTGTTTAAATGTTTTCCATATATATGATAGTAACATGATTTCTTTAAATGTGATTGACATGGAGTGTTTGCGAGTAGTTGATATAGCATTTTCACGCTCCAATGGTGTGGGCCGGAGCTTTGTGTTCACATACAAGAATAAAGTATATAAACCGGCAGATACATGCTCGATATCGACTCACGCCACCTCCATCACAGCCACCACCGGCCGACTTAAGGGAGAAGATTGCAGACAAATCAATTTTATGTCATTCCTCCTCCTTTCTCTTCTCTGTACCCTGTCATTCTCAGTATACTTATGTACTTGAAGGTAAGGGCAGTTTCTGGCGAATTGTCCAGGTTTCCTGCAATTATAACATAAGTCAGAGGAACCTGTATTAGATTATGGTGTTGGTCTTACTTGGGGACTTTTTTATGAGGTCTGAGGTTTATTTCTGAAGTCATTTCCTTTCTTGTTCCTTTTCAGGAACTTTTTGAACTTTTTCAGTAAGAACGCCATCTCTTCCTCTGCATCTTCAGCAAACACCTCTTTCTGCTTACCGCTGCTTGCAGTAGTCGTATCCTTGGTCCTTGCTGCAAGTGCTGTAACTTTGGAGCTCGAATTCTCAACCTCTTTTCTCCTTCGATGAATATCGAATACGGATGCCTTAAGATCTGAGAATAGATCAAAAGTACTCATCGCATTGAGGTCTAATGAGACTCTCATTGCGGTTTCCTTGCTCTCCCATTCAAGACGTAAAGCTCTCAACAATTTCATGTTTTTCTCCTTTTGAGTATAGAACTTCCCAAGAGATTCAAGCTCACTGATGATGGTTGTGAATCTCAAGTCAAGTTCTTCCAGTGACTTTCCAAGCTTCGTTTTGAACTACTCATATATTTGAATAGTCTTAGACACTCTATTGTCTTTGGCAAGTTCATTGTCTTCGTATATCAACTCCAACTTGTCCCAAATTTCTTTAGTTGTTTTACAGCTCTTCATCTTGTTGAATGTTCCTTTATCCAGCGTGAGAAATAATGCATTTTTTCGCCACATTATCCAGGTTGGCCCTCTTTCTCTCATTCGGTGTATACTCATGTCGAGCATTGATAATGTATTTAGGTGGTGGAGTAGCTCTCCTGTAATCTGGTGCTGCTACACGTGGAGCAGGTCCCGGAACCCCTTCTAAGTCGTCGTTGCTGGTTGCTGCACCCTTAATTTCTCCTTAAGAGACGTAAACATGTACTCCTTAAGATAGGAGAGTATCAAAGTTTTCAAGGTCATCTATACTACAGCTGCGGAAAGCGGCGGAGGCCCCGGTAAAGCTTAGTGTCCCGTCCCTAAGGTCGCCCATCTCCATTTATGGTCATTCTCATGACAAATCGTTCTATAGACGACGTACGAAACTAACCCTTGTAATATATCCCACGTATCCCCACAATCTATAACAACAGACAAACTAATAACTAATATCATGGTGTCACTAAACGCTATTCTATAATTCACATAATAACCTTAATAGATCTTCTTCTATCCGTTTATTATGTATGATATCGTATACACAATTCGCACAATCAAACCAGAAAAACGTATCAAACGCAAAACATTATAATTCACATTACGGTCATCCTCAAAGAGTTTTTTATTTTATTTTATTTTATTTTATTTTATTTTATTTTTTATAGACCTCCAATATCAAAACCGACCTTACGCATTACAACCACGGATTGGGAAAACTCACTCATTAGTACACCCTGTTATAAACAAGGGTCCATGGTAGTTTCAACTTTTAGTCACACAAGACCACTTTTACGAACGGTCATACTCATACACGAGCTCACGCTGCTGCAGTCAGCGGCTTTGTGGTGGTGGCTTAGAGCAGTGGGTCAATTGTAGTGACATTAAGAGGTTTTCACAAAATCTTTTCATCGTGATTGTAATTACGTCAAGAGGGTTTCAACAGATTATCTCATCGTGAAACAGTCTCATTAACACCCCATCAGTCCCAAACAATTTATATCGTATCAATAAAGTAACGCACATCAGGTAACCACTTACTCAAGCAAGTCCTATGTTCAGGGAGAGTTACCTATGGAGAGAGGATGGTGCCTATCTGTGTATTTTCAAAAACCCGACCACATTTTAAAATCACACTTTTGAAATCACGTTTTCTCTTTTTAAATCGAGTTTGAGCAAAGCCCTACAAAGGGTAGAACTAAGCTCTGATACCATCTGTCACGCCCCAAAATCTTTTCGTATTTTATCAGAGTTTTACCGTTGGGCGTGAAGAGAGAAATAGCAAGAGACGCAAACACAATAGAAAGGGTAAGTAAGAGACGACAGAAGAAAGAGGTAAGAGACGAGGTGACTCTTTCACTTAACAACAATCGGCCTCTGCCAATAGCAATCAGTCTCACTATTGATAATGTACATCATACGCAACGGAAATAACATCAGGATCTCTCGTTCACAGAATATATATACAGAAATATTACAAAATGTGAGTTAAACTTAAAACATATTGGTTTGAAAATATATGTGCAACACACCCTAAATAAACACAAGATCAGGAACATCACCACCTCTCTCCAACTAGGGTTCGACATGCTCACCAGCTCCTGTAGTGTGAGTACAGAATAAAGGGGTGAGTGCGTGGAATACACTCGTGGGAATAACTCTGCCTCTTGAGACTCTCAACAGATATATAAAAACTAATAAAATAATCTTATATCACGTTGTCACAGTACATAAAATGCATAGCAGATATTATAAATTGTAGGGGACGCATAGGTGCGGGTTTCCCCCTTCTTACCCTGTAAACGGTCTCATATACCGCTAGCGTATTTCAAGGACCACCAGACCTTTTCGGAGTAGTAGAAAATAGCAGGGGACGAACAGAATGCATGATCAAGGTGGACATCAGTCCAACCACAGTAATAATATGGCACATCAAGTGTATTCACAGCATATAGTGTTCCTCAGTCATGCTTTTAATAGGGAAAACAGTAGACAGATAAAGAGATAGAAATTACCCCCATCTTGTTCGGTGGTACCCACGTGAGTTGATAAATCTGAAAGTCTGATAACTAAGAGCTCGAGTAGTGAGTGTCAACAGTCAGATAACTCAACGTCAATCCAACAGGTAGCCTACATACGTTACAGTGTTCTTAGATCCTTAATAAATTATAATTAAAGCTGTAAAAGGTTCCGTCGGAAAACGGTCGTTAAATACGCGACGGATTGAGCGATCTAAAGATTGGAGTTCAAGAAACGAGAGGATCAGATCTGAATAAGGGGCTGAAAAGATAGGAATTGAAATAAGGATCCCAACGCAACAAGAATGAGCTCAATCGGAGTTAAAACGAGCTCGAACGGAGTATTTTAAGTTTAGGGGTAAAATGGTAATTTTGGTCAAAGGGTTGACTTTGACCGGGCCCACGACCCTCGGTCAATGACATCTCGTCAGCGATGACTCGATACGGATGAACGACGGAAAGAAAACGAGATTCGAATCGAAAACACGGCGTCGGGTGCGCGTCGGCACCCGACGGGCGCGCACGGTGCGCGCCGGCACCCGGCACCCGACGGCTGCCGAGTTTTCTCGGCAGCTAGGCGCGACCCAACCCGGCTGGTCGAGTTTTCTCGGCCAGCCTCTGCCCAGGTTACCCGACGGTGGCCTGCTCGAGCAGGCCACTTCCCAGCATCGCCCGGCGCGGCGGCGCCGCCACCAGCCACCACCACCTACCTCTCCAGATACCTCACACCACCGGCTACCACCTCCGGCCGTCCATCGCCGGATTCCGGCATGAATAGTGCCCGAAAATTACGCCGCAAAACCCTTCGATACACTGATTTTCCAAAAATCCACCTTCACCAAAACTCCTCCGGCCGGCGACCCCAGTCGCCGGCGACCATCCCCCAGCCCCCCGACACCGGCCGGCGACCTCCTTGTCGCCGGCAACTCCCTAACTCCGGCCACAACACATGCAAGAGTCAACATACACACACACACCCGTTTGTAAACTCACACTGATTTTCCATCTCCGGCCGGCGGCCACTTGCCGCCGGCGACCACCAACCACCACCCTCACCTTGGCCGGCGACCCCTAGTCGCCGACCACCACCGCCGCCGCGCACACACACATACACAGTAGCATACACCCACACACATCGCATGGTGTGTTTACACACACACACCTACTGCCACTCTTGGCCGGCGGCCACCAGCCGCCGGCTGCCTCCTCCTCCACCTCACCGGCGACCTCCCGTCGCCGGTCGTTCCTTCCCACACGGCGGCGCCACCCGACGCCGCCTCCAACAACATGCAACACCACACACACCAACACACCTCAACACACACACACATGCACGATCATGCATATACACACACTGTCCTTCTCCGGCGCCGCCACCCACGGCGGCGCCGGCCCTCCAACAGGTCACCTTACCTCCGGCGGTCCTCCGGTCGTCAGCTCCGGCGAAAAGAGAGAGAAAAATAGAGGAGAGAGAGAAGATGATCAAGGGTTAGGGTTTAGGGTTTAAGATGTTTTTCGCCGTTTTCCGGCGAACGAGAAATCGGATTTGAAATCCGAGACCTATCCTAGATTCGTCTCGTCGAGACGTACGTCGTGTGCAAAAATCGTCCGATTCCGACAACATTGAAATTTTCCGGCGACCGGCCGGCGGCGGCGCCGTCGCGCCGGCGGCGGCGCCGGTGGTGGCACCGCCGACCAGAAAACAGAAAACGAAGAGAGAGAGAGAGGAGAGAGAGACTTACGAGTTTTCGGCGCGTTCGGCTCGTTCGGAAAAACGGTGAAAAATGAATCGAAGGAGCCCCTATTTATAGAATTCCGGAAAGTTACTATTCATGAGAAATATCCAAGTTACTGTTCATCAGTTGACTTTTCCGTGTCACTATTCATCGATAATATCTTCGTTTCCATTCTACGTAAATATCTTCCGATTTCTCCGAAACCTCGTGTTTCGCCCTTTTCGTCGCCGGTTGAACTACGGGTCTCCGATTGACCCCTAGTTTGTTTCTATCTTCTCGTTTTCTCGATACGCATCTAACGATATAAAAATATCCTACGTTCCACGTCTAATAAAAATTATCGATCTAAACCTCGCATTAAAACACGTATTTGAAACGCACGAAATAAATTAAACAGTTAAATCATACGCACAAAATTATTAAATCATAGGTTAAAATATTTAATTAATTAATTATGCTCGTTTTGATCCGGGGCGCTACATTAATGGTGGTCCTTCAATGATCACGAACCACATCTCGTCATGCATGGCTGATATGTGAGCCTGCTTCCGTATCCGCCAGTCTTCGTATTCCTCTATGGTAAACATTGGGAGTTTATGGTGTGAGAAATCCATGCTTAAGCTTGTACCATCAAATGTTAGAAAGGTATATTTGAGCAAAAATCATTTATTTTGGTTAAAAATGAACTGAATTTAACTAACTTGACAAAATAAAAATATTTTTAAATAAAAGATGCTTATAATGGGGTCCTCAATATTTTTTTCTCTACAAGTTGAATATTAGATTACTAAAATAATTTTATTTATTTTTCCAAAAAAAATAATAATAAAAAAAAGTTATAGGAATCAACAATTTACCTAATTTTTATCCGGAAAAAAAACTTAATATTAATTTAGAATCAAGAATGTTTGATTACATATATATTGAGCCCGAAATATTAAAAAGAGAAAAAAAATACAAGAAGGAAACATATCAACCATTTTTTACAAGAATTTGATGGTGTGTTTTTCTTTTCTAACCTTTTTTTTTAAATAGTGATTTTTAATAGGAAATTTTAAATAATGCATTTATCATTAAAGAGCAAACTAAGTAGTTATTAGTATTTGAACATAGTAAAACCGCCCGCGATAATCTCCCTTTGAATGTATGATCGTGCCTTCCTGTAACCTCCTTCCTCCATTAATCCTTCTCCCTTTTTTTCATTCACCATTTTCCAAACCTCCATCTCTTTCTCTCTCCTTTAAATATTTCTCATGCAGGTATCTTTCCTTTTTAAGAAAATTTATCGAGTATTTTTTGATGTATTTATCTTAATCTATTTTCTTATCAACATCAACTTTTTGTATGATTGCTCAAGTTCAATATTTTTTAGTATTAATTAATTTCTAAATCTCTTTTTGCATTTCATCTCTTGACCTAACTAAACACAATATCTTTAGTAATTATATTTTTCTGCATGTAAAATGGATGTACAATAGTTGCATGTACATTTTATGATTTTTGTAGACTTAATTTTACAAAACTGCAAATTGGCATAAATATTGTTTAAATGTTTTCCATATATATGATAGTAACATGATTTCTATAAATGTGATTGGCATGGAGTGTTTTCGAGTAGTTGATGTAGCATTTTCGCGCTCCGATGGTGTGGGCCGAAGCTTTGTGTTCACATACAATAATAGAGTATATAAACCGACGGATACATGCTCGATATCGACTCACGCCACCTCCATCACCGCCACCACCGGTCGACTTAAGAGAGAAGATTGCAGACAAATCAATTTTATGTCATTCCTCCTTTCTATTCTCTGCACCCTTTCATCCTCAGTATACTTATGTACTTGAAGGTAAGGGCAGTTTCTGGCGAAGTGTCCAGGTTTCCTGCAATTATAACACAAGTCAAAGAAACTTGTATTAGATTATGGTGTTGGTCTTACGCTGGGACTTTTTTATGAGGTCTGAGGCTTATTTCTGAAGTCATTTCCTTTCTCGTTCCTTTTCAGGAACTTTTTGAACTTCTTCAGTAAGAACGTCATCTCTTCCTCTGCATCTTCAGCAAACACCTCTTTCTTCTTGTCTTTCTGCTTATTGCTGCTTGCAGTAGCCGTATCCTTGGTCCTTGCTGCAAGTGCTGCAACTTTGGCGCTCGAATTCTCAACCTCTTTTCTCCTTCGATCAATATCGAATTTGGATGCCTTAAGATTTGAGAATAGATCAAAACTGCTCATCGCATTGAGGTCTAATGGGACTCTTATTGCGGTTTCCTTGCTCTCCCATTCCAGGTGTAAAGCTCTTAACACTTTCTTGTTTTTCTCCTTTTGAGTATAGAACTTTCCAAGAGTTTCAAGCTCACTGACGATGGCTGTGAATCTCAAGTCAAGTTCTTCCAGTGACTCTCCAGGCTTCATTTTGAACTGCTCATATAGTTGAGTGGCCTTAGACACTCTATTGTCTTTGGCAAGTTCATTGCCTTCGCATATCAACTCCAACTTGTCCCAAATTTCTTTAGTTATTTTACAGCTCTTCATCTTGCTGAATGTTCCTTTATCCAGCGTGAGAAATAATGCATTTTTGGCCACATTTTCCAGGTTGGCCCTCTTTCTCTCATCAGTTGTATACTCATGTCGAGCTTTGACAATGTATTCAGGTGGTGGGGCAGCTCTCCAGCAATTTGGTGCTGCTACACGTGGAGCAGGTGCCGAAACCCCTTAAGAGTCATCGTCGCTGGTTGCTGCACCCTCGATTTCTCCTACTGCTGTTGCCTCGGCTGCTGTAGCTTCCTCATCACACACTTGCTCGCAGAGCTCTCTCGCAAGAATAGTGATTGGCTTGATGATTAATGGTGGTCCTTCAATGATCACGAACCACATCTTGTCATGCATGGCTGATATGTGAGCCTGCATCCGTATCCGCCAGTCTTCGTATTCCTCTATGGTAAATATTGGGAGTTTATGGTGTGAAAAATCCATGCTTAAGCTTGTACCATCAAATGTTAGAAAGGTATATTTGGGCAAAAATCATTTATTTTGGTTAAAAATGAACATAATTTAACTAACTTGACAAAATAAAAATATTTTTAAATAAAAGATGGTTAATAACAGGTTCCTCAATATTTTTTTCTCTACAAGTTGAATATTAGATTACTAAAAGAATTTTATTTCTTTTTCCAAAAAAAATGTAATAAAAAAAGGTTATGGGAATCAAATATTTACATAATTTTTATCCGAAAAAAAAACTTAATATTAATTTCGAATCAAGAAAGTTTGATTCCATATATATTGTGCGCGAAATATTAAAAGGAAAAAGAAATACAAGGAAGAAACATATCAACCCTTTTTTACAAGAATTTGATGGTGTGTTTTTCTTTTCTAACCTTTTTTTTTTAAATAATGATTTTAAAAGGAAATTTTAAATAATGCATTTATCATTAAAAAGCAAACTAAGTAGTTATTAGTATTTGAACATAGTAAAACCGCCCGCCATAATCTCCATTTGAATGTTTGATCGTGCCTCCCTATAACCTCCTCCCTCCATTAATCCTTCTCCCTTTTTTTCATTCACCATTTTCCGAACCTCCATCTCTCTCTCTCTCCTTTAAATATTTCTCATGCAAGAATCTATCCTTTTTTTTGAAATTTATCGAGTATTTTTTGATGTATTTATCTTAATCTATTTTCTTATCAACATCAACTTTTTGTATGATTGCTCAAGTTCAATATTTTTCAGTATTAATTAATTAAGTTCAATATTTTTCAGTATTAATTAATTTCTAAATATTTTTCATTATTTTTCTAAAAGTAATCTTCTTACTTTTGCATTTCATCTCTTGACCTAACTAAACACAATATTTTTAGTAATTATATTTTTCTGCATGTAAAATGGATGTACTATAGTTGCATGTACATTTTATGGTTTTTGTAGACTTAATTTTACAAAACTGCATATTGGCATAAATATTGTTTAAATGTTTTCCATATATATGATAGTAACATGATTTCTTTAAATGTGATTGGCATAGAGTGTTTGCGAGTAGTTGATGTAGCATTTTCGCGCTCCAATAGTTGATGTAGCATTTTCGTGTTCACATACAATAATAGAGTATATAAACCGGCGGATACATGCTTGATATCCACTCACGCCACCTCCATCACCGCCACTACCGGTCGACTTAAGAGAGAAGATTGTAGACAAATCAAACTGGACTCCTATTTCTCTAAATGTAAGATCCAACTCTTTTTTTTGTTTCTCTCTTATGCTATTGATGGTAGTTTAATTATAGGTGGTAAAAATTATATTACGTAGCCAAAATATTACAATTATTTTTCTAGTTGACAAATTAACTAAAAAATCTATAATGATATGAGTTTCAATCCTCACATAATATATTAATATGGCGCACATGCGATCATACATGGTTCGTTTGACATAAAACACACACATAGTCATCACATTTGGTTCATGCATTGTATAAACCATACACTCATCATGTATAGATACACACGACATTTTAGTAAAAATGTTTTTTTTTCAAATGACCACTTATCAAATGGACACTTTAATAAAGATGTTTTTTTTTTCAAATTCCTTTATTGTTGATCCTAAGTGGTCAGAGGTTCAGAGGGGGGTGAATGAACCTCTATCAAATTTTGTGTTTTAAAACTTTTCTATAAGTAGGTTGCTGACTCTACAGAGAATGCAACAACTCTCTTGATTTAGTAAGTTGGCAGTATGCTGATTCAGCTTACTGTCTCGATATATCACAATATGCAGTGGAAATCAAAGATAGAGTTTTTTTTGAAAAACAGCTTTCTTTTCACAAGTATGATATTAACAGAATCCTTTTAGCAGTATGAGCAAGATATATATATATATATATATGATGTATGCAGTAAGTAAGTAAAGCAATAAACACACAAGGGTTTATAGTGGTTCGAACGTGGTGTAATCCTTATACGTCCACTCTTCTCCTACACATAGGAGGAACTCCACTAGGTCTGTTTGTTTTACAAGTCTCAACTTTACGAACCTCTTTCTAACAAGTTATACCTACTAGAATCAGTAAGATTCCTAGGCTACTTCCCACACAGGGTACAATAACTCACACAAAGTAAACAACCTTACACAAAGACTAACACTTAGTGAGGATCAAAATCCTTCCAACTAAGGACACCAACTAAAACAACCTAGCACACAACAAATGGTTAAAAAGTATAATTCTTCAACTAGTGCTTTGAAGACAGACTTAAGATCTTGAGAACTCTGATTCTTGGGCTTGGTTGCTTCTGAAGGTTGAGTGACTGAACTGTATTTTTGCTTGAGAGTTTGATAGCTTAGGATATTTGCAGTAAGTTCAGTAGTCTTCTTGATCAGGTGCTAACTTCCATCTACCGGTTACTTTGATAAACAGAAACCTCGTACTACATTCATTAAATCCTTGTATTGTAATAAATAAGACAGAGTAACTTACAGCTTACTGCTCAGGTTGTAATTACTACTTATTGTCTCGCGCCAGCTTCCTAATCTGCTTTTACTTCCTGATTCCAGATTAACTTCCAGTTTCTGTATCTTGCAGACAGCTTTCAGTTCTCCTTACTGTTTTCTGTATGCTGCTTACTGATTCAGCTTGCTGATACAACTTGTTGACTTTTCTTGTTGAAAATCAGCACTCGACACTTCTTCACAACCAACTTCCTGCTAACATCAGTATCCTCCATCTTTCTGATTTTTACAACTTCTACGAGTATAGCTCAGAAAATTAACTTTACAAAAACAAAGTTCCACCCAAACAATGTGGAAAAATGGGGTACTCTAACTTTATATACAAAGTTACATGTCTCATTAAAAGCTAATAGAAATATCGCAACATTGGTAATCCACTAACTAGAGTTTCTGTTTGTATATTTATTATTCACTAACACGCAAAAGATAATTAAAAAGACTTCAATATTTAGTTTTATCATATTTTGTTGTCGCTCTATTACATCTAATTAAGCATGTTATATATTTTTACATGGCATGCAGATGCTAGTACGAGGCTCCGATTGGAAAGATCATTCAATGGGAAAAGAAGAAGTAGAAAAATACGTAACTTAGAATCTCCCAAATTGCACTTTCCCAAAATGTACGAGCTCGCTGTCATAATTCCTGGGAAAGAGCCGCGCAAACTCAACCGTAACTCGATTATTCCTATTTACTTAGGATAAGCTGACAACGTATGAGCTAGAGTACAAAAGTATGGTCATGATGGTGCACATTTAGAGAATGGATCTCCCAACGGGCCTTGCCTCTTTTCAGAGATATTCTATAGAGACTCTTCCATTATTGGTGGAGAAGTTGATGAATGTGGTAGCATTTGTGGTGTAGCTATAGGCAGCGATGGGTCGGTTTGTAGTAAGCCACCGATTAAGGGAAGAAAGCGATGTATTGAGCACAAAGGGATGAAGATCTGTTGGAAAATATATAGTTAGGTGTATTGAAAAGATGCACAGTTACGGGGTTAAGTCGAGGTAAGAGCTAGGCTCTTTCTCCGTAAGATAATATTGCCCCGTATCCAAGTGCTCACGGTTAATGACAATTGTCCCCAAGATACAACGACTTCGAGCTTAAGGATTATAGCACAACAACCCAAAAGCTATCGGCGAACTTACTCGTTACTCGAGACTTTCTTAATTATGACTATTGGAAAGTATGCTAATGATTTCTACGTTGAATGAATTCTAAATGAATTTCGGAATGAAGAAATGAAATGTGGGGGCCTCCTATTTATAGGAGTAAGAAGATGTGTCCTTTCGTTCAAGGGATACTACCCTTGGACCCAAGAGGTGTGTTTACACCTCTTCACAAGGGTCAAACCATTTGGCCCTAAGGGTCACACCACTTGGTCACATCCTTTCACACCCAAGGGTCACACCACTTGGTCACATCCTTTCACACCCAAGGGTCACACCACTTGGTCACACCCCTTCATACCTAGCTCAGCCCGAACCCAGCCCAACCCGACCGCGACCTGGCCCATGACCCGACCCGATTGCATCATGGTTGTTACCCATGATTAACATGTCATTTACATAAAGACAGAAAATCACAAAATCATTTGGTGTTCCTTTAACGTATACACATTTGTCACACTCATTGATTTTGAACCCATTTGACATCATCGTTTTGTCAAATTTCTCATGCCACTGCTTAAGTGTCTGTTTCAGCCCATACAGTGATTTGACAAGTTTGCATACTTTATTCTCTTGTCCGAGTGCTACAAACCCCTCGGGTTGTTCCATATAAATCTCCTCGTCCAGTTCCCTATTTAGGAAAGCTGTCTTTACATCCATATGATGTATTTCAAGATTGTGCAAAGCTGCAATAGCTATGAGCACTCGAATGGATGTGATTCTTGTGACATGTGAGTAAGTGTCAAAGAAATCATATCCTTCCTTTTGTCTAAACCCCTTTGCTACCAACCGAGCTTTGTATTTATCGATTGATCCATCAGCCTTATATTTATTTTTAAGGATCCACTTGTATCCTAAAGGTTTGCACCCCGGTGGAAGATCAACTAACTCCCACGAATGATTTTGCATGATGGACTCAATTTCACTATTGATAGCTTCCTTCCAGAGAGGAGCATCTGGGTTGGACAATGTTTCTTGAATTGTCCCGGGTTCAGTTTTTAACATGTAGGTTAGAAAATCCGGACTGAATGACTTTGTCACTCTAGGTCTCTTGTTGCGTCTCGGTTCATCTTCCTCTTGAGGATGACTTTGACCAGCTTCATAAGTTCTCTTGTTAGAACTAATCTCTTTCTTTTTTTATTCGGAAAGTCGTTCTCAAAGAACACTACATTTCTCGACTCTATGGTCATTCCTTCAATCATGTCAGGAATTTCTGATTTGTATACCAAGAATCGATATGCACTACTGTGATAAGCATATCCAATGAATATGCAATCAATGGTCTTGGGTCCTATCTTCACCTGTTTAGGCTTAGGTACTTCTATCTTTGCTAGGCACCCCCACACTTTCAGGTAATGATAAAAAGGCTTCCTTCCTTTCCATGACTCATACGGAGTCTTGTCTCCTTTCTTGTGTGGTAATTTATTCAGAATGTGATTTGCTGAAAGCACGGCTTCCCCCCATATGTTCTGGGGTAGGCCAGAGCTAAGCAACATTGCATTCATCATCTCTTTTAGAGATCTATTCTTGCATTCTGCAATGCCATTTGACTGAGGTGAATATGGAGCCGTAGTTTGGTGAATAATCCCATGTTCTGTACAGAACTCCTCAAACGGAGCTACATACTCCCCACCTCTGTCACTACGAATCATTTTGATTTTTTTGTTGAGTTGATTCTCAACCTCACACTTATAATTTTTGAAGGCCTCAAGAGCTTCCTCTTTTGCTTTCAAAAGATACACATAAGAGTACCTTGTGCATTTTTCTATGAACGTAATAAAGTACTTCTTACCCCCTCTAGTTTGCACAAATTTCAGATCACATATGTCTGTGTGGATCAACTCTAGAGGTTCAGTACTTCGTTCCACTGAATGGAAAGGTGTTTTGGCCATCTTTACCTCAACACATACTTCACACTTATTTTGTAAATCTATTTCCATTTCAGGCAACAAATTCAAACTTACGAGTTTTCATAATTTGTTTAAATTTACATGTCCTAATCTATCATGCCATAGATTAGAACTCTCAATCAAGTAAGAAGAATTAATTATTTTATTATCATCGGTCCGCTTAATATCGCGGTGTACAGTCATTACATTCAACTTAAAGAGCCTCTTCTCAAGGTAGCCCTTTCCATCAAATTGACCAGCCTTGGTCAGTACAAATTTCTCGGCCTCAAACACTAATCTAAATCCGGCTTTGCCTAACAACGAGCCAGAAACTAGATTCTTGCGAATGTCTGGGACATGCAGAACATCCACGAGCATCAGCTCCTTCCCTAAGGTCATCTTGAGTACCACTCTTCCCAATCTAGCCACGTTGGAGGTTGCTGAATTTCCCATATACAGCTTCCTGCCAGTGATTGGCATGTAGGTTGAGAACATCTCCCTGTCGGAGCATATATGACGCGTAGCTCCAATATCCACCCACCAGTTTCTCGGATTGTCCACCAAGTTGGCTTCAAATACGACAACTGATAGGTCGAGCTCCGACATGTTTACAGGTACATCATCCTCAGCAAGGTTGGCTTGACCTTGATTGCCCTTTTTGGGTTGTCGGCAATCTCTAGCAAAGTGTCCAGGCTTTCCACAGTTGTAGCAGTTTCCTTTGACTTTCTTCTTAGGTTCCTGCTTAGACTGTGAGTTACCCGACCTCTTCCTCTTGTTGCTAGAATGTGTTTCGACCAGATTCACTTTTGCCTCTATTGATGCCCTGCTGCTCTTGACTTTGGATCTTCCTCGATCCTTAGTCTCACAATCAGGTCCTCAAGCCCCATTTCTTTTCTCTTGTGTTTGAGTTAGTTTTGAAATCTTTCCACAGAAGCGGTAGCTTCTCAATAATGGCAGCTACTTGAAAAGATTCACTGAGTTGCATACCCTCAGCATGTATGTCATGTAGGATCAGTTGCAACTCCCGAACTTAGTCCAAGACAGTCTTTGTATCGACCATTTTGAAGTAGGATCAGTTGCAACTCCCGAACTTAGTCCAAGACAGTCTTTGTATCGACCATTTTGAAATCCAAGAACTTGCCGACAATGAACTTTTTTATTCCGGCGTCCTCTGTCTTGTACTTCTTCTCCAAGGACTCCCATAACTCTTTTGCGGTCTTAGTAACCGCATAGACGTTATATAGGGAGTCGTCTAGCCCATTCAGAATATAGTTCCTGCATAAGAAGTCGTCGTGATTCCATGCATCTAGTGCGGTACGCATTTGTTGGTTTGTTTCATCATCGGCCACTATAGGCGGGCCTTCTTGGATTAACCTTATAAGACCGAGGGTCGTCAGGTAGAACAACATCTTCTGTTGCCACCTTTTGAACTCACTTCCACCAAATTTTGGTGGTTTCTCGGCGAAAACTGGTGTAGAAGATATGGATGCCATCTTCTCAATACACTAAATATCGTCTTACGATTGTTGGAAAATATATAGTTAGGTGTATTGAAAAGATGCACAATTACGGGATTAAGTCGAGACAAGAGCTAGGCTCTTTCTCCGTAAGACGATATTGCCCCGTATCCAAGTGCTCACGGTTAATGACAATCATCCCTAAGATACAACGACTTCGAGCTTAAGGATTACAGCACAACAACCCAAAAGCTATCGGGGAACTTACTCGATACTCGAGACTTTCTTAATGACGACTATTGGAAAGTATGCTAATGATTTCTACGTTGAATGAATTATAAAAGCTATCGGGGAACTTACTCGATACTCGAGACTTTCTTAATGATGACTATTGGAAAGTATCCTAATGATTTCTACGTTGAATGAATTCTAAATGAATTTCGGAATGAAGAAATGAAATGTGGGGGCCTCCTATTTATAGGAATAAGAAGATGTGTCCTTTCGTTCAAGGGATACCACCTTTGGACCCAAGAGGTGTGTTCACACCTCTTCACAAGGGTCAAACCATTTGGACCCAAGGGCCACACCACTTGGTCACACTCTTTCACACCCAAGGGTCACACCCCTTCACACCTAGCTCGGCCCGAACCCGACGTGACCCGATCTGCGACCCGGCCCATGACCCGACCCGACCCATAGCTCGACCCGGCCAACCCGCGACCCGACCCGGTCCGGTCCCAACCTAACCCGGGTGTCACGTGCGGTTCGGATGGTGCGTGTGTGCTTAGCTAACTAGGTCCAAAAAATGACATTAGGTTCCACCATAAAGGAGCACACATGATTATCTCTTATACATGTGCTCCTATTAATAAAGTGAAACTTTTTCCACCAATTTTCCAATGTGGGACAACTTCATCTTTCTCCCATTTTCCTTCACAAGAAGGATCCAAGTTGCCAACTTTGTGTATTAATTTCTCATTCACCCGAAATTGGAAATTCGAAAGTAAATACACTACATTCATCTATACGGAATGTAGATTCCGATTTAGCAACTTATTTTCATTTATTTAAAATGGAATCAACATTAAAAATTGGTCAAAGATTGGTCAAAACCAACATTCTCTTCCAATTTCCAACAAGATCAATAGTGTCAACGATTATTAAAGCACCTAATGTTGTATGTGTAACGAATGAGGATGAGTGATTGTGTGTCATGGGATGATAGAATTATTGTTTGGGATACTAAAGCACAAATTAAGTACATTTCAAGAATATTATTATGTGTAAGATACAATTGCAATTCAAAACACAACAATTTAAGGGTGAAAAATCACAAGTTTATTTTTTCTTTGACAGTGACATATTTTGTCATGAGCTCTTCAAATATAATATTGACGCAACTAGTTCGTCACCAATATTTATATAACAACAATTCATTATTATTTCATATTAGAGGTATAATGTTCTATTAAAAAAATTATAAGTTGATTTTTCAAGTGGAAAAAATTATATTATAACAAATTTGATCATCAAAAATAGATTTTTTTTTTTAATTATCACAACAAGATTTTACTTCACCATTAATTAGTTGAATGAAATTTTGAGGAAGTTGTTTCGTCATTAATGCAATATTTGATGACAATTTGTGCTAATTCCTTTGAATTTAATTTGAAGGTAAATTTTTATGTTAATTATTTATGACAACCTTTATTTGTACATATTCTGAACATACGACGACATAATAATTCATTACTTTTTTGTCAACTTTTCAAGAATTAATTTTTATGGAGGAAATATAATAATTTATGAGAATTCTTATATTTGTCATATATTCCAATTATATATATATATGTGATATACAATATGATTAGATAATGATTCGTCATTAATTAATTAATATTAATATTAAAATTATGTATGACTCGATGATAATTTGTTATTTTTAAGTCTAGCTTATATTTATATATGACGAGATAAGTACCAAAATGAGATGATGATTTGTCATTTATTAATTGTTCGAAATAAGTAACATTGAAGAAAAACTACAAATTGCATGAAATTGGTAAGACTCGAACCAAGGCATTCAAAATAATAATGAACCGATCGATGATCCAAATACTTTATTTTAACAAATGGTAGAAAAATTGTTATATGAAGGATTTAAATATAAGTTTGAAACAAATTGTAACAATTCTTTCGTCTCATTCTTCTTTAGTACAAGGTTAGTGAGTGGTAACTGTCAGTA
Organism: Scutellaria minor; assembly: GCA_954870855.1. NCBI lineage: Eukaryota > Viridiplantae > Streptophyta > Magnoliopsida > Lamiales > Lamiaceae > Scutellaria > Scutellaria minor. The sequence continues at coordinate 5,764,274 of OX940731.1, forward strand.
AATGGGATGTTATAGACAATAGTTCATGATAAAGAAAACTGGATGAGCATTGAGAACAATCTCATCTATATATTAATTTCATTTATATCTATCATTAACCTTTTGATTGACTCCATATATTTATTTGATTTTATATACATCATTCACTTTTTGGTTGCATCCAATTAACCTTTTGGTTGCTCCATGACGTCATATTATGGTCTTGTCTTTCATCATATCTATATGCAGAAACATACATGGGAACATACTGTTCTTTCTTTAATTAACTGTGATAACATAATAATAGGATGCTTCAAAATGGTATATTATAATCTACGCCAGTTAATAGTGTATCATATCATTCTTTCTCTACATATATAATGTGAAAGTTGGGAGGGGAAGTGCACTAGCTATGTTTGGATGATGATAATTTTGATTCAGACCATCATGTTTTTCAATAATAGTCTTTATTTGAAAATAATTTTCTTGTTTGTCTAAATACTCCTCTTCTTCTAATCATCCTCCAAAATAAAGAATGGTGGGAACTCCATTCTTGACCATCTCTTTACAAACATTATCTTTTGTCCAGTTATCAAATTTTTGTTTTCTTTAGCCAAGCGAAATGATTTTGCCCAAATATATTCTTCTCATATTTGGAGTGTAATATGATGATACACAACAAGAAATTCGTTTAGTCCGTTGTCTTTCCAAAAAAAAAAGCATTGTCGTATCTAGCGTTGTCGTAGATGGGCGCTGATAGACAACGCACTAAAAGCGTTGTCTTTTCTAGATACGACAACGCTTTTTACCGTTGCAGAAAAGCGTTGTATTTTCCAATTTGGCAACAATATTTGCAACGCTTAAAAAAGCATTGTCTTTTCTAGATACGACAACGCAAAAAATCGTTGCAGAAAAGCGTTGTATTTTCCAATTTGGCAACAATATTTGCAACACTTAAAAAAGCGTTGTCTTTTCTAGATACGACAACGCAAAAACCATTGGAAAAAAGTGTTGTATTTTTCAATTTAGCAACTGTATTTGCAACGCTTAAAAAGCGTTGTCTTTTTGTATACAACTATATTTATGCGTAGTCATTTCTTTTTAACAACGCTTTTTTGTGTTGTCTTTTTTTTTACATATTTTTTACCAAATTAGATATATTTGGTATCCTACAATCATATAATAATTCATAATAATAATTTAAGATGAAATTGTATTTTTCTAAACATATAAGCATCCAAAAATGTGAAACATATGATTCATAAATCCTTCAAACTCATAACACTTCAAACATATGCATGGGATATCAGTTCAAACTCATAACAGACCAAACATATGTCAAATATATATCTAATTATCATCACACTTCAAATGTATCTAGTTTATCTATATAAATTCAAACCCCAACAACAACAAAATGGATTAGTTTGTTTGACGGACTTCACAACCTTAACAAAAACCAAATCACCGACCAACTTTGAGTTGCACACCCTAGCTACGCTATCCACAACCTGCCAAATGCAAGCACAAATGGGATATAGGACATTTATAACTCTTATAACTTAATATTAAATATGTATATACATATTCAAAAGAAAGCATTGCAAATTAAAATATAATAGTCACCTTGTTCTACCCATTGATATGTTCTTGAACGCATTCAGCCCATTCAACACGAACTTCATCAATCTCATCCCTTTCACACTTAAGATGTGTAAACTTTGAAACAAGAATATATAGAATTGTCAACTTCCTTATGAAAAAACCTAATTATACAAAATTATGCAAGCACAAAAAGGCATTCAAGATGTTAATCTGTACTCATTTCTTCCATGACTTAAAACCATCTGTAATCATTTACATCCACCAACACGATAACCAACCCTATAGTATATAACATTCAGTAATTTAAATATAAAATCACCAGTAGACAACTTCAATGGGCGTTAAACAAAATGCAAACTACAATTCACAAAAATAAGGCCTTTAACAATCTGAAAAACAGGAAGTTATCACCAAATTCCAGATAGATAAGCATAACAGTAAAGTATGAGAAATGAAAGTAAGACCATTAACCGGAAAAACTTATGGCATGCAAACGGAAAATCTTAACATCATTAAATAGAAATTAGTTACTCACAATTGAATGCAATGAAACCATGTCCCCCGTTGCCCCCTTTATGTACAAGTTGTTTCATGTACCACAACACAAAAAACCGCATTATTTGGTATCCGGTTGCAAAGGGGCCTACATTACAATATATAAGTATCAACTAATCTTGGTGATGATAAAATAAATATATAAGTATTATCAACGTATTATGCACATCTTCACCGTACATACCTTGACCACCTCCTATGTAGGTTGTTTTTTTCCATTCTTTTCAATTTCAATATTGAACATTCTCAAGGCCCTTTATAACACATGGCCAATTATTAGTAGTGAAACAACGAACATAACAATAAACGAACACAAGGTGGACTGAATAAATTAAATTGAAACTTACAAATCAACAATTTTTTTCCAAGTTTGATCATGCAAGCGATGATAAAGAGGGTCCAACAAATGAACAATTTCCTTGTGGGGGTTGATAAAAGTTAGAATCCAATGGAATCTATGGAATTAACAGATAAGAAAAAATTGTGTGAGCAAAACGTCAAGTTATCATAATATAGAATTAGTGAGAGAGGTCAGGAAAACTTACCCTACATTACAAGGTGTCAAAACTAATTGTCCAGGTAATGTACCACTCAATCATTTTGCTAGAGCACGCCTTCTTCGTTCCATCTCATTCTCTTTATAATCTTGATCAGCTTTGGTTGATGGCAGATGTCCTATTTCATATGGATCCACAAATCTGTAATTTTGAAGCTTGTTTTCTTTATGCAATCTTTTGTAGAGATGTCTAACCACCATGGTTAAAATGGAAAAAACCACAATGTTAAAGATCGAAGGAATAATAATAATAATAATAATAGTCATGATAACTTGAATAAACGGACCAGAATACTTACCACATATAAACAACCACACATACATATGAGATAGGCTCCAACTGATAGAATGGAACCAAATCTTCAATGTTAACAAAGATTTTGAATTCAAGGCCAAATACTTCATGATCAAACACTATCTCTACATTGCCTCTATTCTGAATAACAAGCTTCGTATAACAATATAGCATATGTAATGGCTTTGGCACACTGGATAGATCAACAGTAGGCAAGTCTTTGGGCACGCGTTTCTTCTTTCCAGGTTTCTAAACATTGTATTAGCATGATGTGTAAGTAGACATCTAACTATGATCCTATCTAATTAAAAACTTAATTTCATATAAGATGATGTATGATGGTATTACCTTCACTTTGGGTTTTATCAAATGCAATGGCCAAGCAACATGAGATCCTACCGTCTCACCAATATTATTACATTCTCCAGGAATAGGCAAAGGGGCATTGTGATCTACTGTTTGATCAATGGACACACTCATGCAATTTTCAGGTAAAAGATTACCATGAAGAAATTGATTATCTCCAGCCATGTTGCAATTTCTGCTGCAACCTATAATTCATCATGTTGTAATGAATGTAAGGATGAAAATTACAATGTCCTAAATGACAGGTTAGATGTTATAATACTTACTCGATCATTTATCCAATTAATAAACGTCTTGTTATGCTCATCCAAGAGTTGTTTGTCCGACTTTCTTCCAAAAGTTACATTTAGGCTCGACATATGTTCACTAAAAAGAGTTTAATTAGAGACATTTGAGATTAGTAACATATAAGGTTCCATGAGTTAGTGAGATCACCTTATATATGGGTCAATCTCAATGTCATTTGTCAAAACATAGAGATGAGCTTGTCTCAAATCGTCCGGATTAGCTTGGATCGCTTTGGCGGCTGATAAAGGCCTAGTCATTATAACTTGACGATCTTTTGATGGGATTCCAATTGTGTGAACACTACTTGAAAGATAATTTGAACAAAATTCCACAGCCTCCTCGACAATATAACATTCAGCAATACACCCATCTAACTTTCATATCCACAAGATCTAGTCTAGCTGTTATTCCATCTTTTGTCTTACCTAGAGTGTTAAGTAATGTACCGACTAGACTTTCACACACATTCTTCTCAATGTGCATCACATCCAGAACATGTCTCACATATAAGTGTTGCCAATACTCGAGTTCAAAAAAAATTGATTTCTTCTTCCAACAAGGCTTATCTTCATTGAGCTTTGATGGTTTTTTACAACTCTTTTTGCCCCATGTACAATGGATTTATGCTACTCTCTTAAAAACATCACGACCACTCAATGGTATTGGTGCAGGGTCAAACTCTTGATTACCATCAAATGACTTCTTTTGTCTTCGATAAGGATGACTAGCACGGAGCCACCTTCTGTGACCCATAAACGACATTTTCCTACTATGTTTCAGCCTTTTTGCATAAGTTTTATCACCACAAACAGGACACACACGATATCCTTTTATAGTACAGCCAGATAAGTTTCCATAAGCTGAAAAGTCATTGATGGTCCACAACAAGACCACTCTAAGTAGGAAGCTTTCATCTCGAAAACTATCATAAGTTTCAATACCTACTTCCCATAGGAGTTTTAAGTCCTCAATTAAGGGTGACAAATAAATATCAATGTCGTTACCCGGTTGTTTGGGACCACCAATTAATATAGTGAGCATCATAAATTTTCGTTTCATACACAACCATACGTAGAAGTCATTATACTAAAAGGATTGATCTCATCTGTAGATAGAGCTAATCTGAGATTTCTTGACTCGGAGGCAAATTCAGGCCAATTATGGTCCATTACTTTCCAAGATGGTGCATCAGCTGGGTGATGCAAATAACCATCAACTACTCGATTATCAGCATGTCAAGTCAAGTCCTTAGATATCTCCTTGTTTCGAAACATCCTTCGAAACCTTGGAATAGGTGGGAAGTACCAAAGGACCTTTGCTGGAATTTCTTCACAAATCTTGGAATCTTTTCCCACTTTCCATCTTGAGATACCACAGTTAGGACAATTAGTAAGGTCCTTATACTCTTTACGATACATGACACAATCATTTGAACATGCATGAATCTTCTCATAATCCATCCCTAATGCAACCAAGGTTTTCTTTGCACCATACAAAGATGAAGGCAATTCATTTTTGGGAGGAAGCATTTGCCTAACTAAACTAAAGAGGTTAGTAAAACTTTTATCACTCCAACCAAATTTTTCCTTTAAGTTATACAATTTCACAATGGCAGGCAACTTTGTGAAATTTGAACATCCATCATATAAAGGTTTCTCTGCATCATCAAGCAATTTACCAAATTCATTTGGATTTTGTTTAGTGTATTCATATCCAGCATGTACCATGTCGATTAGTTCTTTTTTTCCCCCATAATATTCATTTCCCCTAAACTGATCACGATCTTTTGCAGACATTCCTGACTTACATCTCTCCCCATGCCACATCCATGTATGATATGTTTTATCAATTCCCTTAGTTAACAAATGCAACCTAACAATGACATGTTTCTATTTCCTAAGATTACCACAATCTGAACATGGACAAGACATTGTATTGACATCATCTATATTTTGATGTGCAAATTGCATAAAAGACTCAACCCCAGCCTTGTATTCATCTGATAGTCTGTCCTTCAACATCCATTCCTTGTCCATCTCAAGTTACCAAAACGGTGAAAAAACCAAAAATTTACACATTTAATTAGCCCTTCTTCTCTCTATTTAGTTTGATACCTTCAAGAAAGCTTATACACTAAGATGACTAAATATCCAATATTTTTTTATGATGAGCATTTATGTAGCCTGCAATTCAATCATCTTTCCAGCAATGATTCTCTCTCTCTCTCCCATTTGTGTACTTTCAGCAAATTGGTGTGCCTTGTGAAGTTGAAGAAAGTTGATCCATCAATCAATTACAAAGTAGATTATGTTCCTACTCATATGTAATCAGCATAATTATTTGACAACTAATTTCAGTAATAAATCTAAAGAGTCTTTGATCAAATTATTAAGTCTTTGACAACTCATTAAGTTCCTACACAAAGTTGAAAAAATACATGGCAACAAGAATCTTTGATCAAATTATTAATGCATTCTAAAGATAGATACCAGAAAACTGAGAATTTCTTAGTTTCAAAGTCTCAATGCTGATGTCTCCCAACTAGGTAACCCCAACAAATGCATGCATATTTAACTAATTCAAACCAACGTGGTAAGCAAAAGCTAACTGATACTCTCTTCTTCAGGTCAAATAAACATCGAACAAAAAATAAATAATTGAGCACAATATCCTGGTACGGCTACTATTAAAAGCCAAATATCAGCAACCGAACGGAATACCTGGTCAGTAGCTATTACTTCTGTCAGCTTAAATTTGCACTCTTCTTCTGAAGACATAAACACAGACAAAGAAGTTTATCAGCATTAGCAATCAAAAGTAAATTATATGACTGTAATACCAAGAGAAGGTACATATAGGTCATGCCAATATTTCATAAAGTTAATCTCATAAATGATAACATTATGCAACCAATGTTAATGCACATGGAACTACACTGGGTGAGTAAGTACTGGTCGAAGAGCTATAAAAATTACAATGAACACAACCCCATTATAGTTTCTAATGTTGTGAGTTGGTTGAGCAATTACACCTTCTCATACAGTCATTTATGATCATTACAATCTTTTTCTCCTAACACAAAAAGGAACAACTACTCTCACCAGCGTCTGCGTATTGAGTCATAGTCAACAACATTAATCCTCTGTGAATCAACTCCCACACATGAAATACAAGAAAAAAGGTGGTAGAAATACTATAGACTTATCAATCTGCATAATGAAGATTCATTATCTTTGATGAAAATTCAAAGATAATCATGCCAAGAACGGAATGGACCATTATAAGATATCTACTTTTAGAACTCTCTAACTTTAGTAGACTATAAAATTTGACGACTTAGTGAAAAGTAATAGTTTTTTGAAAAACAACAAGGATCCAACCAAGGTAAAATCAAGAACCATATGTTGTCATCTACTTGTTCTGACATTCAACTTCTATATTAAAGTATTGTATATCTTTTGCCCAAGACATATACAGTTGCATCCAAAAAAAAGAAAAAGGGTATCACTCTATGTCAACTCACACTTATGGCCTACTTAGAAAATCAATAAGTAGAAGTAGAGAGAATTTTCTGAAATACCAAGGAAAGTAAAACAGGAATAATAGTGCAGGCAAGAAGAATTCCAAATTCCATTCAATTACAAAATTGAATTAATCACAAAATAAAAGATAAAGCACAAAAATGGAAACAGGAAAACTAAGTCTACTTAGTTAAAGAAAACCAAACCATCTTTTACACAAACTTTCTTATCCAAGGAAAATGACATAAAATCATATGTAAAGAAACTATGTTTTATGTATCGATCAGACACACACCCCAAGTTATATTCAAATCATCCAAGCCCTCCTTTGAGGTGAAAAAAAAATACAACCAACTGACAAACATAGCAATAGCCAATTTGATTATGTACATAAACCGAAACATGAACCTCATTCGCCAAATGTCTGCTCGATCAGACATAACTAAACAACATGAAAATGGAAAATATTCGATTACATAACAGAGCAAGCATTAGGGTCCAGTAGAGAGAAGAAATTAAGGAAACACACCTGTCTTGAAGAAAAAACCCTAATTCATCTTCAGGTCCAGCAATTTCATATGAAGGAGAAATAGGGAAAGGAGCGAGGAATAATGTGTTTGGGCGTCGAATTCGATCGGGCTTCCAATGCATTGAACTCTGCTCGTTCGCCGACCACCGTTCAGAGAAATTGGGGGGAAAGTAAAAATTATGTTTTTACCAAGGGTGAGAGTAATATTTTAGGGGTAGTTTCTTAATTCAAAATTGATTACAAAACAATCTTGGGTAAAAAAAAACAAATAAAAGTGAAATGGTAAAGTGGTTACATACCTTTGAAAGGTCTAGGGTTCGAATCTTGATTGAACTCTAACTATTTTATTTATTTTTTCACTATGAATTTGACAACGCCCGAAAAACGTTGCAAAAAGAGTTGTATATTACCGAAATTAGACGCTAAAAAACAACACTCAACAAACCGTTGCAAAAAAGCATTGTCTTTCAGCAAAAAAATGCACTGAAAGACAACGCACTAAAAACCGTTGCAGAAAAGCGTTGTCTTTTAGCGAAAAAATGCGCTGAAAGACAACACCTTGTGAAAAGCATTGTATTTTCTCTAAAAAGTGTTGTCTATCAGTGCTTTTTTGATGAAAAGACAACGCTTTTCTTAAAAAGCGTTGTTAAATGTATAAAGACAACAAAAAGTGTTGTCTTTCATACGTTGTCTATTCCACAAATTCTTTTGGTGATACAGACTACATTAATGATGATAGGAAGTAATATGATGGTACAAACTATATTAATAACACAAAAAATCATATGAGACGGTCTCACGGATAGTTACCATGAGACAGAGTCCCATCACCCATAAACAACATATGAATTGTAGGATTTGGGTTGTGAGTTGATCCGTCTCACACAATGCAATAAAAGTCCGTGAGACAGTCTCACAAGAGACTCACTCTATTAATAATGGTATGAAGATGTAATATGGTGGTGTGGTACGACCTACATTAATAATGGCACAAAAGTATAATATGATAGTACGAACTAGTACGAGGTGATATATTGATGGTAGGTACGAGGTTAATTTCATTAAGGATACAATAATGAAAAAATAAAATTCTCTTAATTAAAAGAGAATACTTTCAAACTTTTTTTCTGTAGTAGGTTATTTATAGTTTCATCCCTATAGAAAAATGATAGAAGTTAACAAAGTTACTCCTCTTCTTCTAATCACCCTCCGAAATAATGAATAACCGTAGAAGTTAACAAAGTTTAACTATGTGTTTACTTCAATTAATGATTATATCCATGAGATAATGAATTGACTTGAATACATGAGATAAGTAATTCATCTATCCCAGGATCCGTTTGTTTGTCCTTATTAGGCTTGATAATATACCATATCAATAAGATTAACGTGTTTGTTTGAAAAATGTGAGCTTATGATATAAAAAGGGCCCGTTATTATATTACTTAATCTTGTGTATGGCTACCCATGGGGATGAGTGAATAGTTTATCTCGTGTATTCAAGCCAACTCATTATTCCTTTGATATAATCAATAATTGAACCAAACACCCCCATAGGTAACCATATCACAAGATTGAGTGATACAATAACGGGCCATTTTTATATCATTGGCTCACATTTTTCAAGCAAACAAGCTAATCTTGTTAATATGGCATATTATCAAGTCCAATAAGAATAAGCAAAAGGACTCTAAAAGTTAACAAAACTCGGAGAATAACCATAAATAAGTTAACAAAGCTTAACTATAGAAGTTAACATTGAAGTATGATAAGTGGAAAGCTTGCATTGAAGAAAGATTGAATTACATGAAAGAAAGGTTGGGAAGAAAGGTAGAAGAAGATCAAAACTAAGTCAGTTCCTAATGATATTTGTTTTATATATATATAGATGATAATCTTTACTTTTAAGCTAAGATAGATGCATGTTATGATTATAACAAACTAACTAACTATCTGCTCTTCAATCATTCTTGATAACTAACTCTTGATCTTTGTTATCTTCTTTGATGATTGATTCTTGATCTTTGTTATCGAACATCCAAGTCTCCATCTTCGTTGTGTGGTACACACACTTGAGTATGTTTCTTTCCACTCAATTCCAAATAGCATATGCAACATGTGTTTTAAAGCTTGGAATTAAGTAGGGATCAATGGGTCCACCGGGACAAGAACCATTCAAAACATCATCTTCATCATCATCGTCCTCTTCTTGTGCCGGTTCTTCGTCATACGGTTTTTCATCCCCTTTGTGTTGTATCATCCCCTACATATGGTATTATGGGAAGAGAAGAAGAAGCCAATAGTTATTCGATCGTATTCTCTTCAGCCCGACATCTTCTCACCGAAGCGATAGGTCTTGTCCTCCTCGTGTAAACAACATCATCGCCTATAATTTATCAAAATAAAATAAATAACATGGTAAATAGTTAATAATATAACAGAAAAATAAAACACTGTTCGGCCACTATTGGTCGAACAGAGTGACAATAGTTCGACCGACAGCCGAACATATCACTTCATGTTCGACAACTAGTCGAACAACTTTCACACTATTTGGCGATTGGTCAAACACTCTTCTTGATGTTCGACAAGTGGTTGAACACCATCGAAATTGTTCGGCCATGGGTCGAACACAACGTAATTTGTTCGGCCATTGGTCGAACATCAAGAAGAGTGTTCGGCCATTTGTTAAACACTATACATTCCATTCGGCCAACCAGGACCGAACGGAACTCGTCAGTTTCATCCAACAAAAATGCGATTCCACTTTTTTTTTTCAAATTTTCATCAAAATATAACATGTTTCCTATAACAAAACATCCTAAACATGATTTCTAAACAATCTACATTCTATTTCAAACAACATTGAACAAATTTAACATAGAAAATTCATAATCTATCAAAAAAAATTCAAGTATGAACTTTACTTACTTCATAATAGTATGAGTTTTTGTTTTATTTTTGATGGATTAAATACCTTAAGATTGTTACTGCTTATTTTCATTTGTTAGCACTTTGCAATCAAGTGAAATAGATAAACTTTGTAGAAGCTTAAATGAGTAATGATACTGATCTTGTCTGATGCCTGGTTAGTTGTTATTTTGCCTATGATTTGCGTGGTCTTATACACTGACTATCTGTAGACCCATTTCCTTTGTGTAGAGCTCTCTGAGTGTATGTGGCTCTAGAAAGATTCATTATTGTTCTATGGAGATATAAATGTTTGCATCAAGACAGAAAATCCTCCACCTAAGTTTTAAAAGGAAATATGGAAGTAGGAAGAGCAAGTACAACATTATCTGAAATTGTTTCTTCCAACTTGTTTATGTTCCTTTTTTTCTTTGATTTTCTATTGAATCTAAATTTATTGCATGTTTATGTACTGTCATGTTTATGCTCTACCACCCCAACTTGTATTGTCATCTAAAATATGCATGTTTTGTATTGTTAAATTGCTAAGTTTCAAAACTGTCATTTGCTTCTTTGACTGTAATTATGACTGCATATAACTCAAATAGAAAAAGTGAAAGCAGTGTCGAATTTACAAACTACAAATTTCTCTTCCAATTATTCAATATCGAATGTGGGTTAGAAATTCTCAAACTCAAAGCAATTCTTAATAGTGTTACCAGTTTATGTACCCCACAAAATTAGATAATACAAGAAGACATTCTTAACAATAAATTCATGCATATTTTATATGCAAGCACTCAAGTATGGAGCCTTCTGCCAAGACACATGAAAATATATAATAACATGCATATAAAAGAATAAATAGTCTGCTTCGCTTAATTGATTGAATATGGTGGATTTGAAGATGGTGGATTTAAAATAACATACTTCAGCTCGAGCACAAGTCGCAAGCCAATTTCAGCACCATAAACTCATATTTTGATAATGCCACTTGCTTTAATTTAAGGATTTTGTTGAATTTTGATTTATTTTCTGGAGCACGTTGGCAATAATTGGAATTTTTCATATGAATCTAATTGATTGCAGACTTGTAGTTTGAAATAGTAGAGGTGAAATAATGAAAGTATATTTTGATCGAAACACTTAACTTTGTCCTAATTGATTAGAAAAACAACTTATGCATTCTCATGTATAATAATTATTCAATCTAAATACAACCATTTTAGTTGTGAGTTTGCTTTTCAAATCTGATTACATCACTCTAAAAATAGTGGTAAAGTATTTTCTGATTTAGTAACCATCTTACTTTGTTATGGAGAGTCTATTTATTAAGATCTTTTGTTGGATATTTTGGTTTTTTATCTAACTTGCTTCTTACCTTTGATGTTTCAATAATCATCATTTAATCTTATAAGTTGCTTAATTTTCTATTAAGATTTTCATTTGTTGAAGAAGATAGATTCTTCCATTAAATCAAGTGGTAACCACATGATCTTAATTTCTAACATGCAATCTGAATTCTAATAACTAAGACTAATGAGAGAATAGTAATGGAACTATTTCCATCTATAAATTTGTAATAAACCTTGGAAGGGATGCAGATTTTTGTATATTTCTTGTTGTGTATCATATCACTTGATTGTTGTGAGGATATAAATATAAAAGAATGGAAATTTGAAGTATATGATAGCATATTGATATATGTTAGGCATGCATGCAACGATCAACCCATTGTCAATAATTATCTTTGATTGATACATACGAGATTAGACAGGTGTTATGAGACCAAAAAACTTGATATAATCAATGTGGTATATCTGAAATAGGAAAATGGGTAAGCATTTTATTTGTTATTAAATCATATACTTATATTAAACTAACATCTCTTTTATTGTAGAAATGATTGTGGCATGTTCATCTTGAAGTATATTGAATTTTTGCTGGTTGGAAAAGATATTGGTCTCATTTGTTCGATCACATGAAAGACTTGCAGATGAAATATTTGCACAATATTTTATTCTCTAGGTAATTTTATTAAATTATTGTATATGTTATGAGAATTTAATTCAATGAATAGATTGGGGACTAAAGAACTAACAAATGTCATGATTTTCTGCAGCTAAAATGTTCACGAGGTCGTCCAGAAGAAATTTATATCAAGTTGACACCTTGTTGATATTTCTAATCCTTTTTTTTTGTATTTCTAAATTAAACTAGTTGGGTGATGATAACTATTGTAATCTTAGGATAATTAGCATGATGACCAAAATGCAGATGAAAAATGACATGATTTTGAGTCTGAAAAGTGTCATGATTTTATATCTAAATGTGCAGCTACAATATGTTCTTTTATATGATTTTGAGCTCAATTCATTGTTTAAAAACTTGGTGTATTCTCTTTTGCAAGTTATAATATTGTTGTGTAGATGTTATTCCTTTTTTTAATATTTGAAGTTGCTAGACAATGATTTTTTATATTTAGTTTAAATATTTGATTTGGATGGTTGTTAAATTTTGGCCATATGAAGCTAGTTTATCATCTTATTTCTATCATACCTTGAAGAATCGGTTGCTTGCAAATTATATGAGGCTCACAGGTCTAATTTTTTTGCAAACTACGCTAATAATAACATTTTTTCAATAAGTTGGACATTGAACTTGTATATTTTCCAAATCTATTTACTGCACTTAGCTTAAATAAACTTAAATATATATTAGATAGATCAATAGAAACTTTCAGCTCAAATTCACCTGAAAATTCAAAAACTATAAGAGTAACGTTATAACGAAACATATGACATTATGTCAAAAAAATAACTCAAAATCGAGAACCGCATGTGGAATTGCCTAAAAAGCATCTTAAAATTAATAAAAATTGAGATTATTAGGTCTTGTTATGTAAATTTCATAAGAAAGTAATCTTTTATTTATTTTCCTAACTCTTGTAATCCATTGTTCTACTTATTGATGTTATGACATACATTGTTGAGATCTATCAGGAATAATATTTTTTTATTTTTTATTTATCTACACTTAACTTACAACAACTTAAATATATACTAGATGAATTAATGACAAATTTCACCTCAAAATTCACCTGAGCACTCAATAACGATAAGAGTAGTGTGATAACAAAATATAAAGCATTATATCAACAACTAACTTGAAATCAACAACCGACTCGTGGAATAACCTCAAACACATTTTAAAATTGATATAAGTTGAGGATATTAGATCTTGTATGAAAAAAAATTAAAAGTAAGTAATCCTGTATTTATTTTCCAACTCTTATAGTCAGTTTTTCTACTTATAAATATTATGGTATAAATTATTGAGATATATCAAGAATAAAAAATTTAGATTGTTAATTCATCTACATTTAACGTAAATAAATTTAAATATATATTAGTGGAATTAGTGGTAAATTTCAACTTAAAATTCACCCAAGAACTCAATATGTAGTGCCCCGGATCAAAACGAGCATAAATGATTAATTAAATATTTTAACGCATGACTTAATAACTATGTGTGTATATTTGGACTGTTTAATTTATTACGTGCGTTCCAGATACGTGTTTAATGCACGCTTTAGATGAGTGTTTCGGATCGATATTTTTCATGGACATGGTATATAGAATATTTCTATACCAATAGATGCGTCTTGGAAAGACGAGAAGATAGAAATGAACTAGGGATCAATCGGAGACCTGTAGCTCGAATGACGACGGAAAGGGCAAAACCGAAAGTTTTGGAAGATATTTACGTTGAATGGAAGCGAAGATATTTACGTGAATAGTAACATCGGAAAAAGTCAACCGATGAATAGTGTTTGGATATTTTGGATGAATAGTGACTTTCTAGAATTCTATAAATAGAGGCTCTCCCGATTCATTTTTCATCGTTTTTCCGAACGAGCCGAACGCGCCAAAAACTCGTAAGCTCTCTCTCTCTTCGTTTCATGTTTTCTGGTGGGCGGCACCACCGCGGGCGCTGGCGCCGCCGCCGCCGGCCGGTCGCCGGAAAATTTCAACGTTGTCGGAATCGGATGATTTTCACACACGACGTTCGTCTCGACGAGACGAATCTAGGATAGGTCTCGGATTTCAAATCCGATTTCTCATTCGCCGGGAAACGGCAAAAAACAGCCTTGAAACCCTAACCCTTGAACCACCCTTTCTCTCTCCTCTGTTTTCTCTCTCTCCTCGTCCTCTTGCCGGAGCGGTGATCGGAGAAGATGGTGGTGGTGTGATGATGGTGTGGAGGAGGTGGCGCCGCCTGGCCGGAAAAGTGGAGATGTGTGTAGTATGTGCATGTGCGTGTGTATATATGTGTGTGAGTGTGTGTTGTGTTGCATGCTGTTGGGGGCGGCGCCGGGTGGCGCCGCCGTGTGGGAAAGGACGGCCGACGACGGGAGGTCGCCGGCGAGGTGGCTTGGTGGGTCGCCGGCGGCTGGTGGCCGCCGGCCAAAGAGATATCGGGTGTGTGTGTGTGTGAGCTCAAGCTTGTGTGTATGGGTAGTGTTGGAGGTTGGGCTTGGTTGGGAAAGGTTGCCGGCGACGGGGAGTCGCCGGCGGAGGTGTTGGGAGTCGTCGCCGGCGACGGGAAGTCGCAGGCCGGAGTTTTGGTTGGAGTTGGAAAATCCGAAGAAAACAGTGTATCGAGGGGTTTTGCGGCGTAATTTCCAGGCACTATTCATGCCGAAATCCGGCGATGGACGGCCGGAGGTGGTAGCCGGCGGTGTGAGGTATCCGGTGAGGTAGGTGGTGGTGGCTGGAGGCGGCGCCGCCGCGCCGGGCGACGCCGGGAAGTGGCCTGCTCGAGCAGGCCACCGTCGGGAAATCTGGGCAAGGGCTGGCCGAGAAAACTCGACCAGCCGGGTTGAACCGTGCCATGCTGCCGAGAAACGCCGGGAGCTGGGCGTGCGCGCGCCTGGCCGAGTGTTCTAGACGTTGGCGCACGGCCGTGCCGGATGGGCACGGGCGTGCGCTGGGCGCACCCGGCGCCGGGAGACGGGGGGCACGCGTGCGTCCTGTCGGGTGCCGACGCACACGCGACGTCGTATTTTCGATCCGAACTCCGTTTTCTCCGCCGTTCGTCATTTTCGAGTCGTTGCCAACGAGACGTTGTTGACTCGGGTCCGTGGGCCCGGTCAAAGTCAACCCTTTGACCAAAATTACGAAAATACCCCTCAATCTTAAAACGCTCCTTTTGAGCTCGTTTCAGCTCCGATTGAGCTCATTCTCGTTCCGCTGCAACCCTAAGCTTTTCCTCTTCCTCACCGTTTTACCAAAATTACCATTTTACCCTTACACTTATAATGCTTCGTTTGAGTTCGTTTTAACTCCGATCGAGCTCATTCTTTTTCCATCATGATCCAAATTTCATTCCCTATCATCTCAGCCAGTTAGACTGCTCTTTCTCTTCCGTTTATTCGACCCCAATCTTTAGATCTTTCTATCCGCCGTGTCTTTAATGACCGTTTTCCGCCGGAACCTTTTTATAGCTTTATTTATTCTTTATTAAGGATCTAAGAACACCATAACTTGTGTAGGCTATTTGTTGGATTGAGCTTGCGTACTTGTTGGACTGAGCTTTGAGGTGTTGGGTTATCGGACTTACTGTTCTAGCTACTCATGCGGTAACCACTATACGAGGTGGGGGTAACTTCTAAACTCAATATGTTATTGTTTTCCATATTTGAAAATTGAACTCTACGTGTTGTGAATACATGCTGTGATTATTTTGTACATGCATACTTTATGATTACTGTTTCATGAAAAGTTTATGTTACGGCGAACGAGAACGGATGTCATAAGTCATGATAGGGATGGACTGGTGGCCCGTAAAAAGCATCATACGTCATGTTAGGAATGGACTGGTGGCCCGTAAAAAGCACCATACGTTAGAAATGGAACGAGTATAGTTGAGTGCTCTTAGAGTCGTGTGTTCTACATTGTGTGCTATGCATTTTATATACTGTGACTACTTGACGAACTACTATATGTTGGATTTGTTGTGCTCAGCTAATAACTGTTAAAAAGTTGGAAAGTATCCCCACGAGTGTATTCAACGCACTCACCCCTATTCTGTACTCACCCTACAGGAGATGAAGAGATTCATGATGCGTAGAAAGAGGGGTGCCCTATTGGCTGTGTCCATCTTCCGGTTTTGACTTTCAAAGTTATGATGTTCTTTTGTAAAAGAAAACTCTGTTTCTCATTCTTTGTATGAGATCCTGATAGTATATTTCCGCTGCGTATGTTTTAAACTCCTTTTATCGGTTGTATCCGATGTTTCAAGTGTACCCTTTCTTAACCCCTCCTATTTCTTTCTATTTTATATCATGCTCGCATTTTCCTCCTTTCTCTCTTCACGCCCAAAAAATAAAAAACTCTGATATTTTAAGTGAGATTTTGGGGCGTGACAGATGGTATCAGAGCTTAGTTCTACCATTTGTTGGGCTTTGCTTAAACTTGATTTAAAAAGAGAAAACGTGATTTCGAAAGTGTGATTTGAAACGAGAAAGGTTTTTGGAACAAGTTTTAAAGTGAGAAAGTTGTGATTTGAAAACATGAGAAAGATGTTTGCGAAAAGAAATAGATAAGCACCGTCCTCTCTCTACGCATGTCTCACCCTAACCAGGAGTGGTTATCTGCTACGTGTTATCTTGCTTATCTGATATAGATTATTTATGATATGAAGAGGTGTTAAGGGTATAGAGTCATGATGGTAAGGGTCTTTCAAAACCTTCTTGACGTCATTACAAACACGATAAAAAGATCATTTAAAAACCATCTTGACGTCACTACAATTGACGCACTGCTTTTTTCCGCCGCCACAGGACCGCTGACTGCAGCTGCGTGAGCTCATGTGGGTAACCACAAAGGGCCGCTGACTGCAGCAACATGAGTTCGTGTACGTAAATGGTCATTTGCATTAGTAGAGATTATGTGACTGACAGTTGAGATTACCATTGGCCTTTGTTTACAACAGGATGAGCTAGTTGGTGTGTTTTCCGGTTCGTGGTTGTGATACGTAAGGTTGGTTTTGAAACATAAGGTCTATAGGAAACCATGTGTGGAGGTCGGTGATGTGGTTCATGATGTTTTGTTTATGTTGTGTTTTCTGATTAATTTATGCAAGTTGGGTATACGCTATCCAACATGATTATGTTATGCTATGATGATAAACGAGCTATGATGCTAAATGAATGATGGAAAATTTATGGAGATTATGATATGATTTATGGAGTAATGTTTATGGGTACTGTAGTACCAATTATTGATTTATCTAATGTTAAAGATTGTTGGGTTACATGGGGTAAAGTATAAGGGTTAGTTCTCGCTTTTTATCTTTAGAATTATGCCTCGAGGTCGACCACGGAAGGTCCAGCCACCAACTGTGAATCCGCCAACTGAAAATCCAACAGAACAAGATGTAAATCCACCGGAACCAAATGTGGATGCTCCGCCAACTGCGAATCCACCAGAACAAAATGTGGATGTTACAATGAAGGATTTAGTGTCCGTCCTTAGGGGACTGTCACAACACTTTGAGGTGACTCGAACCACACTCCCACCAACAAGGTCCGATCCGAATTTGATATACGAACAGTTTCGGCGTTACAATCCGCCGACGTTCAATGGAAAAGGTAAATCAACTAACGCCGAAGAGTGCTAAGGTCACTCGACAGATTATTTGGACATTTAACGTGTACCCAGGAGCAGAAGGTTTCCTGTGCAATCTTCCAGCTCACCGAAGAAGCGAGTCATTGGTGGGACTCGTATGAGCGGACCCTAGTTCCAGCTCAAAGAGAGGACCTGACATGGGAGGATTTTAAGGAGGTGGTGACTCAGCACTTCATACCTCAATCCTACAAAGATAAAAAGGAAACAGAGTTTCTACATCTCCAACAAGGGAGCTCGATGGTAGGAGAGTACGAGCAGAGGTTTAACCAGCTAAGTAGATACGCCACTCACTTAGTAGACACTGATGCCAAGAGGGCCCGACGTTTTGAAAAGGGTCTTCGCTCGGAAATCAGTTCAATTTTGGCAGGTCAAGGAGACAGGACCTATGCCAATATCTTGGAAAGAGCCCAAGAGATCTCCTCTCGTCTACACTTGGACGTGTTGCCATCCGAGAAGGGTGATGAGATACATGGAAAAAGAAAGGAGATCGAGCCAAGTCAAAGCTTCGATCAAAACAAACTTCCAAGGACTGACAATGTTCCACTTCCCCCTATGCCTAAACCAGGGAACCTATGTTCCAAGTGTGGAAAGTCGCATGCGGGACTCTGCCTCTATGGAACCCGGAATTGCTATAAGTGTGGGGAACCTGGACATACAGCGTAAGAATGTCGGAAGTTTAAGAATCCAATACATGCAGCACAAGGGCCAAGGCCGGGAGCAGGCCAGGCTTGAGATAGATATAGATGGATAGATATGTAGTGGCTCTCCCCCTGTAATTATGTACATGATCCTTTTGAAGGATGTATGAGCTACCCATCTTTTGCTGATATATATATAAAGGATACCAGTTGTCTTTAATTATTCGATGGAATCCAAGTCTACTTCTTTCCTTGCGATAGGTGTTTATTCTTCTTCACTTATGATACGGTTATAACACCAGATTTGTTGAAGCATAAGAATGAAACAATACGGGAATGAGAGGATGAGATTCTGGCAAGGTAGCCAATCTTGTGGTTTCTAAGTACGCGTACAATTTCGAGGACGAAATTATTTTAAGGGGTAAGGGATGTAGCGCCCCGGATCAAAACGAGCATAAATGATTAATTAAATATTTTAACGCATGACTTAATAACTATGTGTGTATATTTGGACTGTTTAATTTATTACGTGCGTTCCAGATACGTGTTTAATGCACGCTTTAGATGAGTGTTTCGGATCGATATTTTTCATGGACATGGTATATAGAATATTTCTATACCAATAGATCGTCTTGGAAAGACGAGAAGATAGAAACGAACTAGGGATCAATCGGAGACCTGTAGCTCGAATGACGAGGGAAAGGGTAAAACCGGAAGTTTCGGAAGATATTTACGTTGAATGGAAGCGAAGATATTTACGTGAATAGTAACATCGGAAAAAGTCAACCGATGAATAGTGTTTGGATATTTTGGATGAATAGTGACTTTCCGGAATTCTATAAATAGAGGCTCTCCCGATTCATTTTTCACCGTTTTTCCGAACGAGCCGAACGCGCCAAAAACTCGTAAGCTCTCTCTCTCTTCGTTTCATGTTTTCTGGTGGGCGGCACCACCGCGGGCGCTGGCGCCGCCGCCGCCGGCCGGTCGCCGGAAAATTTCAATGTTGTTGGAATCGGATGATTTTCACACACGACGTTCGTCTCGACGAGACGAATCTAGGATAGGTCTCGGATTTCAAATCCGATTTCTCGTTCGCCGGGAAACGACAAAAAACAGCCTTGAAACCCTAACCCTTGAACCACCCTTTCTCTCTCCTCTGTTTTCTCTCTCTCCTCGTCCTCTTGCCGGAGCGGTGACCGGAGAAGATGGTGGTGGTGTGATGATGATGTGGAGGAGGTGGCGCCGCCACTGGTGGCGCCGCCTGGCCGGAAAAGTGGAGATGTGTGTAGTATGTGCATGTGCGTGTATATATATGTGTGTGAGTGTGTGTTGTGTTGAATGCTGTTGGGGGCGGCGCCGGGTGGCGCCGTCGTGTGGGAAAGGACGGCCGACGACGGGAGGTCGCCGGCGAGGTGGCTTGGTGGGTCGCCGGCGGCTGGTGGCCGCCGGCCAAAGAGATATCGGGTGTGTGTGTGTGTGAGCTCAAGCTTGTGTGTATGGGTAGTGTTGGAGGTTGGGCTTGGTTGGGAAAGGTTACCGGCGATGGGGAGTCGCCGGCGAAGGTGTTGGGAGTCGTCGCCGGCGACGGGAAGTCGTTGGCCGGAGTTTTGGTTGGAGTTGGAAAATCCGAAGAAAACAGTGTATCGAGGGGTTTTGCGGCGTAATTTCCAGGCACTATTCATGCCGAAATCCGGCGATGGACGGCCGGAGGTAGTAGCCGGCGGTGTGAGGTATCCGGTGAGGTAGGTGGTGGTGGCTGGAGGCAGGGTCGCCGCGCCGGGCGACGCCGGGAAGTGGCCTGCTCGAGCAGGCCACCGTCGGGAAATCTGGGCAAGGGCTGGCCGAGAAAACTCGACCAGCCGGGTTGAGCCGTGCCATGCTGCCGAGAAAACTCGGCAGCTGCCGAGAAATGCCGGGAGCTGGGAGCGCGGTCGTGCACGGCGTGCACGGGCGTGCGCGCGCCTGGCCGAGTGTTCTGGACGTTGGCGCACGGCCGTGCCGGGTGGGCACGGGCGTGCGCTGGGCGCACCCGGCGCCGGGAGACGGGGGGCACGCGTGCGTCCCGTTGGGTGCCGACGCGCACGCGACGTCGTATTTTCGATCCGAACTCCGTTTTCTCTGCCGTTCATCTTTTTCGAGTCGTTGCCGACGAGACGTTGTTGACTCGGGTCCGTGGGCCCGGTCAAAGTCAACCCTTTGACCAAAATTACGAAAATACCCCTCAATCTTAAAATGCTCCATTTGAGCTCGTTTCACCTCCGATTGAGCTCATTCTCGTTCCGCTGCAACCCTAAGCTTTTTCTCTTCCTCACCATTTTACCAAAATTACCATTTTACCCTTACACTTATAATGCTTCGTTTGAGTTCGTTTTAACTCCGATCGAGCTCATTCTTTTTCCATCATGATCCAAATTTCATTCCCTATCATCTCAGCCAGTTAGACTGATCTTTCTCTTCCGTTTATTCGACCCCAATCTTTAGATCTTTCGATCCGCCGTGTCTTTAATGACCATTTTCCGCCGGAACCTTTTTATAGCTTTATTTATTCTTTATTAAGGATCTAAGAACACCATAACTTGTGTAGGCTATTTGTTGGATTGAGCTTGCGTACTTGTTGGACTGAGCTTTGAGGTGTTGGGTTATCGGACTTACTGTTCTAGCTACTCACGCGGTAACCACTATACGAGGTGGGGGTAACTTCTAAACTCAATATGTTATTGTTTTCCATATTTGATAATTGAACTCTACGTGCTGTGAATACATGTTGTACATGTACAAAAACGAAACATATAGTGTTATATCAAAAAATAACGATAAGAGTAGTGTTATAACTTCTAAACTCAATATGTTATTATTTTCCATATTTGATAATTGAACTCTACGTGTTGTGAATACATGTTGTACATGTACAAAATAACCTCAAAAACATCTTTTAAAGTTGATATAAGTCGAGATTATTATGTCTTGTATGAAAAAAGAATTCAAAAATAAGTAATCTTGTATCACAAAAATTTATGTGAGACGGTCTCATGAATAGTTACCGTGAGACGGAGCCCATCACCCATAAACAACAAATGAATTGTAGGGTTTCGGTTGTGGGTGATTGAGTTGTGGGTTGACCCGTCTCACGTAAGATAATAAAAATCTGTGAGATGGTCTCACAAGAGACTTACTCATCTTTATTTATTTTCCAACTCTTATAGTCAATTCTTTTACTTATTGATATTATGATATAAATTATTGAGATCTATCAAGATTAACAATTTTAGATTTTTAATTCATCTATATTTAACATAAATCAATTTAAATATATATTAGAGGAATTATTGGCAAATTTCAGTCAAAAATTCAATCGAGAAATCAATAATGATAATAGTAGCATTATAACAAAACTTATCGCGTTATATCAAAAAAATAATTCGAAATCAACAACCGACTTGTGAAATAACCTCAAAAATATCTTAAAGTTGATATAAGTTGAGATTATTAGGTCTTGTATGAAAAAAAATCAAAAAAAAATAAGTAATCTTGTATTTATTTTCCAAATCTTATAATCAATTCTGCTACTTATTGATATTATGATATAAATTGTTGAGACAAGAATGTCATGACCACATTTTTAATATAGCTACATGTAATAGATTTTCAACTTAAAACACCTGTAGGTGAGTGTATGACTTTTTTTAACATAATAACATAAATAACTTTTCTTACACATGAAAACCCGTAAGACTATAACATATTTCGTAGCGTGTACCATAAAGTCAGGCCACACCCAACTCTATATTTTACATATATATATACATCAATGGATTAAACAGAAGAAGTCCAAGTACTTATCAAAATATTTTTTAAAGGAAAATAAGCCCATAGCATAGCCCAACAGGTCGTCATCCATGTACACCATTCCCGAACCCGTAGGAACTCAACAGCACAGTCAGTAAGTCCATGAGCTTATACATCAGCAGGATCACCTACAATGCATGAACTATATGAGCTAATTAGCTCAATAAGCAAAAATTATGCGCATAACATTAATGATATGAAATGATGTCAATGATGCATGCTAATGATTGAAAACCTTTCTTTACAAAATCATTTTCCTTCATTGGGCCCCTTGACCACCTCGCTATTAAGCACTGGATAGAGCTCAACATAACATCATTCATTAATATAGCCGTAACCAAGTCTCACAGGCCCTCGGCTGAGTGAATCAAGTCGTAACCATGTCTCACAGGCCCCCGACTAAGCATATAGTAATGGTAGTCGTAACCATGTCTCACAGGCCCCCAACTGAGCGAATCAAGCCGTAACCATGTCTCACAGGTCCCCGGCTACCCATATAATATATCATAAGCATGATTACATGCCTCGATGCTAGTAGTGGTCAATAAAATGTTTTTCATCTTGAAATCATGTCTTGCGTGTAGAATGCAATAACTTTCATCATTTACATATGCACGTGTTGATGCTCGTGATTGACATTCGTAATGCATCACATATATTTCCCCATAGCATTATGCAACCACGTTAATTCTCAAGGATACATGAGATCACGTAATATCATTTCACATAGCATCACTCAAACACGTCATTCTCAAGGAGATATAAAATCACATAATGTCACTTAATTAATATACATATATATCACGAAATACTATGTTCATACATTGTAGTTGCAAATGAATTTCTACTTACCTGAATAGCTGAGGATTTTGGTTGTGTAACCTCCTAATTTAACTCTCACTTTTCTCTTCTATTTTCCCTTATTTTTCTTTTTCTGTTCTAAACCCTCGTCTCCCACTGTCTCTTCTCTATTATGCCCCTTTCTTTCTTTTTGTTTTTAGGGTATATTAATATTATTTCTTCCCACCGCCTCCTCCTGATTTCTTCCCTGGTAAGTTTTCCTCTTACTAATATTATTTTATTTATTAATATCTGCAGAATGGTAGGCCACAATTTCCATCCATACAAATATATATATATATATTATACTAAACTAATGAGTTTATATATCACCACAAGAAATTAGGGATTTCACAATGGGTTTTACCCGTTGTCGTTTCCATTTTTTTAGCATTATCGTATCCAACGTTGCAAAAAAAATTCGTCATTTGACAACGGTTTAAAAGTGTCTTTTTTAATTAAATATTAAATAGGACGCTGACATCATCATAATGCTGACACGTCATCATGCCACGTCGCCATAGTGCGGACACATCATAATGGCAAATATTGTGCGTTGTCTGGAATTCAAACCCAAGTGACATGGTGGTTCTCCAACCACTATACCACTTGTGCTTCATGTAATAATATTCTACATGCATTTCTTTTATTTCAATTTTTGATATTTTTCAATTTTCTATTATCACATACTTTTTGTTAATTTTTATTATTTGTATTTTTAATATATTTTAAAAGGTTAAATATATATATATATATATATATAATTGGAAGATTAATGACTAATTAATATTTTTAGTAATGTTTAATCTAATTTCATTTTAAGACAATTATAAAATATACTAGTGCATATTTTTAATATATTTTATGAAAATACTATTTTTTAAAATTATGAGTTTGTTCATATAAGATAATATTAATGCAAATAATAGAAGATAACATCATAAAATAATTAAACTTTTCAAATTTAATTTAATTAAAAAACAATTAATATTATCACATATTTTTTTGTTAATTTTTATTATTTTTATTTTTAATATATTTTAAAAGTTTAATATATATATATATATATTTATATATATAATTGGAAGATTAATGATTAATTAATATGTTTAGTAATGTTTAATCTAATTTCATTTTAAGACAATTATAAAATATACTAGTGCATATTTTTAATATATTTTATGAAAATACTATTTTTTAAAATTATGAGTTTGTTCATATAAGATAATATTAATGCAAATAATATAAGATAAAATCATAAAATAATTAAAATTTTCAAATTTAATTTAATTAAAAAAACAATTAATATTATCACATATTTTTTTGTTAATTTTTATTATTTTTATTTTTAATATACTTTCAAAGGTTAACAATATATATATATATGGAAGATTAATGACTAATTAACATAAGATAATATAAGATAACATCATAAAATAATTACACTTTTCAAATTTAATTTAATTAAAAGACAATTAATATTATTACATATTTTTTGTTAATTTTTATTACTTGTATTTTTAATATATTTTAAAAGGTTAACAATATATATAAATATTGGAAGATTAATGACTAATTAACATAAGATAATATAAGATAACATCATAAAATAATTAAACTTTTCAAATTTAATTTAATAAAAAACAATTAATATTATTATATATTTTTTGTTAATTTTTGTTATTTTTTTTTAATATATTTTAAAAGGTTAACAATATATGTATATATATATATAATTGGTATGATTTACATATATCTTTTTTTTTTTTTGCTTTATAAAATAATTGTTTAAAATAATTTATGTTTTTTGTATTAATTTTAAAACCAAACTCATTTTATCTTTATTTTTATTTTAGAAAAACATTCATAATTTATGAACTATGAATTATAAAACATAATTTTCGAATTATGTTTTAAAATAATATATAAATTTTGTATTATTATATAAAAGGGTGAGAGTAATATTTTAGGTGTAGTTTCATAATTAATTCAAAATAGTATTTTATAAAAATACTATTTTTTTTAAATTATGAGTTTGTTCATATAAGATAATATTAATGCAAATAATATAAGATAACATTATAAATTTATTAAATTTAATTTAATTAAAAAATAACTATTTTATAATTAACACAACACATAAAAAAAGCGTTGCACAATGGGTTGTCTATTGTCGAAAAAGCACTAAGAAAAGACAACACATAAAGAGCATTGCATAAAAGGGTTGTCTTTTAAAAAAAAACGTCATTTAACAACCCTTTGAAAAAAGCGTTGCACAAAAGCGTTGTCTTTTAAAAAAACGTCATTAAACAACCCTATGAAAAAAACGTTGTCTTTTCCATTATTTGTGTTGTCGTTGAGCGAATTTTTTGAACAAAGACAACACTTTTTGGAAAAAGGGTTGTAAATTTCGAAAAACCTACATAAATTCATAAAAAATGTTATCTTTGAGGGGTTGTTGTATCCTATTTTTCTTGTAGTGTATATACACTCACGACACTTACATGCAAATATACATATTATAATATTAACTCCCTTTCCTATATAGCACACACACGGCCACTACATATGTATATATATATATATATATATATATAATATTAAAAGTTATGGCAAAGATTTTGTCAACCTTTATTTATGCACGTAAACTTCTATATACATATAAATAATATAATACTAATCAACTTGTGTTTATTATATATACACACACTTGCACGTAATATATATATATATACATATACAAATTAGCATTAAATCTATTTTTCTTTAAATAAATTATACTATCATTAATCAAATAATTTTTATCATGCACTCTAACATCATTAGAGTCTCAAAATTACAATAAGGTTTTCTCATCACCAAACATATAAAAACACGTAATAATTCAATATTTAAAAGCAAAATATAATCATGCAAAATCACAAGTAGCACATAAATTATAAGATATGCATATGATGCATGAGACGTATTGGTCAATAAGTAACGAGGGGCTCGGGTCTCACATCCTCCCCTCCTTATAAAAATTTCGTCCTCGAAATTTAATTTACCTAAAAAGTTCTGGATATCTAGACCTCATATCATCTTCTCTTTCCCAAGTGGCTTCCTCTACCAGTTGATTTCTCCATAACACTTTTAACTAATGAAATCTCCTTATTCCTAAGTCGTTTTTCCAAATTCATCACACTTATCAGATAACCCTCACAACCACTTTCCAATAGTCGTTGTGCTTTCACTGCCGATATTACCGGAAGTCTGAAATTTGTTCTTACCCCGATAAAAGAAAAAGGTTCTTCTCCAGGCGGTTGAAATGTGATTATCTTTCTCTGGCAGTCTCTGGTTGCACAATATTTTGACAACCAATCCATACCCAAAATTATGTCATAATCATTCATATCCAATACGATCAAATCCGCACACAGTTCCCGACCTTCAATTGGAATAACACATGCTTTCAATACCTGATTAGTCTATTTCGGATCTCCAAAAGGGATTACTACACTATAACTAACTTATGTTGTATAAGGTATCCTATCTAACCTTTTCATGTACCCAGTGGATGCAGATGAATGTGTAGCTCCAGAATCAAATAATACAAATGATGAAGTGTCAAGGATAGAAAGTTTACATGTCACCACTGATGGATTCATTTCAACGTCTTCTCTGGTCATGGTAAAAACCCTGGCAGGAACTCTATCTTGTGTCCTCGACTTTGGCTTATTCGGGCACATCCTGGAAATATGTCCCTCTTGACCACAATTAAAGCATGCTCTCGTACCTAACAGACAAGCCCCTTGATGTGGTCTCCCACAAGCATGACACAGAGGTACTGGTATTGGAACTTTGTCCTTCTCAACCTTAATACGTTTATTTGGATCTTTTTGACCCTCTCCTTGTTTAGGTTGAAAGTTGGGTTTTGGGCTCTGAAATTGAGGCGGCCTCTTCTTTTCATTTCCAACCCAATGTTGTCCCTGTCTTTGCATGAATTGACGTTGCATCTCCTGTGCATGTCTTATTCGTTGTTCGGCTTGTTCTGTAACTTGTGCCCTCTCAGCAATTTGTGGATAAGTGGCCCCTTGAATACCTGACATACTCATATCCCTATAAATCTCAGGTCTTAGACCTTCGAGAAATCTTTCCACCTTTAGTACTTCCATACTAACCATATGTTCGGCAAACCTCAATAACTGTTCAAATTTATGGATATAATCTGAAACAGTCATACCTCCCTGCTTTAGCTGTATAAATTCATTCATCTTCATTATACGAACAGGGGCTATAAAATACTTGTTCCGGAAAAGCTCTTTAAATTTATCCCAACCCATGGTTACAACATTCTCAATGCTTTTTATCATGTCCCATCAGTGTCTTGTGCTTCCACGTAACATGAAAGATGCACACACTACTCTCTCATCATCTGGCACCCTGCTATACTGAAACATGTTCTCTATAGTCCTCAACCAGTCTTCTGCATCAGTGGGATCTATAGTATCCTCAAACATTGGTGGATTCAGTTTTCTAAATCTTTCCCCCACCGCTTCTACATGTTCTACTCGATGTGGTGGTTGATTCATTTCACCTTCAAATTGTCCCTCCATGTTTCTTTGTTGGACGAGTTGTTGGATCTGTTGGGACTGTCGTTCTATTAATTCGGCCACCCTAGTAATGACAGCATCCCAGTCATAACCTAATCCTCCAGTGGATGTCTCTTGTGTTTTGGATCTATCTCCTCTACTACTCTCTCCCCGAGTTCTTACCATTGTTATCAACTATTATATAGAATCCTAGATCACATGGGAAATATGAATCATGACGTATATGAATGCAAAAATAAATAAATAAAACAAACCTTACTGACATTGGGTCACGTTCCACAGGCTCTAAGATCATGTACATGGATAGTCTACAGAACCCTCATGTGGGCTCTGATACCACTCTGTCACGACCACCTTTCTAACATAGCTAGACGTAAAAACAATTTTCATATTATAATATTAACTCCCTTTCCTATATAGCACACACACGGCCACTATATATATATATAATATTAAAAGTTATGGCAAAGGTTTTGTCACGTAAACTTCTATATACATATAAATAATATAATACTAATCAACTTGTGTTTATTATATATACACATATACAAATTAGCATTAAATCTATTTTTCTTTAAATAAATTATACTATCATTAATCAAATAATTTTTATCATGCACTCTAACATCATTAGAGTCTCAAAATTACAATAAGGTTTTCTCATCACCAAACATATAAAAACACGTAATAATTCAATATTTAAAAGCAAAATATAATCATGCAAAATCACAAGTAGCACATAAATTATAAGATATGCATATGATGCATGAGGCGTATTGGTCAATAAGTAACGAGGGGCTCGGGTCTCACAAAGAATAACAATTTCTGATTTCTAATTCATCTTCACTTAATGTAAATCAACTTAAATATATATATATATATTAAAGGAATTAGTGGTAAATTTTCACCTCAAAATTCACCCGATAACTCAATAATGATAAGAGTAGCATTATAATGAAATATATAGCATTATATCAAAAAATAATAATAATTCTAAATCAACGATCAGCTTGTGAAATAACCTAAAAAGCATTTTAAAGTTGATATAAGTTGAGATTATTAGGTCTTGTATGAAAAAAATTTCAAAAGTAAGTAATCTTGTATTTATTTTCCAAATCTTATAGTCAATTATGCTACTTATTGATATTATGATATAAATTGTTGAGACAAGAATAGCAATTTCTGATTTCTAATTCATCTACACTTAATGTAAATCAACTAAAATATATATTAGAGGAATTAAGGGTAAACTTTCAGCTCAAAATTCACCTGAGAACTCAATAACGTTAAGAGTAGCGTTATAACAAAACATAAAGCATTATATCAAAAAATAACTTGAAATCAACAATCAACTTGTCGAATAACCTCAAAAATATCTTAAAGTTGATATAAGTTGAGATTATTAGGTCTTGTATTAAAAAAATTCAAAAGTAAGTAATCTTGTATTTATTTTCCAAATCTTATAGTCAATTCTGCTACTTATTCATATTATGATATAAATTGTTGAGACAAGAATAACAATTTCTGATTTCTAATTCATCTACACTTAATGTAAATCAACTTAAATATATATTAGAGGAATTAAGGGTAAATTTTCAGCTCAAAATTCACCCAAGAACTCAATAACAATAAGAGTAGCGTTATAACAAAACATAAAGCATTATATCAAAAAATAACTTGAAATCAACAATCAACTTATCGAATAACCTCAAAAACATTTTAAAGTTGATAAAAAGATCATAAAAGGATACAGAGTGTCATTTTATTGTTTTATTCATTTATTTACTTTTGAGCAGACTTCATTATGTAATGGCTATAAAAGGATCATAAAAGCATGCACATACAAACTACAAGTGCTGCAAACTCCATTTTTTGAACTCTAATATATATATCCAATGTTTCTTGTACTTTCTTATATAATTCTGCATACGAAATGAATTTTGAAACCAAGAGTTGTGTCAATTGTGTTTCATTGTTCTGTTTACCCTTCCAACTCCATCCAACATCATTCTTCTCCTAAAAAATGATGTCATGACATACTGTAATCTACACTGTATCAGTAATATCCATGACTGCATATTATGGTAAAAAGAACCGTATCTATATATATATATAATAACAATTACCCTCTACAAATAGAAATGTTAAAATTTTCCCGCCCATTTCCACCTCCCAAAAGTAGAAAGACAATATTTATTATATCATAGTTTATAATTAAAAAATTATTGTATTAAACATGATTTATATATATGGTAATGATATCACCTATGATATTGACAAAATCTTAGAGATTATAATTTATATATGACATATGAATATTAATATGATCTCATCTAATAAATGTTTAATTATTGTTATGATCAATATTAAAAATATATTTGTTAAATAAATTAAAATAATATAATGATTGAATTTCAAAAATTTTAAATTACCAAAACAAAAAAATTATCAAAAAATATCTCCAATATTGTACCCCACACATATATAAATTTTGTATATTATATATAGAGAGAGGGGGGGAGAGAGAGAGATTTGTAACAAAAGTGGTAAAAAGAAAAGAAATCTAAATTTAAGTATATATGTATATATATATATATGATTTTGTAATATATATATATATATGATTTTTTTTTTGTTATGTGGTCTTGGTTTATTATTCATCTACAAATACATGTCAACTACAAATTTGTACATCATCAATTTTTCGCTCGCCTTTTCAAGATAAAGAATCATTTTGGTTTTCATTACAATAACCATTATTTTGATGATTATAACTGTAGCGCCCCGAATCAAAATGAGCATAATTTATTAATTAAATATTTTAACGCATGACTTAATAACTATGTGCGTATTTTTGAACTGTTTAATTTATTATGTGCGTTTCAGATACATGTTTAACGCGTGACTTGGACGGATAATTTTCATGGACATGGTATATAGAATATTTTCATACCATAAGATGCGTCTTGGAAAGACGAGAAGATAGAAACGAACTAGGGGTCAATCGGAGACCCGTAGCTCGAATGACGACGGAAGGGGCAAAATCGGAAGTTTCGGAAAATCGGAAGATATTTACGGAGAATGGAAACGAAGATATTTACGTGAATAGTAATGTTGAAAAATCAACTGATGAATAGTGGCGGGATATTTTGGATGAATAGTGATCCGGATATTTTCGGTGAATAGTAACTTCGGAAAAATCTATAAATAGAGGTGGTTTCGACTCGAAAATCACCGTTTCTTCAATCGAGCCGAACCCGACGAAAACATGTAAGTCCTTCTTTCTCGTCTTTTAATTTCCGATATTCTGTCTCCGGCAGGCCACCGCCGGCGCGGCGCCGCCGCCGCCGGCCGGTGGCCGGAAAATTCAACGTTGTCGGAATCGGACGATTT
This sequence comes from Scutellaria minor, assembly GCA_954870855.1. Lineage (NCBI taxonomy): Eukaryota > Viridiplantae > Streptophyta > Magnoliopsida > Lamiales > Lamiaceae > Scutellaria > Scutellaria minor. The sequence goes on from OX940731.1 coordinate 5,795,878, forward strand.
TCGTACACGACGTTCGTCTCGACGAGACGAATCTAGGATAGGTCTCGGATTTCAAATCCGAGTTTTCGTTCGCCGGAAAACGGCGAAAAACAGCCCCTAAACCCTAACCCCGTCACCCTTTCTCTCTCCTCTGAGTTCTTTCTCTCTCCTCGTTTTCTTGCCGGAACAGTGGCCAGTGAGGCCACCGGAGAGTGGTGGGGAGCTACCGGAGTGGAGGCGTTTCCGTGAGTGGTGGCGCATGGCCGGAACAGTGGTGTATGTATGTGGATCGGGCTTGTGTGTGTGTTTTGTAGGTGTGTTAGTGTGTGAGTGTGTTTGCATGCTGTTGGGGCGGCGCCGGGTGGCGCCGCCGTGTGGAACTTGGAGGCCGGCGCCTGTGATGCGCCGGCGACGGTGGCGGAGTGGTGGCCGGCGGCAGGTGGCCGCCGGCCAAGGATGAGCATGTGTGTGTGTGTTTGTTTTGTACGTGTGTGTGTGTGTGAGTGAAGCTGCTGGGGTAGGGGGCTGGAGAGGTGGTTGCTGGCGACTGGGGTCGCCGGTCGGAGTTCAGAGAGTGAGCTGGTGGTGGTGGCCGGCGGCGGGTGGCCGGCGGCGGGTGGCCGCCGGCCAAGCTATGGTTATGTGTGTGTGTGTGTTAAAGCATGCATGTATGTATAGGCTAGGTTGGTGGTTGGGCTTGGCTGGAATGGGTTGCCGGCGACGGGGAGTCGCCGGCGGAGGTACTGGGAGTGGTCGCCGGCGACGGGAAGTCGCCGGCCGGAGTTTTGGTTGAAGTTGGAATTTTGGAAAAATGTGACTTCGAAGGGTTTTGCGGCGAAGTTTCCGGGAACTATTCATGCCGGAATCCGGCGATGGACGGCCGGAGGTGGTAGCCGGTGGTGCGAGGTATCCGACGAGGTAGGTGGTGGCGGCTGGAGGCGGCGACGCTGGTGAGTGGCCTGCTCGAGCAGGCCACCGTCGGGAAAGCTGGGAAGGTCCTGGCCGAGAAAACTCGACCAGGTGTGCGCCGGGTGCAGCAGCTGCCGAGAAAACTCGGCAGCCGTCGGGTGTCGGGAAGCCGCGCGCACCGTGCGCGCCCATGCGCACCCGTCGGGTGCCGACGCGCACCCGACGCCGTGTTTTCGATCCGAACCTCGTTTTCTTTCCGTTGTTCATCCGTTTCGAGTCATCGCCGACGAGACGTCATTGACCGAGGGTCGTGGGCCCGGTCAAAGTCAACCCTTTGACCAAAATTACCGTTTTACCCCTAAACTTAAAATGCTCCGTTCGAGCTCGTTTGAACTCCGATTGAGCTCATTCTTTTTGCGTTGCGATCCTTATTTCAATTCCTATCTTCTCAGCCAATTGGGCAGATCTGACCCTCTCATTTCTTGGACTCCAATCTTTAGATCTCTCGATCCGCCGCATAGTTAACGATCGTACTTTCGCTGGGAACGTTTATAGCTTTAATTATACTTTATTTGGGATCTAAGGAACGTCATAACTTGTGTAGGCTACTTATTGAGTTGAGCCTTGTGATATCGGATCCTTTGGTACTCGCTTGGGAAATCTGATCCGCCGATACTCGTTGTTCACGTGGTAACCACCGAACGAGGTGGGGGTACATTCTAAACCTTTATCTGGTTACAGTTTTCCCTATTCCAAGCATGATTGCGAAATACTAAATACATTCTAAACTTTATGTGTTTACTGTTTTCCCTATGTGATATATGAATTGTTGAACTCTACATGCTGTATTTATATACTGTGTTAATTTTACGATGGTGATGCTACGAAGGGACTTCGGTCCATATCTATGCTACAAAGGGACTCCGGTCCATATGTGTGCTACGAAGGGACTTCGGTCCATATCTATGCTACGAAGGGACTCCGGTCTATATGTGTGCTACGAAGGGACTTCGGTCCATATCTATGATACGAAGGGACTTCGGTCTATATGTGTGCTACGAAGGGACTCCGGTCCATATGTGTGCTACGAAGGGACTTCGGTCCATATCTATGCTACGAAGGGACTACGGTCTATTTTTATGTCACGTGTCTTTATGTTATGTGTTTGTATTATACGTGGCGTGTTTAATTGCCGAATTATTATATCTGTTTAATACGTGATCGGCTTAACAATATTAAAACTTGGAAAGTATCCCCACGAGTGTATTCAACGCACTCACCCCTATTCTGTACTCACCCTACAGGAGAAGAAGATAACCTTGACGCGTAGAGAGAGGGGTGCCCTATTAGCTGTGTCCTTTGTCCGGTTTTATCTTTAAAGCTATGTTGAAACGATGTTCCACGTTTTTGTAAAATGTTAACTGTATTTCTCAACTTTGTAAAGGATCCTGATGTTTTTTCCGCTGCGTAAGGTTTCAAAATTCCATTTTATCGGTTGTAATTGATGTTGCGAGTGTAACACTCCTTGTCCTTTCCTTATTCTTTCTTTTTAATATCATGTACGCCTCTTTCCTTTTTCTCTCTTAACGCCCAAAAACGAAAAACTCTGATATTTTTAACGAAAGATTTTGGGGCGTTACAATAACTCATGTTTTTAATGTTGTCAATATTGATGTCTTTCAAATTTTTGTGGGAACTAAAAATTCATTTCTTTAGATAACATGACATTCTTGCATATAGAAATAAATAAATAAAAATGTTTATAGTTATGAAAATGTCTTCAAAGACAAGATGTAATTTTGCAATATTGTTTTATTCAAATCTTTAATATATATCACCTCAATAAATATATAATAATCAAGTTACTTAGCATAACTAATAGAACAACATAAATTAACTATTTCTATTTACCATATTCGAAATAAATATTGAAAAACTATAATAAAAATCACATATTTTTTATTTGACAAGTATGTCGTTTATAATACTCAAGTCTAATATGTCTTCTATATAACTTGTAGCACCCCGAATCAAAACGAGCATAATTAATTAATTAAATATTTTAACTTATGATTTAACTGTTTAATTTATTTCGTGCGTTTCAAATACGTGTTTACTACACAATTAGATCGATAATTTCTCTAGATATGGAACATAGAATTTTATGTTATCATTAGATGCGTAATAGAAAAACGAGAAAATAGAAACGAATTAGGGGTCAATCGGAGACCCGTAGCCCGAACGACGAAGAAAATGGCAAAACTGGAAGTTTCGAAAAAAAATCGAAAGATATTAATGATGAATAGTAACGAGATATTTATGATGAATAGTAACCCGAAAAAGTCAACTGTGAACAGTAACCTAGATATTTAACGTGAATAGTAACTTTCGGAATTCTATAAATAGAGGTAGTTTCGACTCGAAAATCACCATTTTTCCGAACGAGCCGAATGCGCTGAAAACTCGTAAGTTCTCTCTCTCTTCTCTCTCTTCGTTTCCTGTTTTCTGGTCGGCGGCGCCACCACCGGCCGGTTGTCGGAAAATTTCAACGTTGTCGGAATCGGACGATTTTCGTACACGACGTTCGTCTCAACGAGACGAATCTAGGATAGGTCTCGGATTTCAAATCCGATTTCTCGTTCGCCGGAAAAAAGTGAAAAACAGCCTTAAAACCCTAAACCCTAACCCTTGATCACCATTTCTCTCTCTTCTGTTCTTTCTCTCTCCACCGTGCCGGAGAAGCTGCCGGGGGTCGTCGGAGGTCGTGGCCAGACGCTGGAGTGCCGGCGCCGCCGTGGGTGGCTGCGCCGGAGAAGGACAGTGGCTATATATATATGTATGCATGCATGTGTGTGTGATATATGGTGTATGAGTGTGTGTGATCGTGCATGCTGTTGGAGGCGGCACCGTCGTGAGGAAAAGAACGGCCGGCGACAGGAGGTCGCCGACGAGGTGGAGGAGGAGGTAGCCGGCGGCTGGTGGCCGCCGGCCAAGAGTGACAGTGGATGTGTGTGTGTAAACACACCTCACATTGTGTGTGAGTGTGTATGCAACTGTGTGTGTGTTTGTGCGGTGGTGGCCGGCGACTGGGGGTCGCCGACCAAGGTTTCCGGCAGCTGGTAGTGGTGGCCGGCGGCAGGTGGTCGTCGGCCAAGGTTGGTGGTTGAGTGTGTGTGTTTAACCGTGAGTGTGTGTGTGTTTGGACTTGGGAGTATATGCATGGTTAAGGGTGTTTGGTTGGCCGGAACGGGTTGCTGGCGACGGGGAGTCGCCGGCGGAGGAGCTATGGGTGGTCGCTGGCAACGGGAAGTCGCCGGCCGGAGTTTTGAAGTTTGGGTGTGAGTTCGAAAAACTGAGCATCGAAGGTTTTTGCGGCGAAGTTTCGAGCACTATTCACCACCGGAATCCGGCGAGGGATGGCCGGAGGTGGTAGCCAGAGGTGCGAGGTATCCGGCGGAATAGGTGGCAACGGCAGGAGGTGGCGCCACCGCGCCGGGTGGCGCCGGGAAGGTGGCATGTTGGTCAAGCCCGGCACCGGGAGCGCCGGGAGAGGAGCTGCCGAGAAAACTCAGCAGCTGGTCGGGTGTCGGGAAGCCTGGCCGAGAAAACTCGACCACCATCGAGTCGGGTCACGTTGCTGCCGAGAAAACTCGGCAGCTGCCGAGCGTCGGGGAGCCGCACGCACACCGTGCGCGCCCATGCGCGCCCGTCGGGTGCCGACGCGCACCCGACAACGTGTTTTCGATCCGAACCTCGTTTTCTTTCCGTTGTTCATCCGTATCGAGTCGTCGATGACGAGACGTCGTTGATCGGGGTCCGTGGGCCCGGTCAAAGTCAACCCTTTGACCAAAATTACCATTTTACCCCTAATCTTAAAATGCTCCGTTTGAGCTCGTTTCAATTCCGATTGAGCTCATTCTTTTTGCGTTGAGATCCTTATTCCATTTCCTATCTTCTCAGCTCTTTGGATCGAACTTTCAGCCTTGTCTCCAAAATTCCAATCTTTAGATCGAACGATCCGTCGTGTCGTTAACGAACATTGTTCCGTTGGAACCCTTTACAGCTTTATTTATACTGTATTTAAGATCTAAGAAAACATCGTAACTATGTAGGCTATTTGTTGGACTAAGCTTTGAGGTTTCGGGGTTATCAGACTTACTGTTCTAGCTACTCACGTGGTTACCACTATACGAGGTGGGGGTAATTTCTATCCTTTTATCTGTTTACTGTTTTCCCTATTAAAAGCATGATTGAGGAACACTATATGCTGTGAATACACTTGCTGTGCCATATTATTACTGTGAAAGGACTTCGGTTCACATTGCATGTTCGGAGAGTCCTATGGACTGTAAGAGAATCTTCTCCCCCTCCTTCTAATACTCTAAAAAGGTTTGGCGGTCCTTGAAATACGCTAGCGGTATATGAGACCGTTTACAGGGTAAGACGGGGAATTCCCGCACCTATGCGTCCCTTGCTATTTCTAATATCTGCTATGCATTTTATGTGCTGTGGCAACGTGACTTAAGTTTATTTTATAATTTTTATATATCTGTTGAGAGTCACAAGAGGCAGAGTTATTCCCACGAGTGTATTCCACACACTCACCCCCTTAATCTGTACTCACACTACAGGAGCTGATGAACCCTAGATGGAGAGAGGCGGTGCCGCTTTTGAATCTGTGATTTTAGGATGTATCGCACAAACATTTTCAAAACAATATGTTATAAGTTTATTCACGTTTTGTAATTATATTCTGAGTTTTCTGTGAACGAGAGATCCTGATGTTATTTCCGCTGTGTATGATGTATATTATCAGTAGTGAGACTGATTATTATCGGCAGAGGCCGATTGTTGTTAAGTGAAAGATTCACTTCGTCCCTTACTTCTATCTTCTGTTGTCCTCTGCTAAATTCTTTATGTGTATGATAAGCGTCCCTTGCTTTTCTATATTCACGCCCGGGTAAAACTCTGATAAAATACGAAAAGATTTCGGGGCGTGACATAACTATACTAATCTAATTTCCACTTTCTAAAGTTGAAATACAAATATTGATTATTTTATAATTTATAAATTATAAATATTGGATTTTGCATAATTTATGTATATATCCATGATATGAAAATCATTTGTATATACATGAAAATTGAGAAAGAAAAAAAAACATTATCATATTTGATATTTGATAAATTTAGCTTGATTTGTGTATATATGATAATAATATCATGCTAAAAGTTCATGAAAGTTGTGAACAACAATATGTAACTTAATCTAAATCATTTTTTATATCCATAAAAATTTAGTAAACAAATATATCATTTTTATGTAATAAATATTGTTTCCTCCATGATTAAAAATCAATAAATCTGAAATTTCATTATTATGGTAGCATGAAGTTCATCATTATATGAATAATGATAAAATATTTTTCTTTCTGTTGTTTTATAATTTCATTGTTTTAGATTTATCAAAATTTCAAATGTTTATCATCCAACATGATTTTTCTAAAAGTTGAATTTTGATTTTAAGGCATCTAGAAAAAAAATTATATAAATGTTTTAATGGTATCTTAAATTTAGAAATTTTATTTTGGATTAATATATAATAATATCATTGTTTTTACGTTCATTATGATTAAATTATTAAACATATATTTGTATAAGTGTTTTTTTAGGTCAATTGTGATAAACAATTAGTAAAGTAGCCAAACAACGTATGATGAAAATAAAAAATATTCAAAATTGGTAAATTATATGGGTAGTAGATTAAATTAAAATAACTTACAAGAACTATATTGTTTTTCATGATCAACATTTTTATATCAAAATATTATTAACACTTGAAATTTATTTGTTGCATCACACGGGTACCAAATGAGGTTGAAATATTATTGAAACTTAATTATAACATACAATAATATCACCATTTTACACTCTTTATAATGAATAAATTATGAGCATATATTTGCATTTTTTTTCCATACTAATTGTGAAAAAAAAAATTAGTTCTAAAGTAGCAGATAAGATCATGTATGATGAAAATAAGAAATATTTAAAATTCGTATATTATATGGGTAGTAGATTAAATTAAAATAACTTTGAATAACTATATTATTTTTCATGATCAACATAAAAAACTACCGACACTTGAAATTTATTTACCCATACATCACACGGGTACCAAATGAGATTGAAATATTATCGAGAACTTGATTTTTTTTTTTTTGTAAATTAACATTTTCACTTCAAACTCGAAATATTTAAATTTTATGATCGTGCGTAGAACGGGTAATAAATTAGATGGAGATCCTCCCAAAAAATTTATTAGTTTTCATATTCAACATTTTCATATATATATATATATATATAAATTGTAAAATTTATGTATCGTGCATCGCACAGGACTTATACTAGTTAATCTATAAATTATTTATTACATAAAAATATATCAAACTTTTACAGAAAATAACCACAATAATTATAAAGAGAATGAAACAATTATTATATATGTATATAATAGTGGAATCATAACAAGAATTATGTATTGTTATGCATAACATATAACATTATGAAAAAGTTACATGTCGTTATGAAAAATTTAGACTAGCAAGAGAGTCTTATAACAAAAAAATGACATAAATCATTATATAAGATAAAAATATAATATGATTGTTTTCCATAAAATTCAAAAGCACAATAACGACACAATGCCATTACGAGTTACATATAACAACATAAGTTTCGTTATGACAGTATACAACCAAAAATAATAATGGTTTCATCTAAAATTTGTGTTTTATAATTGCATAGTAGGATTTTATAATCACAAAAGCATACCCATGTTTTTATAGTCACATAAGCATACATTTTTCCCAAAGACAAGTTTTTCAATGAAACTCTTACATTGTGCCTCCTTTTTTTGAAATTGAGAACATTATTGTATCCATAAATTTACAGAAAATAATGAAAATGAGAGTGTCAAACTAAAAAATCTATGTCAATGGGAATGATCGAATTTCAACATTGAATGGGAAGAGTGATCGAATCTGTGGAAATGATTGTGGCTTTTGGAGATGGTTTCTTTTGGAAGATATAAAACTTGTCCATATTTATTAAAAAGCCCTCCAACTTTTTCTTATTTAAACAATTACTTTATTTTGAGTCAAAAGACTATATAACTAAAACTTTACAAAGTTTGTCTCTTTAAATAATATTTTATGTTAACTAGGTTATTTAAATAAATAAAAGCCCCGAATTTCTCCTATATACCGAATTGACAGTTCTACCCCTGTGGAGACACCGAGTGTTGTTATAGAGGATAAGGACAGAGAAGCAGGAACGCGATTACAACTCCTCGTTCGAAATCAATTCGAGCTCATCGCCGCCGCCGCAGGTTTGCCGCTAATACCTCTCTCTCTCTCTCTCTCTCTCTCTCTCTCAGAGAACAGTCTTGTCAATTGACGATTCAGTGCCCTAATTTAATGATTTCAAATTTTACTGCAAATATCTTATGCAATTTAGGCGAATGCAATTTTATATGATTTAGGACCTTTATTATCTGATTTTGCTTCTATTGAGAGATTTAGGTATGATTCTGATGAGTCATTTGTGTACGAGATGGTCAAATTTATATAACTTGTGCGCTGTTGTTTTTCCCGAATAAGTCTCATGAGTAGTGATTTTCTTTGATTTTGGTTTGTATAATTCTGTGATCAGATTGTCATGAATGTGATATATCTCAGCTTGATTGGCATGAATGTGGCCTGTGAGAGTCTTATTTTCGTTTATTTCCTGTCTGTGTCCATTATTTTTTGATTGTTATCTATTCTTTTTTGAACTTTTGAACTTTTGACGAGCCTGTATTTGAGCCCCCATTTCGAACTTTTGACGAGCCTGTATTCGAGCCCCCATTTCAAACTTTTGACGAACTTTTATCAAGCCGAACTCGAGCTGAGTTCGTTTTGCTTGTTATCGAACTTTGTTCGAGCCGAACTCGAACAAATATCGAACTCAAAATTTTGATGTCGAGCCGAGCTCGAACTCCATTTTTAAAGTTCGAGCCGAACTCAAGCCTGAACAATAACAAACGAGCCGAACTCGAGCCCAGTGATATTCGGCTTGGTTCAGCTCGTTTACATCCCCAACGACAACGACATGGTGGAGAACACTATAGCGAGGAGTTGAAAAAGGAGGGAAAATTTGTCGTAAACCCTAAAAACTCTCTTGCTCTCTCCCTTTCTCGTTTCTCTGACTAAATTTGAATGTAAACGAAAGAGAATGTTAATCGTTGATTCAAGTTCGATTATTTGCTGGTTTGAGAAATATTGGCATGTAAATCTCTAATTTACAAGAGTATTTTGTTGCCTGAGTTGGTGAACACTGAACTGTCTACTGTGACTATCAAGGACCTTTTTTCCTGTTTTAAATTTCTAATATTGGATCTAAAATGGCGCGGCTTCTTTGAAACGCTTCTTCTCTGAGACGCTCTCTGTTTCCTCAGTTGCAGTTTTAGTTTTCCCACATTTTCCTCTTAGTTTTTCCGCCGTTGTTGTTGCTCTTTTTCCTCTTTTTTTTAATATTGGGTTGGAGGAATGAAATAAAGGAAGGGGATTCAGATTAGCTTGTTTTTTCAGGAATCTAGGAGAGGATTATTGGAATCGGCAACTCAGCTTCGCAATTTTGCCACAAAAGGTATGGAAAGTAATATGACATGTTGACTTCTTGCATTTGCCACATCTCTGTACCACCACCATTTACAGCTATACAATAATTCTTTTTCCAATTTTTTATGTTCTTACCTTCAATTAATATATTAGTTTATGTCTTGAGTATGTGTGATACAATTTATACTGACAGTGGACTGCAGCTTTTAGATATTTGAGTCACAAAGTAGATAGATTGATAGTGGGTTTTTACAGTACCTATTTTGATGATGAGTTTTAATTCATGGTTGCTCAGCAAGGATTATGTGTACCTTGTTACTTTTGTATCACCAGCGAGCTTTTCCCTATGATTTCTGTAGTTCTCTGCTTGAATGGATTCTTTTTGTTGTTTCTTTTGATCTTTACAGTTATTCTTTGTTCCTTCTGTTTGAAAGCTTCTTAAGTAAGTGGACTTTACGGACTTCCATCATTGTTTAGGTAAAAAGAAAACAAAATCAGATGCAAGTGATGTGGCTTGGTCGATCAGTCTCTGCTAGACACACTCCTGTGGTGTCTACTGGATCATTTGGTTTATATGTTGCACTGGGAATAGGAGGACTTCCAAAGGTATATTAGAGAGTGCTAAAGAGAATATGAGTTTGTTTTGTATGAATTGGTGCAATTTCCTATTTGCTTGTGAAACATAAGACGGAATTTATGCTTTTAAAGCGGTGGTTTTAGATATTTGTCACTCTATAAACCAAATTTGTCGCGATATAAGCAATTGGTGTTTGGAAAGACGATTTTAAATCTTGGAAACTGAAGAATATGGTCATTTGTCCGCTATTAGAGTTCGGCTTATTTTCTGGACAACTTTATTGTTATCTACCATTGTTTATGCTTCCTTTTATATCAATCTTATCGTGATACTCTATCATTTCGATTACGAAGTTTTTTTTTCTTTATTGTGGCTCTATTACATCTAGTCAAGCATGTTATATATTGTTACATGGCATGCAGATGCTAGTAGGAGGCTCCGATTGGAAAGATCATTCAATGGGAAAAGGAGCAGAAAAATACGCACGATATAAACTGGCGGATACATGCTCGATATCGACTCACGCCACCTCCACCACCGCCACCACCGATCAGCTTGAAGAGGAAAAAGGACAAATAGATTTGGACTATTTTTTTGACTGCGTGATGAAAAATGAAGCCACCACCGATCAGATTGAAAAGGCAACAAGACAAATGACATTGAACTCCGCTTTTTCTAACTGGAAGAAAGATCCAGCATTGAAGCTATTTGTGGATCAGGCTCAAGAAAAACTAGAGGTATATTAGAGAGTGTTAAAGAGAATATGAGTTTGTTTTGTATGAATTGGTGCAATTTCCTATTTGCTTATGAAACATAAGACGGAACTTATGCTTTTAAAGCGGTGGTCTTAGATATTTGTCACTCTATAAACCAAATTTGTCGTGATATAAGCAATTGGTGTTTGGAAAGATGAACATGGAATAACTAAAGATTTTTAATCTTGGAAACTGAAGAATATGGTCATTTGTCCGCTATTAGAGTTCGGCTTATTTTCTGGACATCTTTATTGTTATCTACCATTGTTTATGCTTCCTTTTATATCAATCTTATCGTGATACTCCGTCATTTCGATTACGAAGTTTTTTTTTTCTTTATTGTGGCTCTATTACATCTAATTAAGCATGTTATATATTGTTACATGGCATGCAGATGCTGCTAGAATGATATCGTCCAATGAGAAAAGGATTAACAGGAATAGCACTAATGGAATACCATCTCAAACGTCTTAAGGAAGAGCAGCAGGAAGAGCAGCGCAAACTCAGCGCCGAACGTCTTGTGGAAGAGCAGCGCAAACTCAGCGAACGAGCTAGAGTACAAAAGTATCCTCTCCTCCTTTCGGAGCTCTATAGACTTAGAAAGACTTCCTTTGTTACTGGAGAAGTTATTGATCATTCAATGGGAAAAGGAGGTGCAGAAAAATACAAACTCAGCGAACGAGCTAGAGTACAAAAGTATCCTCTCCTCCTTTCGGAGCTTTATAGAATTAGAAAGACTTCCTTTGTTGGTGGAGAAATTGATGAATGTGGTAGCATTTGTGGTGTAGCTATAGGCGGCGATGGATCGGTTTGTAGTAAGCCACCGGTTAAGGGAAGAAAGCGATGCATTGAGCACAAAGGGATGAAGATCAATAGATCGGTTTGTAGTAAGCCACCGGTTAAGGGAAGAAAGCGATGCATTGAGCACAAAGGGATGAAGATCAATAGTGTCAACGTTTATTAAAGCACCTAATGTTGCATGTGTAAACGAATGAGGATGAGTGATTGTGTGTTATGGGATGATAGAATTATTGCTTGGGATACTAAAGCACAAATTAAGTACATTTGAAGAATATTATTTTGAGGAAGTTGTTTCGTCATTAATGCAATATTTGATGACAATTTGTGCTAATTCCTTAGAATTTAATTTGAAGGTAAATTTTTATGTTAATAATTTATGACAACCTTTATTTGTACATATTCTGAACATACGACGACATAATAATTCATTACTTTTTTGTCAACTTTTCAAGGATTAATTTTTATGGAGGAAATATAATAATTTATGAGAATTCTTATATTTGTCATATATTCCAATTATATATATGATACTATATGATTAGATAATGATTCGTCATTAATTAATTAATATTAATATTATAATTATGTATGACTCGATGATAATTTGTTATTTTTAAGTCTAGTTTATATTTATATATGACGAGATAAGTACCAAAATGAGATGATAATTTGTCATTTATTAATTGTTCGAAATAAGTAACATTGAAGAAAAACGAAAAATTGCATGAAATTGGTAAGACTCGAACCAAGGCATTCAAAATAATAATGAACCGATCGATGATCCAAATACTTTATTTTAACAAATGGTTGAAAAATTGTTATGTGAAGGAATTGAAATATAAGTTTGAAACAAATTGTAACAATTCTTTCGTCTCATTCTTCTTTAGTACAAAGTTAGTGAGTACTGTGAGTGTGGTAACTGTTAGTAAAGGGGATGTTATAGACAATAGTTCATGATAAAGAAAACTGGATGAACATTGAGAACAATCCCATCTATATATTAATTTCATTTATATCTATCATTAACCTTTTGATTGCCTCCATATATTTATTTGATTTTATATATATCATTAACTTTTTGGTTGCATCCAATTAACCTTTTGGTTGCTCCATGGTCTTGTCTTTTCATCTTGTCTATATGCAGAAACATATAACATGGGAAGCACTGCTCTTTCTTTAATTAACGTGATAACATAATAATAGGATGCTTCAAAATGCTATATTATAATCTATGTCAGTTAATAGTGTATCATATCATTCTTTCTCTACATATATAGTGTGAAAGTTGGGAGGGGAAGTGCACTAGCTATGTTTGGATGATGATAATTTTGATTCTGACCATCATATTTCTCAATAACAGTCTTTATTTGAAAATAATTTTCTTGTTTGTCTAAGTACTCCTCTCCTTCTAATCATCCTCCAAAATAAAGAATGGTGGGCACTCCATTCTTAACCATCTCTTTACAAACATTATCTTTTGTCCAGTTATCAAATTTTTGTTTTCTTTAGCCAAGCGAAATGATTTTTCCCAACTATATCCTTCTTATATTTGGAGTGTAATATGATGATACAGACTACATTAATGATGATAGGAAGTAATATGATGGTACAAACTATATTAAAAATACAAAAACTCATGTGAGACGGTCTCACGGATAGTTACCATGAGACGAAGTCCCATCACCCACAAACAACATGTGAATTATAAGATTTGGGTTGTGGGTTGATCCGTTTCACACAATGCAATAAAAGTTCGTGAGACAGTCTCACAAGAGACTCACTCTATTAATAATGGTATGAAGATGTAATATGGTGGTGTGGTACGGACTACATTAATAATGGTACACAAATATAATATGATGGTACAGACTAGTACGGGATGATATATTGATGGTAGGTACGAGGTTAATTTCATTAAGGATACAATAGTCAAAAAGAATATTCTCTTAATTAAAAGAGAATAATTTTAAACTCTCTTTCTATAGTAGGTTATTTATAGTTTCATCCCAATAGTAAAATGGTAGAAGTTAACAAAGCTAATCCTCTTCTTCTAATCACCCTCCAAAATAAAGAATAACCGTAGAAGTTAACAAAGTTTAACTATGTGTTTGCTTCAATTAATGATTATATTCATGGGATAATGAATTGACTTGAATACAAGAGATAAGTTATTCATCTATCCCCAGGATCTGTTTGCTTACCCTTTTTAGGCTTGATAATATACCATATCAACAAGATTAACTTGTTTGTTTGAAAAATGTGAGCTTATGATATATAAAGAGCCCGTTATTATATTACTTAATCTTGCGATATGGCTACCCATAGGGATGAGTGGATAGTTTATCTCATATATTCAAGCTAACTCATTATACCTTTGATATAATCAATAATTGAAGCAAACAGGATTCAAGAACAGGAAGTTGTTGAGAAATCAGCAAGCAGGGATTTAGAAACAGGAAGTTGATACAGAATCAGTAAGCAGACGCTGGCGTAGAACATAAATCATCTACTGCAATCTAAGCATAAAACAATAAGTTTATTTATCTTATTTGTTGTAGTACGAGGAAAGTAAATGTAGTACGAGGTTTCTGCATTATCAAAGTAACCGGTAGATAGAAGTTAGCACCTGACCAATGAGGTGATGTTATCTGAACTGCGGACCTGCAAAAGCAGGTCACCGATGAGTGGCGCCATTAATGCGAAGTAAAGTAGGACATGCCCTATTTTCCTGTTTTTCCAGGCGCATTTAATACGAAGATCAAAAGAGATCAAGATTCAAATTTCAACAACGACTATGTCTCTCTTCAATGGACATATTCCTATCAGTATATATAGAAGACAAATGTGACTCGAGAAGACTACTGAACATACAAGATATTTTCTAAGCGATCAGAATTCTCAAGCAAAATATAAGTTTTCTACCAGTTCAATCACTCAACCATCAAGAAACAGTCGAGCCTAAGATTTCGAGCTCACAAAGATATTAAGATTGTCTTCAAACGCACCAGTTGAAGAACATATATTTTTAACCTATTTGTTGTGTGCTAGGTTGTTTTAGTTGTTGTCCTTAGTTGGAAGGATTTAGATCCTCACTAAGTGTTAGCTTTATTTGTTTACGGCTTCTTACTATGTGTGACTATTCGTACCTTATGTGGGATTAGCCTAGGAATCTCTAATTCCAGTAGGTTTGACTCGTTAGGAAGAGGATTGTAAAGTCGAGACTTGTAAATCAATCTGACCTAGTGGAGTTCTTCCTGTGTAAAGGAGAAGAGTGGACATAAAAGGATTACACCACCTTTGAACCACTATAAACCCTTGTGTGTTTATCTCTTTCTATACCTGTTGCACATATATCTTATCTTGCTCATATTGCATAAAAACGATTCTGTTAAAATCATACTTGAAAAGAAAACTAGTTTTCTCAAAAAGAAACTTTATCTTAAGTTTTCACTACATACTGTAAAATCGAAATAGCAAGTTGATCAAGCATACTACAGCTTAATGAATCGAGAGTTTTTGTATTCTGAGTAGAATTCAGTAACCTACTTACAGAAACTTTTAAAAACGCAAAATTTGATAGAGGTTTATTCACCCCCTGAACCTCTGACCACTTGGGACCAATAAGTGGTATCAGAGCGAGTTGGGTTAAAAGTCAACTTGACTGGTAATCTACCCAAATTCACCCGTTTCTGTTGGAAAAACCTTTTTTTTTCAAGACCAAAACTCATCATTTTAACATAAGCATGGATTTCTCTCACCATAAATCGTCAATGTTTTCGGTAGAAAAATACGATGACTGGCAGATAGGCATAAAGGCTCACTTTTCGGCCATGCATGACGAAATATAGTACGTGATCACAGAAGGGCCATCCTTGATTACCAAACCAAACCCTATCCTAGGTAGAGAGCTCTGCGAGCATGCTCGCTAAGGCAGAAGCTGCAGCGGCAGAAGCAACAACAACTGGAGAGATAGAGAGCGCAACATCAAGCGACGAAGATGTTGAAGGGGCTCTAAAGAGACCTCAACTTGCCCAAAGAGCAGCAGTACCAGATTACAGGAGAACGCCTCCACCAGCTGAATTCTTGGTCAAGCCAAGACACAATACACAACTGATGAAAGAAAAAGGGCCAACCTGGATAATGTAGCCAAGAATGCATTATTTCTCACGCTGGATAAAGGAACATTCAGCAAGGTGAAAAACTGTAGAACAACTAAAGAAATATGGGACAAGCTAGAGCAAATATATGAAGGCAACGAGCTTGCCAAAGATAATAGAGTGTCAAAAGCTACACAAATAGAAAGAAGTACTTGCTGAAGATGCTGAGGAAGAGATGACGTTCCTTCTCAAGAAATTCAAAAAATTTCTGAAGACAAACAAGAAAGGAAACGACTTCAGAAAGAAGCCTCTAACCACAGAAAGAAGTCCCCAGGTAAGATAAACCTCACAGTCAAATACTGTTTCCTCTAACCTGTGTTATAATTACAGGAAGTCTGGACACTTCGTTAGAAACTGCCCTTACCCTCAAGTACATAAGTATCCTGAGGATGAGAGGAAGCAGATGAAAGAACGGAGGAGGGATGAGAAGTAGAAACTCCGGGCTCTTCTAAGTGAAGCTGAAGCTCAGAAAGTAGCAAGCAGCTCCAAAGAGGAAGCCAAGGACAACTGCTCATCCGAGAAGGATAGTGACAACTCTACCTCCGACGAGGAAGCACTACTGTGCCTCATGACAAAAGACTGTGAAGAAGATGATGATGATGAGGTAACCTTTAAATCTCTTGAAGTGTCTAGTTCTGAAGAGCTGAACATGATCCAATCATTTAGATAGATCATGAGCAACTTTGAGCAGATAAATTCAGCTCAAGAAGAACTAAAAGAGGAAAACCAAAAGCACAAGAGTGAGCATACTATATTAGAGGAAAAGGTTTCTGACCTTGAATACTACAGTACAGAATGCAACAACCTCTGAGCTGAGGTCTCCAAGTTCAAACTACTGGTCACTAAGCTAGAGTTTGAGAAAGCTAGCTTGCAAAACATAATTGATGTGTATAGAAAATCAGCCAAGAAAGCACAAGAATGTATCCTGGAGACCCAAAATGCCTACAAAGGAAATGGTCTCAGATACTGTATAGAAAGCTCTCAGGAAGCAGCAAGCACATCCAATGCTGGAAAGTTTGTTCAAGCCCAAGTATCCTATGCTCAGGAACTTCTTCCAGTCAATAGAAGCTTGAACAAAGCTAGTACAGTAGATAAGGAAAAGAAGCTCATGTTGTAAACTACAGACAGTAAGTCTACACAGGAACTCAGAAAGCAGCACAATCAGTATGCTGCAAGTAGGAGAAGAATGCAGCAGTCTCCTAGGTTACAGCAAATTTCTATCCCTACTATACCAAAGCATACTTGTCTAAATCCTAAGGAGTCCTTCCTCTGGAAAGGTATAAGGGAATACCCTCCTCAAACAGGAAGGGAAACACCTGGAAATCTCCAGCACACACTGTTCATAAATAGTATCCTGCAAAAGATACTTACAGAGAGAGAACCACCAAGGCTAATGGTAAAGTAATTATCATCAAGCAAGTGTGGGTCCTAAAAAGGACTAACCCCCCAGGACCCGTACTTGTATGTGTACCTAAATCTACTTGATTTACTTACAGACATAGTTGCCAGGAAGCAGCGGAGATGTATGGTATATCGATAACGACTGCTCCAGATATATGATTGGCAACAAAGTAGGATTAAGAGACTTCCAACCATATAAAGGACCCAAAGTTGTCTTCGGAGATGATTCCAAATGAAGCACCAAGGGCACATGAAGCTTAATCAGAGACAATGCAAGTATCAGTGACATATTATATTTTAAAGGGTCAAAGTATAATCTCTGAGTATTAGTCAATTTTGTAGCAAAAGATGTTCAGTGGAGTTCAACCTCAACAAGTGTCTGATTAGAGACAACAAGACAAATGAGGTGAAGCTTACTGGAACCAAGAAAGATAACATCTATCTTGCTGATTGGAGCTCAACAGTGTAACCAACATGCTTCAATGCTAAGGACACATCAAAACTGAGCTGGTTACGACATAAAAATGATGAGCCACTTGAATTTCAAGATAATCAATAAACTAGCAAGAAAGAACCTGGTAAGAGGCTTACCAGATGTTGCTTACAAGAAGAAGAATATTTGTGGAGCCTGTCAGAAAGACAAACAAGTAAGAAGTTCTTTTAAAGAGAAAGTACAGAGATCTTCTCACAGAATTCTAGATCTCATACATATGGATCTTTTTGGTTCAGTTGAGCCTATTAGTGTAAGTGGAAAAAAGTATTCCCTGGTGATAGTGGATGACTACTCAGAACAGGCTGCCAGAATTCATGAAGAGAATACAGAATGAGAAGAGCTTAAACATTGTGAAGATAAGGTCTAACAGAGGGACATAATTCACAAGCAGATTTATAGAGAAGTATTGTTCAGAAAATGAGATCTATCATGAGTATTCTACAGCAAGGACTCCTCAGCAGAATGGAGTTGCAGAAAGAAGAAATCGGACCTTGAAGGAAGCAGCAAGAACTATGATTGCTTATGTTGGTATACCAAAGAGGTTTGGGGCTGAAGCAACCAGTGCATCATGCTACACTCAGAATAGATGTTTAATCAACAAGGATCATGATAAGACCCTTTATGAAGTTTGGTATGGGAATACACCAAACATTTCTTATTTGTGCATCTTTGGATGCAAATGCTACATTCTGAACAATGGAAAAGAGCACTTGAAGATCTTTGATGAAAAATTTGATGGAGTATTTCTAGGATACTCCTTAGCAAGCAAAGCATTCAGGATCTTCAATAAGAGAAGCTTGGTTGTAGAAGAATCAATACATGTGGTGTTTGATGAACCACACTGTGATAGTGCTGAGTTGGACAAGTTAAATGAAGATGTATCAAAGATGAATATCAAGGATCATACAGTAAGATACATTGATGGAGTTCCAGTACCTGCTGAAGCCATTACTGAAAGCAGTACACAAGTTACTGCATCTGAAAGTACAATAACACAAGATACTGAACAGTAAGCAGACATGTCACAGCAGAATAACAGTAACCATAAAAAGAATCCAAATCAACAGGTTACTGCTCAGCAACCAACTTACAATTTTGAGACTTATAGGACATGGCTCAGAAATCACCCAAGAGAACTTGTTATTGGAGACATTAATGAAGGTGTTAGAACAAGAAGATTAAGACCGCAAGAATCATTGTTCACATGTTTCATCTCTCAAGTTGAACCTAAAAGTGTAGAAGAAGCTCTTGAAGACAGTAACTGGATACAGGCCATGCAGGAAGAATTGAATGGATTCAAAAGGAATCATGTATGGAGATTGGTTCCAAGACTTGACCACTAGGAGTTATTAGAATGAAGTGGGTGTTCAAGAACAAGCTAGATGAAACTGGTACTGTTGTCAGAAACAAGGTAAGACTAGTGGTTAAAGGATATTGCTAGGAAAAATGTATATATTTTGACGAGACCTTCGCTCCTGTTGCTAGGCTTGAGGCAATAAGGATATTTCTAGCATATGTTGCCCATAAGAATTTCAACGTGTATCAGATATATGTAAATAGTGTATTTCTGAATGGACTCTTATCTGAGGAAGTATATGTGGAACAACCACCGGGTTTCGAAGAACAAGCAGAAGATAAGGTATTCAGATTGGAGAAAGCTTTATATAGTCTAAAATAAGCACCTAGAGTTTGGTATGATACATTGTCCCTATATCTCTTGGAAAATGAATTTCAGAAATGGACAGTAGACAAGAATCTTTTCAGGATACAGGACAGAGACAGTATACTGTTTGTGCAAATATATGTAGATGACATCATTTTGGATCCATAAACAAAGATCTATGTGAAAATTTCTCAATCCTCATGCAGAAAAAGTTTGAGATGAGCATGATAGGAGAATTAAGTTTATTTCTTAGTCTACAAGTCAAACATCTAGATAATGAGATTTTCATAAATCAAGTGAAGTACACTAAGGAACTTATTAAGAAGTTTGGAATGGAGAATGGATCATCAGTAAACATTTCTATGGCCACATCTATCAGTCTGGACAAGGATGAAAGTGGAAAGGATGTGGAGATCACAAAATACAAAAGACTTATTGGATCCTTACTGTATCTTACAGCAAGCAGACCGGATATAGTGTTTGCAGTAGGAGTATGTGCAAGATTCCAAACAAGACCAAAAGAGTCACATCTTGCAACAGTGAAAATGATTATCAAGTATCTGAAGGGTACTCAAGATGTGGCTTATGACATCCTAAGGAAAGAGGATTCAGCCTTAAAGGATACTCAGATTCAGACTTTGCAGGATGTAAAATTGACAGGAAAAGTACAAGTGGTACTTGTCAATTTCTAGGAGAAAAGTTAGTTTCTTCGTTCTGTAAGAAACAAACATCCATAGCAGCGTTGACTGCTGAAGTGGAGTATGTAGCAACAGGGAGCCGTTGTGTTTAGATCTTGTGGATACAACAACAGTTAAAGGACTATAGGATAATAGAGAGAGAGACTCTCATTCTGTGATAACACTAGTGTCATTGTTATAACACACAATCCTATTTTTCACTCAGGGACAAAGCATATTGATGTGAGACATCATTTCATAAGAGATCATGTGGAGAAAAAGGATATTGTGCTTGAGAAAGTGCATACTAACATGCAGCTAGCTAATATTTTCACAAAACCATTATGTGAATCAAGGTTTTCTATGTTAAGGAATGAATTTGGGATAATCAAGCTATAATGTATGAAAAAAGATAAGTATCTCAGAAAGAGTTCAGGAAGTAAGGGGGAATATATGCAGTATTTTAGCATTCAACATTTGGTTTTTCAGTATTTACAGGATACAGCTGAACAATATTCAGATAATCAGTATTTTGTTTTAGAATACAGCAGTATACAGGATACAACGTCAAACACGTTATTGCATCGGGTTACTAGTAGAGGTTACTGCAAGAAGGAAACATTATTTATTAGAGACATCATTTAAGAAGCCCTACAACCTCGTATCAGGAACAGTAATCTTATCCCTAATCATTTCAAATGATAATTTAGCGTCCGTATTTAATACAAAATCATTTTATCAGAGAAGTTAAAAAAATACAGTTTATCTTCTGACACATCTAGGTTTCGATATTATGGATTTATCTCTCCACCTTTTTATCTCGACCATCAGATCACACGCTTGTCTCTTACGTCATTTGATTTGGACCATTGATCAAATTCAAACACATGATTGAATATATAATCGATCAAAAACTCTCTCTCTTCTCCACATTTCACTCTTATCATTTTTTGAAGAACTGTAAACTAACTTTTTGCATTCAAAAACTCTCTCTCTCTTTAAGTTTTTAGATCTTTCAAACTCATCAATGGCTATTGCAAGAGAAACGAAGGTTTTGGAAGGAAGGTTAGTCAACGCTGACATGTTGCTAGGGTCTGAGTCACCATTCGGTAGGGACCTCATCTCTGAGGTCTGGGATCATGTGTGCAAGAGCAAGGTTTCTGAGCTCTTCACCACCACCTACAACGGGTTCTCTGCCCGGGCTGTACAAAATTTTTATGCCTATGTCGAGTTATCCAAGGACTCGAAGACGATTCTCTTCAAGATGGACCTTGATGAAGAAGATGAGTATACTTTGACGGCTAGTGATATTGCCACCACCTTCGACATCTCCAACGATGGTATGAAGTTTTCTAACCTAGAGGGTTATGGTTCAGGTCACCTTGAGGAAAGCTGGAACCTGTTCAAATAAGATTCTGTCAAGGAGAGGGTGACAAGGAACTTTGAGAAGAAGAAACTCAAACATGAGTACGAGTTTCTTCATGACATTTGCACCTATACCATTGAGGAAAGATGTGGAAGTTTTGACAAGTGCACCGATCTTCGGATGCAGTTAATGACTGCAATTGTTTGAGAAGAAGTAATCAACTGGGTACAATTTCTCTTTCGAAGGATTTGGGAAAAGGCCTCCAAGAAGACCATTAGGAGGAGCTTTGGGATAATCATCACCTCTATTCTCTGTAAGAAAGACATCTCAGTGGAAAGACCCATGTCAATCGTTCCTGGCTGGTTCTTGGGAGTGAAGAATGGGTACACCAAGAAGAAAGGTGAAGAGAAAGCTCAGCAACCAAAGAAGAAAAAGAAGGTTTCTGTCAAACACAAGATTGCAGAAAGTGACTCAGATGATGCAACACACTGCAGTAGTGATGCTGCACGAGGGGCTGCTGACTCGGCTTCTTCTGGCGATGAGGATGATGATAGTGATAAACCTGCCAAAAGGCCGATGAAGAATGATCTCAAGAGAGCACCATTAAAGAAGAATACATTGAAAAACCTCAATGTGATTGGAGATGATCAGGCACGAGCTCTTGAGATTACTACCCATGAGCAAGCAAAAGTGAGGCTCAATGTGGTAGAATCTCCCAAAATTGTTGCAGTGGGAGATTCTGATAATGAAAATAGTGATAGTTGCCAAAAAACAACTAAAGATGCTGCTTTAGGAGATTCTAATGATGATATGCTCGTCCCAGCATACCCTATCCCTGATCAGATATTTGATAGAGATTAGGAAGCTGCAATTCAGGAACCTAGAACCAAGAATGCTAATGTTGAACAGGTTGCTGATTAGGAAGCTCAAAATGCTGATCAGATTGTAGAACAGGTTACTGAACAGGATGTTGTTCAGGAAGTAGATGTTGAACTATCTCTGAACCAGTAACTGAATTAAAACTCCTCACCCTGCCTAGTAGGAAGGAGACGAGGAAAACCAGGAAAAGAAAGATGCTTGCAAAGGAAAGCAAGGGGAAATGTGTCAGCAAGTCCCGAAAGCAAGCAAGGAAGAAGAAAATGTCAATGGGACCGATAGAGGCTCTTAAAGAAATTACAATGTTGATCAAAGTTGAAATGTCCATCGAAGATATTGAAGTAGACACAGCGCTGGATGCCCTTACAGAAATAACTGATTCAATATGCAGAAGGTACTCCAATGTATATGACTACTGGAGACTGATGAGATTGTCTGGTGCAAGAGACTTGCTGAAATAGGAAGGTTGGGTAGAAGTGGAGGATTCAGTTCTCACTTGGGTTGTGGATTTCACAGGTGATATTGACAATCTTCTACCTCTCTTCCAAGAAGAATTCATTGAAACTTGTTTTATTGACATGGTTGCTTGGATCATTGAAAGGTAAGAAAAACTGAGAGAGTATAGAAAAACTAAAGGTAAGTCTACCTTTGAGGAGCCAGAGGGTGAGCAGTCAATGAAGTCTGGGGAAAACACATTGATGATCCCGATACTGAGACTATTAGGATCCCATTAGAATTAGAGTTTACTGAAGCTCAGTTGGCTACTCTAGATCCTGAGGAAGCTAACCAGAAAATGCTGCAGCTGGGATTGGAAGCAAGCAGAGCAGAACCTATCAGGCAACCACCCAGAATACTGCAAGCAAGAGAAAGAAGCAGTGTTGTTGCTGAAGCACATGACTCACCAACCTACCAAAACAGCAACACTGTCCCCCATCATGAGTCTAGATGCGATGGAAACCAACAAGCAATAGTTGGTCGATTATTCAAGTTCCACAATATACCATGTTTTATCATCTGAGGGGAACCATCACCAAAGATTTAAGGAGTCCTGAAAGATATCAATCAGGAATTTGCCGATGAAGCAACCATGGAGGAAGTTTCAGAGGCAGGAATCCCTGTACTGGCTACTATAGCAGTACAGAATGCTGATGAGCTACAGGAAACATCAGTTGCTGATATCGAGTAAGATGTAGTTGCAGATGCTGATGATGATGCAATCCTGATAGCTCTTGATGAAGATATCTTCCTGGTGTTGTTACAGCAGTTGGTTGAGCACACTTTTCTTAATGCTCAAAACATTGATCTTCTAAATGCTGTTGCCGCCAGAGTTGCTGAAGCTAGTGAAACTGCTGGAGTTGCAGATGTTGAGAATGTTGTTGAGATAGCTTCTCTTGAGAAGACCTCGGGCGTGGTTACTGTTGAGACAATACCTGTGGAGAATAAAGAAGGGAACCCACCGGAGAAGATTCTGCCTAGAGCAAAGGGATTCTTGTTGCTGCTCCTGAACCGAATCCTGATAATGAAGATCATCAAGCATCAATGATGATGATCCTGAGAGTGATAGTCCACTTCTACCATTATACAAAGTTAAGAAATCTGATGAGTCATGGTCAAAGAGATTCTGAGAAATGGCTGAAGATGAAGCCAACCAACGAGAAGATTCGAGTCGGGTCATGGTTCTCTATAATTTAAAGGAAGTAGAACTGTAAATGGTTAGAGTTGAGACTCTCTCTGACTCGTAGGAACAATCCCTTCAAAGGATTATGGATGTTATTCAAGGCCTAATCCGAGCTCTGCAGACGCATGAGATGAACATGGCGAACAACATTCACCGAAGTAATCAAGAACACTCATCTTTATTGGAGGATCTTCAAAGGGAGTTATCCGAACTTCTCTTTCTTATTCAAAGCAAGCTGAATGATGAATTTAATGCTCAATACAGTGATCGGCTAAGGGTTGAGTGCGAACAGAAATCTGCATCTAAGGCTAGGGACAAATCAGTCAATGACATCAAGAGTCGTCTTGCAGAACAGAGCAAATCAGTTGATGAGATCAGGAACAATCAAGCTGCACAGAATCTTGAGCTTAACTTTCTGCAAGAAAGCGTTATTGCTTAGGCTAATGCTTCTCAAAGCACAAATGACAGGATCTTGAATCTCGAGCTATTTGCTAAAGAGATGTGAACCATCTTACATCGAGCATTTCTTCAGCATGTACCCACTAAATCAGCTTCTCCAAGCGATGCCCATATTTGATGATGCCAAAAAGAAAGAAAGCAAGAAGAAAACAGATGAGAAGTTAGATGCTGTAGTGGGAGAAACAACGAAGGAGTTGGAGGAGAATGTTGATGACGATGATGATCAACATCTAGTCATCAGAAAGAGCAAACGTTCTGATTCAGGATATGGTCAAAGCATCCAGGCCAAGAAGAGGAAAAATAATGAAGGTGAAGGAGGTGTAGGTACTGGGGTCGCTGGATCTCAAACAGCAAGCAGTACTGCAACTCAACAAGGAGCTTTAGTTATTGCTGCACCAACTCGCCAGAGGAGTTCAAGACAACAAACTTAAGGAAAAAAAAACAACAACTAACAGGTATTCAAGTTAAACCTTATATGGCTAATGTTGTTGATCCTAGCAGGAGGCTAAATGAATTAGACCATGAAAATGGAACATCTAAATCATGCAACTTAGACCTTGTTATCCCAAGAGCTACAAACTCTATTGCTACTATGATCACACAATATAACAATTACGGATTATACGTGTAATCTAACTATGAATAATAAATCAATCAAGTAAGGTGATTAGGCTTACACAATTAATAAATATCCCATGTATAACATAAACCAAATAACAAGGAAATCGAGATAGAGTAAAAAATCGTTACTACTCAATTAATCAGTCGAATCATTCAAGGTTCCGACATCTCCTTGAACTAGAACAATAATTTAACCTCTAAGCATGGCTATAAACATCACAAAAGTCATGAAAGAACTCTCTCTCTCAATGTTTTCTGTCTCTCTCTCTCTGTGTGGTCGCTAAGATCCTCTCTGCCCTATATACTGAAGCCCTAAGATGTAATTAAGGAACTAATAGGCCTAGTTTAATGGGCTTCTAACACGTAAGTGACAACTCAACATTCATATTCCCAACACCGATCCCCTTAGTGTTGGGCTTCTTCTTCACTTTCGGCCTGTTCGACTTGCACTTCTCACATCCTAACACTTGGCTCGTTTCACTCATTATCATAGAATATATCAAAATGACCTGAAATTCATGGAAAATATAAATTTAAAGCCAATAATCGAATATAGCAATAATTGGGTAATAGTGAGAAAATAATGAACAATTAGATGCAAAAATTATCACATTAAACATGTAATTAACACACCAAACCCAACTTATCAACTGCTTTGTGAACTACCAACCTATTTTGAGGCCTTAATAAAATATGAAAAACTGGCAAGAAATTGAGAGTTGGATATTCAGCTGGCATTGTTGGAAAGGATTAAGAAAGGAGAGCAGATACCTTTCTGTCAGGATTACTGGCTTCGTTGGATTCAGGTTCCTGATATTAAGAAAAAGCTTGAAGAATCCTATCAAGAGTCCATGTTGAATTGGTGGAAAGGAATGAAGTATGAGATAGGTATAAGGCAACCCAGAACCGATTCTGGAAGTGACTCTGTAAAAAGAAAGTTGTTTGGAAGAATAGAAACCTGAGGAAGTAGCCGTTTACTACAGTTTCTCAGAAGATAATTTTAGTAAGCACTTCCTTGTAAATATTTCTTTATTCTTTTATTCTTTCATATTAATTTGTGAAGTTAGTGAGCTAAGTTATTTTTTGTTGTTAGCTCATTTGTACATTTTGTATGTAGTTATGTACATCTGAATATGCTACTTTGTAAAGGGTTTTGTCATCATCAAAAAGGGAAAAATTGTTGGGATATTTTTGATAGGTTTTGATGAGACAAATATCTTTGTATAGGAAGTTAGAGTATCCCATGTTTTCCACATTTTTTAAGTGGAACTTAGCCTTGAAATGCTTATATTTTGAAGTTGTACTTTGAAGACATGTAAAAATCAGAAAGATGGAAGTCTCTGATTTTAGTAGGATTCTGCAAGTATAGAAGTATCGGATGCTGATTTTCTGAATGAAGAATCGGTAAGTAGAAGGAGTAAACAGAATCAGCAAGCTGGATCAGCAGCATATAACAAACAGTATGGAGAACTTGAGGCTTTCTGCAAGATTCAGAAATGGGAAGTTGTTGAGGAATCAGCAAGCAGGATTCAAGAACAGGAAGCTGTTGAGAAATTAGCAAGCAGGATTCAGAAACATGAAGCTGTTATAGAATCAGTAAGCAGATACAGAATAGAAAGCTGGTGCAGAATAGAAATCATCTATTGCAACCTGAGCATAAAATAATAAGTTTATCTATCTTATTTATTGCAGTACGAGGAAAGAGTGAATGCAGTACGAGGTTTCTGCATTATCAAAGTAACCGGTAGATGGAAGTTAGCACTTAACCAATAAGGTGATGTCATCTGGACTACAGACCTGCAAAAGCGCTGTCGCTGAGGAGTGGTGCCATTAATGCGAAGTAGAGTAGGACATACCCTATTTCCCAGTTTCTCCAGGCACATTTAACACCAAGATCAAAAGAGATCAAGATTCAAATTTCAACAACGACTATGTCTCTTTTCAACGGACATATTCCTATCAGTATATATAGAAAGCAAAGATGACTCGAGAAGACTACTGAACATACAATATATTTTCTAAGTGATCAGAATTCTCAAGCAAAATGCAAGTTTTTTACCAGTTCAGTCACTCAATCTTCAAGAAGCAGTCGAGCCCAAGATTTCAAGCTTACAAAGATCTTAAGACTGTCTTCGAACGCACCAGTTAAAGAACATATACTTTTAACCTATTTTCTGTGTGCTAGGTTGTTTTAGTTGGTGTCCTTAGTGGGAAGGATTTAGATCCTCACTAAGTATTAGCTTTATTTGTTTAAAGCTTCTTACTCTGTGTGAGTATTTATATCCTGTGTGGGATTAGCCTAGGAATCTCTGATTCCAGTAGGTTTGGCTCGTTAGGAAGAAGATTATAAAGTCGAGACTTGTAAATCAATCTGACCTAGTGGAGTTCCTCCTGTGAGAAGGAGAAGAGTGGACGTAGAAGGATTACACCATCTTCATACCACTATAAACCCTTGTGTGTTTATCGCTTTCTAAACCTGTTGCACATATATCTTATATCTTTCTCATATTGCATAAAAACGATTCTGTTAAAATCATACTTGAAAAGAAAACTGGTTTTCTCAAAAAGAAACTTTATCTTAAGTTTTCGCTGCATACTGTAAAACTGAAATAGCAATCTGATCAACCATACTGCCAGCTTACTGAATCCAGAGAGTTGTTGTATTCTGACTAGAATTCAGTAAACTGCTTACAGGTCATTCACCCTCCTTTGAACCTCTGACCACTTGGGACTAACAATCTATAAATTATTTATTGCATAAAAATATATCAAACTTTACAAAAAAATAACCAAAATAATTATAAAGAGAATGAAACAATTATTATATAAGTATATAACAACGGAATCATAACAAGAATTATGCATCATTATGCATAACATATAACATCCTCAGAGTCGTTATGAAAAATTTAGACTAGCAAGAGAGTCTTAGAACCCAAAAATGACATAAATCATTGAATAAGATAAAAATATAATATGATTGTTTTCCATAAAATTCAAAAGCACAATAACGACACAATGTCATTACGAGTTACATATAACAACATAAGTTTCATTATGACAGTATACAACCAAAAAAATAATTGTTTCATCTAAAATTTGTATTCTATAATTGCATAGTAGGATTTTGTAAACACAAAAACATACCCATGTTTTTATAGTCACATAAGCATACCTTTTTCCCAAAGAAAAGTTTTTCAATGAAACTCTTACAGTGTGCCTCCTTTTTTTTAGATTGAGAACATTAATGTATCCATAAATTTACAGAAAACAATGAAAATGAGAGTGTCAAACTTAGAAATCTAAGTCAATGGGAATGATCGAATTTTAACATTGAATGGGAAGAGTGATCGAATCTGTGGAAATGACCGTGGCTTTTGGAGAGGGTTTCTTTTGGGAGATATAAAACTTGTCCATATTTATTAAAAAGCCCTCCAACTTTTTCTTATTTAAACAATTACTTTATTTTGAGTTAAAGGTTATTTAACTAAAAATTTACAAAGTTGGTCTCTTTAAATAATATTTTATGTTAATTAGGCTATTTAAATAAAAATTCCTTATTTTAATGTTTTTTATATAAAAGATATAATTGTAAAGTGATGAGATATATTCAGGAGATTTTAAATGAAATATATTTAATTGTCGGTGTATTTAGAACGTGGGTGTGTTAAAATTATGGATGCGGCTATCCACACCTCAAGAAGTACTAAACACACCCCACTTCAAATATTACTGTTCACATATGATGTGAACAGTAACACTTCAAATGGGTGTGTTTAGTAAAATAGTGGAGTGCGGATAGTCGCACCCTAAAATTATATTCATATTACAAGACAACGACATGGTGGAGAACTCTAAAGCGAGGAGTTGAAAAAGGAGGGAAAATTTGTCATAAACCCTAAAAACTCTCTTGCTCTCTCCCTTTCTCGTTTCTCTGACTAAATTTGAATGTAAACGAAAAAGAATGTTAATCGTTGATTCAAGTTCGGTTATTTGCTGGTTTGAGAAATATTGGCGTGTAAGTCTCTAATTTACAAGAGTATTTTGTTGCCTGAGTTGGTGAACACTGAACTGTCTACTGTGACTATCAAGGACCTTTTTTCCTCTTTTAAATTTCTAATGTTGGATCTAAAATGGCGCAGCTTCTTCGAAACGCTTCTTCTCTGAGGCGCTCTCTGTTTCCTCAGTTGCAGGTTTTGTTTTCCCACATTTTCCTCTTAGTTTTTCCGCCGTTGTTGTTGCTGTTATTGTTCACATTTAAAAATGGTATTAGAACATTATTAGAGTGTTTTTAATTCAGCGAAGGCATTGTTTAATTTTTATTTACTATTATTTTCTTCACTGAAAGATGCGTAAGCATGTGGTCCTTTTGCAAGTTTCATATCCTCTTTCTGCTGGAGGATGTTATTCAGTCAGACTGCTGAACTGGGAATTTAAATTTGTTTAATTCAAGTATTCTTATTCTTTTTCTTGAAAACATAAGATGAATATATACATTTTCTGGAGCGTGAAAGTGTCCCTAGTGCTTTTCTTTTCTCTTCTTTTTTCAATATTGGGTTGGAGGAATGAAATAAAGGAAGGGGATTCAGATTGGCTTGTTTTTCAGGAATCTAGGAGAGGATTATTGGAAACGGCAACTCAGCTTCACAATTTTGCCACAAATGGTACGGAAAGTTTTATGACATGTTGACTTCTTGCATTTGCCACATCTCTGTACCACCACCATTTACAGCTATACAATAATTCTTTTTCCAATTTTTGATATTCTTACCTTCAACTAATATATTAGTTTATGTCTTGAGTATGTGTGATACAATTTAAACTGACAGTGGACTGCAGCTTTTAGATATTTGAGTCACAAAGTAGATAGATTGATAGTGTTTACTTCAGTATCTCATCATGCATATAATCTGTTCCATCCTACCTTTGCTAAGGGTTTTTACAGTACCTGTTTTGATGATGAGTTTTAATTCATGGTTGCTCAGCAAGGATTATGTGTACCTTGTTACTTTTGTATCACCAGCGAGCTTTCCCTATGATTTCTGTAGTTCTCTGCTTGAATGGATTCTTTTTTGTTGCTTCTTTTGATCTTTTCAGTTATTCTTTGTTCCTTCTGTTTGAAAGCTTCTTAGGTAAGTGGACTTTACGGACTTCCATCATTGTTTAGGTAAAAGGAAAACAAAATCAGATGCAAGTGATTCTGGTGAAGAGAATTTGTCGAAGAAAGATATAGCATTGAAGCTAGCTTTGGATCAGATCACCGAATCATTTGGAAAAGGATCCATTATGTGGCTTGGTCGATCAGTCTCTCCTAGACACACTCCTATGGTGTCTACTGGATCATTTGGTTTAGATGTTGCACTGGGAGTAGGAGGACTTCCAAAGGTATATTAGAGAGTGTTAAAGAGAATATGAGTTTTGTTTTGTATGAATTGGTGCAATTTCCTATTTGCTTATGAAACATAAGACGGAATTTATGCTTTTAAAGCGGTGGTTTTAGATATTTGTCACTTTATAAACCAAATTTGTCGTGATATAAGCAATTGGTGTTTGGAAAGACGAACATGGCATAACTAAAGATTTTTAATCTTGGAAACTGAAGAATATGGTCATTTGTCCGCTATTAGAGTTCGGCTTATTTTCTGGACATCTTAATTGTTATCTACCATTGTTTATGCTTCCTTTTATATCAATCTTATCGTGATACTCCGTCATTTCGATTATGATTTTTTTTTCTTTTTTTGGAAGTTATGGGTTGATAATTAACTGCAATCTTTTTTTATTTTTATTTTTTTTGTAATTCCATATGCTTCTATGTTAGAGTATCTGTTAAAAGTTTGGTCATGCTATAATATAGTCTTTGATCTGCGTATTTATTTTGAGCTACAACATTTTGGCATTCCATCAGGGACGTGTTGTGGAGATATATGGTCCAGAAGCTTCTGGGAAAACAACTCTTGCTTTGCATGTGATTGCCGAGGCACAAAAACAAGGAGGTTAGTCATTTTGTCTATTTACTACTAATATGTGGCTAGTTTCTTGACCAATATTGTTCACAATCCTATACCTTGCCCAACATGTTGATTATCTTTTTTGTCTGCATCAGAGTGTATTATTTCGTACACTGATTCTCTCGATTATATTCAGTAAATTTTTGGTGGTCAGTGATCTCTTTCACATTTTAATCCATGAACCAAGATATGCTACTTTTCCTTTCAGTTGTTTCCTTATCTTGAAGAGATGTCTGATGCAAGTTGTACAGCATAAAGATTATATGTCATAAACTTGTTTTAAATCTTTAGCTGTAGCTGGATCCACTGGATGCTGGTAAGCTGGGTTGAATGGAGATGTGAAATATGAAGTAAATGGAAGTAAGGAAAATAGAAGGTGTCCCTCCCTGGACTTCAATAAAAAAGTACAAATGAAATGATTTTCCAATATAATCCTTATATCTTTAGACATCGACTTCACCATGAGTGGAGCTCTCTAGTTGATCCGAGCCAATAGGCTGTCTAGATATTAAAATCTCACCATATCTACATCTTATGAGGTTATCATATTCAGGTATAAAAGCTGGCTTGACTACATTTGTTTTGTATGCATTTGTAGCTACATTTGTTTTTCTAAGTTGGCAGTCTACACATAAAAATCTCAATTTATGTATTATAAGAACTATCCACATAATTGTGTGATGAAAAAATTAATTTGAGTTTTTTATACATTTAATTTGGTGTTAAGAATTTAGAAAATCATGTGAGATTTGTGTATTGAACATAGCTATTTTTTTAAAAAAATAAAATAAAAATCCTAATGCTAATTTTATTTACTTGTTATTTAGTATTTTTGTTTGATATTATATGTTACAAGCCAAATACAAGTATTTGTGCAAAGCACGGATGCATGCTTTCAATAGAAGAGTTGATAAGTAATATGCATTTTGTTTTCACGTTTACATTTATAGTTTCTGGTGAGTATAAAGAACTTAAGTTTTATGAACTTATTTAGAAAATAATTTTTAGCATGATCCATACTAGTGTACCAACAAAGTCTTTGCCCTAACACACCTAAGAGAAAATATTATGTTCAATGTTCCATTTTACGTACCACGACATGTAAAGCCCCGTGTTCCAGGTAACTAAGGTTACCACTATAGAATCTATAGGATTTATAAAAAGAATGAAAAAAAAGTTCAGGTGACTTGGCTAGTTATATGCTTAAAAATAATAGTTGTATAGTAGTATAAGAGTAGAAAGGATTGAATATTGTACATTCATTAAGCTAAAAGAACCCACATATTTATGATGGGAGAAAGGACAAGGTTACAATCAATACCAAAAATAAAGATCTGCCTACTATACTAGAAAGATATCGATCAACCTATAGAAGGAATATACAGTATTCTCAACAATAACTAAGCTTCATTTATCAAGAATACTAATTCATGCAAGAAAGAAAAACTGAAAGAGGTAAAGCATGGTAAAGGCCCCTGTTAGGCAAGATATAACTATTAGTAGCATTACATGGAATTTATGATGCGCTCATCACACACTCACGTACACATGTGCGCACACACACATATTTGTGTTTGCATGCATACATCTAATATTGTTGGAAGTTTTCTTTAATACAATCAATTAGATGTTCTCTCCTTAGCAAATTCCTTGAAAATTCTAGGAATCTCAATATATTCTTTCCTAAGTAACAAATCAGAATGATGTGTATTGGAAAGTGCATATGCAATTCTATATGTAATAGAATATGGTCTATTACCTTCTTTCATTAGATCTGTTCTTTTAAAATCTTGATGAAGGGTTAAGACTCGACTAAAATCTTGGCCAATTAGGTTGTATGCAATCCTAGGATGAATGTTAAACATGAGTTTGCCAACATACAGATTACCTACCATTGTACCAAGACAACCATATCTTAAGTTATTAATTCTTCTATCCATTATTGATATATGAATTTCTGAATCAATACCTTCTTTGAAAGTAGCTTTGATTACTAATTCAATGGTTCCAATAATTAACGGTCATGTCACACTTCTTAATACCGGTGACTCTCTCTCTAGAGCTTTTCTTTTGAACATCCTGATTGTCAAAAACCAAATGTTGTTTTTTTGTTTTTGGTTTAAATGGACGGAACTTGCCACCTCTCACAACCCAAAAACACTCTAGGTCGCCTACCATTGTCCATTCCGTCTGAGCGTTTCACTAACATCACCATATTAAGCCTACGTACAACTCCTCTTACACAATCCACCAACGAACTACGATACTCAAAAAGTAAATTGGTGGTAAACTCAACTGTAATCTATTTGCTCATACATTTGATCCATCTCTTAAAATCTCATCTCATTTTCATCCATGAGATTTATCACACTTAGTTATGTGGATTTCGAACCGTTTTCCTATTGAATAATGAAAATATAACATACTAAACATATTGTTCAATGAGAAAAAGAAAAAAAAAACTTAAAAAATGCTATTGTACGATTGAACATTTCAACAAATGTTCGATCTATAGGCTGAATAGATCTTCTAGTGTTCGCCTACCCATGTTCGAACACTAAGCAATATGTTTGACTATTCTTAGTCGAACATTCTTCAAGTTGGTCGACCTCGACTGTCGAACATAATATGTATTTGTCGGCTGCCAAAATCGAACATCCTTTAATACGTTCGACTACTTCAGGTCGAACAATCTTTGAAACGTTCGGTCTGGAGTGATCGAACGGGTCTATTCCAATGGGATTTTGTACTTTCAACGCCAAAACTTGATTTTTTTTACTACACTACTTAAAACTATAAAAAAAGTGTGAGAAATCTTACACTGCTCGTTTGAAATGTATTTTCCCGTTCCATTGACGTTTCTTTTGAGAATATTGCTTGCGTGATATTGTTAAGGTTTCAAGTTTTGGTGGGTTTGTGGTATGAAGAAGAAGTTGAATGGTGCTAATAAGGGAATGAGGTGTGCTTAGAATTTATGGGATGTCCTTAATCCCTCGTAAAAGTACATGAGGTGTGGTCAAGGGGTATTCTAGATATTTAATATATAATTACTTTTCATTTAATTAACTATGAGGTGTGCTTAGAATTGCTTGGGGTGTGGATAGTCCCACCCAAATTTTAATTCTTATTATTTATTTATTTTTATTTAAACGGTCCCTCCCACGAGAAATCTTAATTCTTATTATTTATTTTTTTATTATATTTGAAATAACAATTTAGAATTTTACACTCTCATCATAATTCTTGAAGCAACATCATTGTAGAGCCCCGTCCATTCATGGGGATAATGTTAATGTTTTAGAACTTTTAATTTGATAGTCATATTGATAAATTCGGTCATTCAAACCCCACATTTTTTATTTTGAGCAATAAAAAACCTTAAAATAATGGCACAATTGATAAATAGCCCTGATTTCGTTAAATCTCATCGGGATTGCTCAAATAAAGCACATTCTTAATCACATTGACTTCGATTAGGTTAGAAAAGAAGTAACTAACCTTGGTGCATATGCATTTCATCGTTTTTTGTTGTTGCAATCTGTTGTGGCTTGTTGTGCACATGTGCCACTAATTTGAGTGTTTGCTTTATGGCATGTTCAAATCCAAGAAAAGAGTGTTAGGGATTATAGGTATGATACTGATAGTGATTCTGGAGACTAAATTGTTTTGAGAGGATGATTCATTGTTCGTCGTCCATTAGGTAAACCACTTGTATGTATCCCTATCCTTGTATGCCCCTCTAAGTGATTGTGCTTGAAGAGATGATCTAGTTGAAGATCTGCACAATCATGTTGATCTCATATCCTTTTATAATCCTTATAATTATTTTATATGTCTCTTTTTCATGATAGTGAAGTTGGCTTTTGTTACATAAAAAAGCGGTGATGAGTTTTATAATTTCCTCCAAGGATTGGTCTACCTAAGATCCTTTTGATATAAGTGGCATTTTTTCTTGCATTTTTTAAGCTTACTTTTTTGATGCAAATACTATGAATCTATGTTTTGTATTTATAAATGCTGTGATTCTTGGTGGAAATTTCATGATGCTGCATTTTTTACTGGCAAACAAAGTAAGAGTACTGTGTTTATTTCACACATTGTCATCATTTGTCAAAGCAATGATACTACTGAGAAACAATCACAAATGGTTGATGTTTATGACAGCAGCAATGTAAAATGCTTGCAACAATGCAGCTAAAATATAAATTAAAATGGTGTGATTCTTATTTCCCTCTCCCCTTCAAATCTCCTTTTAATTTTTCTCTCTTGCTCCCTTAACTTTTCAGTCAAAAATGTTTTTTGGGTTATCTTCACTGATGGAATTAAAGAGTCGATGAGTTAATGTAAGAAAATGAATAGGTGGTTGTGTTATAAAAGGGAAGCAAACATAACAAGTGATTTAAAAGTGATCTCTCCAGCAAGTCATCCCCTCAACTTATGCTAATCTCAATGAGGGTGTTAATTTAAAGTTTAAGAGCATCCACATCAATTTTGTTAATAACATCCACCTCACATGCCACCTACCCAATCTAAAACCATCATCTTTTTTAAAACTCACCCTTACATCAATTAAAATCAAAAGCATAACGTGTGTTCTCTCTCCTCTCTTTTCTCTATCTTCTCTCCTCTCTACCCTCTCTATCTCTCACACACACTGAGTGTTTTTGGTGTTTATCATGAGAAACATACACTAGTAACACCACTAAAACACACACACACCTTAAAATACACCCACCCACATTAATTAACACACTTTTGTTTTTGTTATTCACATCCACTAAAACATCCAATATGGATGCTCTAATACCTAACTGTATAATAGGTAAGATGTTACTTCCACTCTATTAGAGATCCCATAATCATGTTGATCAGGCCCTAATCTTATTCTAATCAGAGATCCCCAAAATCCTGCTAAGTTAACCCCTTGCTTTCTCTTCTGACAAGAATAGACTATCCAATGTCTAAGTCCCTACTTTCTGATCTCTCTCTCTCTTAATTAAGACTCGTTTGATATGGATTATAGGAAATAGGGTGATTAATTAACTTGGGATATGTTTTCTAGGAAATAGGGTGATTAAGTAATTTGATATATCTAATTTAAGTGTTTGCTAGAGTGATGTATTTTGTAGGATACAAATGTAAAAGGTCAAAATTGTCCTTTCAAATTGAAACTAAAATTTGGATTTAGGGCTTTTTTATCTCACCCATTTTTTCTTCTCATCTTTCCACTACTTTTTCACATAAGAAAAATAGAGTTTTTTTCTCTCCAATCCTCCTTCTCCACTTCATTCTACTATGGAGGTTGTGGTAGCAGAGTTGCGGTGGTGGAGGCGGCGCTATTGCAGGCGGGTGGGCAGAGGTTTGGTGCAAATCATTGAAACTTAGTAGAAAATAGAACAAGAACCTCATGATGCTGAATTGAAATCATTTACTTGACTATACGTAAAAAGGATGATACTTTGCTCTCATTCCTTGCTAATTGTTATTGTTGCTTGCATTTGGTTCTAATTTTAGTGTGTTATACAAATTTATGTGACCAATATGTTAGAAGGTGCCAAGGAGCATATCCTAAGGATTTTTGTTCATTTTGTTTATAATAATTCTATCAACGTATATGGACTATTGATATTATACCAGTTGCATTTTCCTAACAGAAATATTTACATGATCTCTTCAAATTTTCTTGTTCTGGGACTACCTGACGAATTGAATTTGTTGATTTGATAAACCTATCTTATAATCTGAAAATTATGGAACTTTTGTGTCAAGCTCCACGATCATCCTAGATTTTAAGTGGATAACATGCAAGCCCACATAAAAAGAAAAACAAAGAAAAAAGTAGTGAACCTCAGGACTGCTAGTGTCAATTACCAATGGTGTATTTATAAAAGGAAAAATCTTACCCAACATTCTTAATGCGAAATCACTGAATTTTGTGATAATTCAGGAGCGATAAGATCGCACAAAATAGCAGAGGGATATTGAAGAAGGAATCTGCGAAGGTGTCAGACCTAGACCGGCAAATAGAGCAGCTAAAAAGATATGAACTGCTCACACAAGCTGAAGTAAAGGCTCCATGGAAATCCTCGTTGAGGAGAGCAATGTTCAGTGCGTAGATTCCCTGTCACTGTAAGTATAGAACCAAGAATTCGATTCATTGTTTCTATCTTTTCCTTTTGAGTTAGTTTGGGTTTCAATAGTGTCTGCTTAATTAGGGGCTTTGCAGCGAGCAATGGTCGATATGAATCACAAGATGTTCGATTTTGTTTTTTTCCGGGGTGGTGCTTGTGCTAGTGCTGGTGGCTGTGTTATTTGATGACCTAGTTTTAAGTTTCTATCTGAAAATTGTGTGTTTGTGTTGTTTCTTTATTTTTTTGCACTACACCATTTCTTTATTTTTTTGCATTAGCTGTATAACCAGTAACTGTAGTGAAAAAGGATCTGATTTTAAGTAGGGAACCAACATAAGATTATTGTAAATTGATCAAGAGAAGTTGGATTATAGTTAAATTACTTCCTTTTATGCTGTGTGAAGTGCTCAAAAAATCAAGAGCACCGCAAGACCAAATGAATAACAATTTGATTCAAGAACAACCCAATTGAATGATGAAACACCTTCCCATGATTGGCTTCACTGAGAGCTGAAAACTGTTGGGGTGTGCCTAGTATAGCTACGTTGATGCTCAAGTCAGTGAGCTATTTAATCTAGATGAATTTTTAGAAAAACAGACTACTTTAGAGTGTGTAGAGTATGGTTGGGTTGGTTTGGTATATTTGGAAGATTAGAAATTAAATGAGTTTTAAGGGATGGATGGTTGATTTCACCAAGGTGGTTGAGGAGATAAAGATTAGGATATGGTCTTGGGTATCCTTAAAGGAAAAAATACTTAAGTGATGTACCTATTGCGAGTTGGCTAGTAGATCCTAGAGCATGTATTGAAGGGTGAAATCCTTGTGAGTTCTGTACAATTTGTATGATGTAAGGGTTGGAGTACCCCTTGTACCCCATGGATTAATGGAACTTTTCCTTTTACTGATAAAAAAAAAAAAAAAAAAAAGAGTGTAGAGTATGGACTCAGTGAAGAAGTCCACATCTTCTTTCACCTTTATAATATGTGTAGACTCTTTTACCTGGGGTTTAAGTGGATATTTCTCTTGACAATTGGCATAACTGCCTAATATGACACATCAGCAGGCCAAAATATATGTTGTGGTCAGATTCTTTATTGTGATAACAGTTCAAAGCTTCTATTTTTTCCAAGCATATTGGATGGCCAAAGCATTAATTTCAGATCTGTGTTATTTCTTGCTAACTGCACAAATTAGGTGGGATAGGTAGAACTGATCAGAATCCATACCTGTTTCAGGTACTTAACAGCTCAAGTTATGTAACTAAGCTAGCTCCGAGTTGGAGTGTCTGAATTCAATAGGCTGAGCAGCGCTTCTTTTAAATTGTTGACATCAAACCCATCATAGAGTTTCATGGTTTTAATTACATGTCTTCCTAGTCTTCAACACAAGAAAGGGAATTTTTTTATCTAATCCCCTTTCCTGTGTTTAAAGAGTAAGTTCCCAGTCCATCCAAAATCCTAGGTGAAATACCATCATCAAGGGATAGAGAGGAGGTTCCTCAGAGATTGAATCCACTTTAAGTTCAGCAAGACAGAGCTTAAGCTAGATCAGGCCCTATCCACACCACATCACTATTATCATTTGTTGCTTCAGAAGTGAGTGGAAGGGATAGAAAGCTGGAATTCATCAGCAGGCTCCTGTTCATAATGTTTTACAGGGGCCAGGGGTTTAAAAAAAAAATCAAGTTTGATTGTAATTACTGGGAAAAATTGAGTTTAATTATCTAAAGTATGAATACACAAAATAATCTCATTTTCATTAGTAGTGACAATCAGGCTTATGACTAGAACTTCTATCATTAATACTAACCTCCCAGTTGAGACATATATTTACAAATAACATTACCTCAGGTAAAATCTAGCCTGTTGTGATTTTTAGTGCACTGCTCAAATAAATATTGTGTTTCTTCAAATAAATATTGGTCTGGTTATGTAAAAATTTAAGTGGATAACATAATATTCCATCCTTTATGGTTGTTTTTTGTAGGTTGTTGAGGGCTGGGATAGGACCTAAATGGAAAGGAGTTCAAGCAGTAACCAAATGACAAAACTTCTTCATTTGAGCTTTTGACACCCATATTGGTTGCTTTTATTTTGAAATTCATCTTTTTAGCTTTCTTTTTGTCTTTATTTGACCCCAAGAATGGATTGGATCAAAATGACTTTCCTGTCGAAGACCTCTGTGTCCGTAAACATTTCTGACCGCACGGAATCTCCATAGCCAATTTTCCAATTTTGATAGAAGGTGCTGCCTTTGGTACTACTCTTATTTTACATAATCCAGGAACTTCCATAACGTTGGCGTGATTCAGTTTGAGCAACGGCTCCATAAGAACCATAAATAGAAAGGCGTGAAATATTAGTTGTTACTGCACAACTAGAGATGTCCTTAAAGAATAAAATGGAAAGTTAATAGAGCTGACAACTAATGATAACCATTTTGATTATGATTTACTTCCCTTCACACATGAGCTTCAAATGCTTTTATTTGCTGGAATCCTATAGGCTATGAATGCTAATACAATGATATTTTTACTAGTAGGATCACGTATGCTAAAAGATTGGGCTATGAAGTTTCGTTAGTCGATTGAAATCAGGTTTAAGGTCAAATAAAGCCAAAAGAAATTATTTTCCAATTTTGAGGAAGTGTTTATATTTATCTCCTAATTTTCAAAATTAGATCATCATACTTGAATAATAAAAATGATTCATGTTAAGCTTTTCCTCATTTTAGTTTGTAACTTGTCTTTGAATTTGCAATTCTGATGCAAATCACCAAGTGTGGGTGATCTTATCTAATGAATTCCAATGGCTTTCAAATGTAAATATATTTGTTGAATTCTTCATTGCTATTATTGCTCAAAAATAAGATTTTCAGCTCCAGTTGCATTCAATGTGAAAATTGTTTACTTTATTGCATGGGCAAGACTTGGAAATACTCAGTTATTGATTGGAGGCTTGGCTAGATTTAAATGTTAATGTTTAGATTCTTGTCTTTTCCTCAAGTAGCGGAGAAATCTGTGCTGTTACAAGATGATTACACAATCAACTTTACTATTTTGGATCCATAATATCGTCTTTAGGGCAAAATACACTAAACAAATTTCTTGTCTTTGGCACGGATTCAGATAAATTGATTAATCAAAGATTGGAAGTAGATAATACTATTGCAAATAATTACTTGTCCTTGCATGGTAGATTAGTGTCATGGATCTTGTCTTGGTCCAATACATTATATTGTAAAGAGATATATAGTTTATCTTTGTTTGACCAGTATTGTCCGAGAACTGTTAATGTTGAAATTATGTGTAATGTGTTGAAAAGATCGTTTGGTAGATTATGTGTTGAAATTTTTGTGCAGAAATTATTACAATAAGTTCTTGCCTTGCCATCACATATTTTATATGATTGTACATAAAGTATTTTTGTATTGATCATACTCTTGACCAATTTTGCAGAAGTATAAGGATTGTTTAGCTACTACTAGCCAGGCAAATGAGGGTGCTACTATGTAAAAGACAAATGTGTACAAACAAGATATCCAGCAAGTTGGTTGCAAAGACAAAGAAGCAGCAAGTTATGGCATCGGCCATTGGCAGTGAAGGAGCAGCATATGTTACGAGAGTCTCTTGCACCTCGACTGGGGATATTGAGGCATTGAGGAGGCATATTGAGGAGCAAGTACAAGATCAGGTATGGGCTGATGAATTAACAATTTATGACTTTTCCCAAGTAGACATTAAAACTTCTTGATTTATGCATATGTGTTGGTGCAAATTTTGGATGCTTTTATATTGCTACAAATCATGCAACACTAAACATATGCATATGTATATCACCACGTTTGCATTGATGTGCATATTTTGGATATGCTGGGTTGTTTTAGAAAAGCTTTTAATTGTATTACAGGGTAGTAACTGATTAGATCAAATCACCAAAAAAAAAAAAAAGGTATAAATATATTGCTAAAGAAAAAATTCCTTTGCTAAATCGA
Source organism: Scutellaria minor (assembly GCA_954870855.1). Classification (NCBI taxonomy): domain Eukaryota; kingdom Viridiplantae; phylum Streptophyta; class Magnoliopsida; order Lamiales; family Lamiaceae; genus Scutellaria; species Scutellaria minor. The sequence goes on from OX940731.1 coordinate 5,837,086, forward strand.
TATTAAGTTGATGGATTATCTGTCATTAAAGGAAAAATAATCTTACATATTAGAATAAATAAATAATGTCATTGCTATAAAAACAAAAATGTAAAAAAAAATAAGAACATTTATATCACAAGTTTGATTGTTGGTTATATTTGTTTGTAGGAAAAGAGAAAAAAACAAGTGAGCTAGATAAATAGATAACGAATGGTATTAGTTTCTATAACAATAATTTTAAATAATATCATGACATTGCATTTTACTTTGATCAAAAGATAGTTAAGTTTTAAACTTTTTCAATAATCCACTTTGTATTCATCGAGGTTTTGAGCACGTGAAATCAGTAAGTTTTATCAAAATCTAGTGAGAAATATTCTCTGACTATCAAGCGAGAGAACAATATGTTTACTTCAACCATAAATTTATATAAAAAATTAAGTTTTAATTCTAATTATACTTTTAATTAACATAAAGTTTGGTAATTTCCTTAATCATTCATAAAATAATGTTAAGTATTTAAATATTTTTTCTTAATAATTTATTAAATACTTTGAAGTATTTTAAATACTACAATAAAATACTTTAAAAAAAAGTTAAAGTATTTTATAATGTATTTTAGAAATACCATCACAGTTTTTAAAATGTACACTTAAATTACCATATAAAGTCCCGGATTTAGTTAAATGAATTAATCATGTGCAAGACACTAAATATACTTACTGGTTATTAAAATTCAGCATTGAAAGCACATACTATAATCAACTGCTTTGAGGTACGGTGGATATTGTCTTTTTAGGATTGTTTTTAATTAATTTGTTATGAATAATATTTGGATCTGACTTGAGTAGTTTGCAACTTCATTATATTTTTTATAATATCAAAAAAAAAAAAAAAAAGATTGTCAATCAATGTGCATTTATTACTTCTTCGTAGTAATGTGACGCGATAAAAATAATATTCGAGTAGTAATAATTAGTTTAATTTATTTCCATCACTGGATCATTTATTTCAAAATTTTGTTTGACGTTTGAATATTAATGATACAATATTATTTATTTAAAATGGACATTTTGTTCTATTTACTTTTTGTTTTTATTATCGAAGCAACCTAATTTATATAATAAAAGAAAATATATAATAAAACGGAAAGTGAAGAGTAAAAAGGAAAGGCAAGAGGTTCAAAGAGCAAAATCATCCTGTACACCATCACAAAAACCCTTTGTTCTTAATTATCAATTTCCCCATTTGAACTTAAGAATTAGGATGACCGAAATTCCAGACGAGCTGATCATTGAAATTCTCTTGTTGTTGCCTGTGGTGTCTCTTATGCGATTCAGGTGTGTTTCAACAAAATGGCGCGATTTGATTGATAGCTATGCTTTCGCTAAATCGCACCAGAAACGCTCAAATAAATTACATTTAATGATGATCTTTTGTAGAGTAACTGGTGCTTATTATGTTGACTTCAATTCAATTTGCAATGTTAGTCCCCTGCCGATTTTGAATCAAATAACTAGACCTTGGCCTAGGTTTGTGTACATGAGTGATTATTTTTGTGTGTTGGGAATCTGTAATGGCTTGTTGTGCATAAATGTGCCTGATTCGGGAATTCTCTTGTGGAATCCGTCAACAAGAAAGCATGTGCATGTCCAACTTTCCCAAGAGGTGAGTAAAGTTGTGCCTTGGTGTTGGGGTTTTGGGTATGATAGCGATCTTGATGATTACAAAGTGGTATATATAGCATATTTGGGATCAAGGAATGATGATGATTTCATTGCCTCTGCCTCTGCTGTATGGGTTTACAGCCACAGATCCGGTTTATGGAAGAACATTGGCGATTTCCCTGCTCACATTCTTGAATTGCATCTTTTTGACTATCAAAGTATTATCATGCAGCCTGGTGTGTTTGTTGGTGGTGCATTACATTGGGATCTGCATCCATGCTATGACACTAACGATTTAATTCTTGCTCTCAATGTAGCAAAGTTGGAATTCTATTTAGTGCCTCATCCAGAATTTAGGTGCAAAGGGGTGTTTCTGAATTTAGGGGTGCTTGATGGATGCCTTTACGCAATTGCTGATGATTATGATGCTCATGGTTTTGATTTGTGGGTCATGAAAGAATATGGAGTGAAGGAGTCTTGGACAAAGTTGATTTCATGCAGTGGCTATAACACCGGATTGACACCCTTATCGTTCACTAATAATGGCAATGAATTGGTTTTTGTTACTTCAACTAATGAAATAATCCGCTATGAATTTGCAACAAGAACATTTAAGGGAATGCTGTATTGCTCGTCGCCAGCATTAGGTGAACCTCGGCTTTATATCCCTACCCTTGTGTTCCCTCAAAGTGATGCTGGTGCTTCTGATGGCATTCCAATTGAAGAAATGGCCCCATAATCTTGTTGATGCCATCTCTTTCTATGGTCCTCGTGATCACTTTATCTATCTCGTTATCAAGAGTGAAGTTGACTTTTACATAAATTAGTGGTTATGAGTGTTGTTATTTTCTTCTAATGACTGGTGTAGTTGTGAATCATTTCGAGGTTATCGACATTTCTGTCTTTCATGTTTTAGGTTTACCTTCTGTCAACTCAGACCTATGATGTTGTGTATTGTACTTTTAAATTTAATGTTTCTGGTTGGATATTTCATGTTGCTATGTTTTGATTGATCAAATGTTATTCTGACCCATTGTGATCATTTGTGAAAACTAAGATGCTGCTTAGAAATAATCATAAATGGCTGGTGTCTCTGACAGATAGTATGTGGTATATTTTTGCTGATTAGCTCCCAAATTTGGGCATTGAGCTTAGGTCGTTGATTCGTTTTCTATGCTTCTATCATGCATCTATGATCGAGATTTGGTTACTACACTACCTGGTGTGGTTAAATCGAATATAAGCAGAGAGCCTAACTGCTTATATACGATTGAATTTGCATCTCGTGTTCTTCTCTGTCTCTATTTGCTCTTTCTTCTAGTTTGGCCAACTTTAAACTTTCAAGTGGATTCGATCTTTAAAGGGTGTGGTACCAAGGTTGAGAAATCCTGCACTCATATTAGATAAGAGTTTACAAAGAATGAGTGTCCAGATGAGTAGAGTTGTGCTATATGATATTTACAGTGGTGATTAGTCTTCCTGGGATGCATTTTGAAATATTAGGCATTTTCTATTGCATGTGGCTCTTTATTATTTTTGTGAATGCAGATAGAATGATAAAGGTTGATTATTCACCTAAATGAGAGTACAAATAGTTACTAGTTCTTGTGTATGTCCAGATTCCACAATCCCAACATCAAGTTCAATTTATGCCTTGGTCTCTGGGTTTTGGATTTGAGCATGATTCTAGTCACTTTAAAGTGGTTATTGTAGCATATTTGGTCTTCATTCTCAATGTTTTGATTTGTGTGAAATGAAGAATATGGAGTGATGTAGTCTTGGGACTAATTTGATTATATGTACTGATTAGCATACACTGAAATTGCAAGGAATTGGCTATTGTTTATCATCATAAACATAAGAATGAAAGTGGTATGATTTTAATATGAGATTCAGCTAGCTCTAAATTTGAAATATATGTGTTAAATATGTTGTCTATTTATCTTTCTCTAAATTAGTTGTTATCTACATGTAACACACCAAACCAAAAGACAAGATTTTGAATAATTATTTTAGGATTAGTTTGTTAACTTCGAGATTAGAGTTTCATTTTATTCAATGGCGACACAGATATTGATTCAAGTATAAAACTGAGTTTAGAAATATACATATAACTTTTTTTTCTAATAATAAAAGAGATCCAAAATTAATTATTTCAACACAAAATAAACACTAAGAAATATATAGAACACGATATATTATATATGAAGTTAGAGTCCTATGGTGGCACATAAAATTTATGAGCTCTCTCTTATGAGCTTTATTTGTAAATTAAATATTATATTGTAAAAATAATTTAATAGTATATTTAAGCGTGTATTCATTTAATTCATATTTTAATAACATATTAAACGTTATAAGAACAATGAAGTATAAAAATACATTTGGATTCTCAAGAAAAAAAAATCATATTATTTTATAATGACTTCATAGATAGGAGAGTTAGCTGGGACTCTCTAATGGTGACATGTAGAATTTGTAGATTTCATGGAGTGATCATGTGTCACCAATAAATTAAATATTATATATTTTTAAAACTATTTAAGAATATTTTGAAGAGCATACAAAATAGTTAATATTTCATAGTAAATTTATGGGAATGTTTATGAGTGTATTCATTCAATTCATATTTTTATATTATATTCCTTCTTAAAATAATATTCAAGCAAATTAAAAATAAATAAATAACCTCTGAAAATATTTAATTATGAGAATGATTAAACACTGATTGATTTTGAAAAATATATAAAGATTCAGAAAGCCAAATCATAATAAAAGAAAATTAATTAATTTATGATTTTATTGCCAACAAAAGGTACAAAAAAATATTAAAGAAAAAGACTAAAGAACTATCAAAATCTTGATAAGATACAATGAATAGTGTATAAAAAGTCTATAAATGGTTTTAAAAAATAAGTCCAAATATTATTACATTGGTTCTGATCTACTGTGATGAATAACTTCATCTATAAATGATAGGTGTCAAGGCCATGCGCAATAAGGTGAAGAGTTGACTAAAAGGCCATACGTAAGATGTTTTAACATTTTGCTTTTTACTCTATCCCCTCGCCCAACTATAATTAATGTAATTATAACACTTGATGAGGGGGAGAGTTTTTTTTTTTTTTTTAAATATATAATGAAGTGAGATGAAGAATTTCTTCATCAGATCAGATCAGATCGCAGACTCATTAGTTGGATGAGATATAAATTGAGAAATATGTTCAAGAAATATGTTGAAATGACAAATATCTATAGTGTATGATTTAAACCCGTGTTGTAAAAATATTTCTTCCCACATCAATATAGGCTTTACCAACTCGACTATATCTTGGAATATGTAATTATATGTTACTTGTATGTATACTAGTCTGGTTGCAAAATTGTTTAGAAATGTAATTATAATATATTGAATTTAATTGAATAACTCATACATATTTAAAATATGGGAATTAAAAATTACAATATATAATTTAATTAGTAATAAGCCTACTATAAATTATTTTAGTTATGTAGTAAGTGTTTGCGAAAATCTTCACTTCACTTTTTTATTGATATTTTATACATTCAATTAAAGAAAACAAACAAATATTTATATTTTCTCTATAACCTGAAATATATGTATAATTAATTACTTTTTCATAATTTAGCTCAACACATTTGCAAGAAAATAACAATGAGAACAAGGCAACAAGCGATCCGTAATTTAATAAATGCAGAAGTTTATATATGAAGGCCTCATAAAAGTACAAATAATTTGACAATTCCTAAAGATAGAAAAAATCAAAAATTAATATGAATCAAAATATTTTACAAATTACAAATGAAAAACTAAATGTAAATAAAGAATAAATTAATGTAAAAACCACCAACAATTTAATATCAACTATTTAATAGCATATAAAATAGTTATTATAATAGTAAATTTATGGGAATATTTATGAGTGTATTCATTCAATTCTCTTTTTATATTTTATTACATTCCTTCTTAAAATAGTATTCAAGAAAATTAAAAATAAATAAAAACCTCTGAAAATTTAAATTATGAGGACTAAATACTGCTGATTTTAATATATAAAGATTCAGGAAGCCATATCACAATAAAGGAAAATTAATTTATTTATGATTTATTGCCAACAAAAAATTATAAAAAAACATAAAAGAAAAAAACTAAAAACCTATCAAAATTTCAATAAGATAACAATTAATTTAGTGTATAAAGAGTTCAAATATTATTACATGGGATTCTGATCTACTTTAATGAATAACTTTTATACATAGATGATAGGTGTCAAGGCCCATACACAGTAAGGTGAAAAGTGGCACATAATAATGAACTAAGATGTTAACACGTTTTATATTTTATTTATATTTTAAGGACAACTCATACTTGCTTTGACAAAAAATAAATTTAAAAAAAAAAAAAAAAACTGATGTTAAAGCGAGGGACTCTATCCGCTCGCCAACTATAATTAATGTAATTGTATCTTACCAGTTAGCAGTATGTATGTGAATATATAAATATATATATTATAGTATAGGGCACATGAAATATATGAGATTAAAAAAATTAATTTAATTTAGTAAAATTAGAAAAGAAATAATTATTATTTATATAAGAAAATAAATAAATATATATATATGATTTTATGCAATACACATAATCGAATTTAGCATTAAATATAACACAATTTGATTGATATATTATCTAATTCTTAAAATATATATTGCATTATAAAAGAATATTAATAATTTTTTATTTATAATTTAGATATTTTTTAATTCTTATATTAGTATAACTTTTACGTTATATTAGTATGATTTTATGCACAAATATGATAACCTTTATGTAATACTATAACTAAAAAAAACAATATTTTCAATGCAATTTGTATCAACATATTTTTATGTGATACTTATACTTTTATGTGATATTATTTATATCTTTATATCAACATAATCATACATTTATGTAACTTATACTTTTATACTAACTTAAAAATTATTATACTATTATAACATAAAAGTTGACCTAATATAATATAGATGTTTAAATAATGTATTACATATTTGTGTAATATAATGTAAATATATAAATATCATAACATAAATGTATAAATGTTATAACTAAAATGTAAATATTTGTTAGAACATGAAAATGCGGGAGAATGTGTGATCACACACACTTGAGCGTGTTAGGCGCGTGGCAACGCATGCCAACACGTGAAAGATGGTTTTGAGACAGGTTAATTCGGATTACATGAATTTATAATTTGTTGGAAAATAAACAGTTAGGTGTATTGAAAAGATGCATAATTACGGGGTTAAGTCGAGACAAGAGCTAGACTCTTTCTCCGTAAGACGATATTGCCCCGTATCCAAGTGTTCACGGTTAACGACAATCGTCCCTAAGATACAAAGACTTCGAGCTTAAGGATTATAGCACAACAACTCAAAAGCTATTGGCGAACTTACTCGATACTCGTATCCAAGTGCTCACGGTTAACGACAATCATCCCCAAGATACAATGACTTCGAGCTTAAGGATTATAGCACAACAACCCAAAAGCTATCGGCGAACTTACTCGATACTCGTATCCAAGTGCTCACGGTTAACGGCAATCGTCCCCAAGATACAATGACTTCGAGCTTAAGAATTATAGCACAACAACTCAAAAGCTATCGGCGAACTTACTCGGTACTCGAGACTTTCTTAATATTGACTATTGTCGATTAACGACAATCGTCTCCAAGATACAACGACTTCGAGCTTAAGGATTATAGTACAACAACCCACTATCAGCGAACTTACTCGATATTCGAGACTTTCTTAATATTGACTATTGTCGATTAACGACAATCGTCTTTAAGATACAACGACTTCGAGCTTAAGGATTATAGCACAACAACCCAAAAGCTATCGGCGAACTTACTCGATACTCGAGACTTTCTTAATATCCCCAAGATACAACGACTTCGAGCTTAAGGATTATATCATAACAACCCAAAAGCTATCGGCGAACTTACTCAATGCTCGAGACTTTCTTAATATTATAGCACAACAACCCAAAAGCTATCGGCGAACTTACTCGATACTCGAGACTTTCTTAATATTGACTAAGGATTATAGTACAACAACCCACTATCGGCGAACTTACTCGATACTCGAGACTTTCTTAATATTGACTATTGTCGATTAATGGCAATCGTCCCTAAGATACAACGACTTCGAGCTTAAGGATTATAGCACAACAACCCAAAAGCTATCGGCGAACTTACTCGATACTTGAGACTTTCTTAATATCCCCAAGATACAACGACTTTGAGCTTAAGGATTATATCACAATAACCCAAAAGCTATCGGCGAACTTACTTAATGCTCGAGACTTTCTTAATATTATAGCACAACAACTCAAAAACTATTGATGAACTTACTCGATACTCGAGACTTTCTTAATATTGACTATTGTGAAAAATGCGTGATTTTCTTAATGCATGTCTGAATTTTGAATGAAGAAATGAAATGAGCATCCATTCTGAATGAAGAAATGAAATGATACGCCCTTTCATATAGAAGTCTTGGGACTTTCTTTTCAAAATGAAGAGGGGAATGAGGTCTACAATGGGGAAAAAAAGGAATCCAAATCTTTGGAACATGTCCCAGCATGGGAGGTAAGTCGATCATGAGACTTTTCAATGACCAGAAGAGGGAGTCCTACTATCACGAGGGACTTTTCTTGTGAAGCAAGGAAAGCTGTCTAATCGTTCTAAGCCAGTTGTTGAAGTGAGTTAAGGTCTTTCCGAGTTTGGGTCTTCTTTCATCTGGAAGAATTGGTCCTCTCCTTGCTATTGTTCTTTCAAATAGTTTTCCCATTATATTCTAAAGAGCAAAAGAAATATGCATCGATTTCAAACAAACCCGAGGAGGAATATCCGATGCCAATCGAAAATGGCACAATGAAATGAGCATGCATTCTAAATGAAGAAATGAAATGAGGGGCCTCCTATTTATAGGAGTAAGGAGATGTGTCTAGAGGTGTGAATTCTGAATGAAGAAATGAAATGAGGGTCTCCTATTTATAGGAGTAAGGAGATGTGTCAAGAGGTGTGAATTCCGAATGAAGAAATGAAATGAGGGGCCTCCTATTTATAGGAGTTAGAAGATGTGTCCTTTTCCACAATGGACACCACCCTTGGACCCAAGAGGTGTGTTCACACCTTTTCATAAGGGTCAAGTCATTTGGACCACTTGGTCACACCCCTTCACACCCGACCCGGCCCGCGGCCCAACCCGGTCCGGTCCGGACCCAACACGAGTGCGACGATGCCATGTGCGGTTCGGATGGTGCGTGTGTGCTTAGCCAACTAAGTCCAAAAAATGGCACTAGGTTCCACTATAAGGGAGCACACATAATTATTTCTTATACATGTGTTCCTATTAATAAAGTGAAACTTTTTCCACCAATTTTCCAATGTGGGACAACATTTATCTTTCTCCCATTTTCCTTCACAAGAAGGATCCAAGTTTCCAACTTTGTGTATTAATTTCTCATTCACCCGAAATCGGAAATTCGAAAGTAAATACACTATATTCATCTACACGGAACGTAGATTCCAATTTAGCAACTCATTTCCATTTATTTAAAATGGAATCAACATTAAAAATTGGTCAAAGATTGATCAAAACCAATCTTCTCTTCCAATTTCCAACATAATTCATGTACTAATTTCATAAAAGTACTTGTGTTAAAATTAGAGGTTGTGGTTCGGTGTCATGATCTTAATTTTTTTTTTATATCAAGATTTACATAATATATAATAATAGCATTCTTATATGATACATGAAATTATATTAAACAAGACTTTGCCTATATATTGAAACTAGCAGTCCACCCGCACGATGTGCGGTTTATTATTTATTGTGTTAATATTTAACAATTTGTAATAATATAATGAAGTTGTATAAACTAATAGATTATTTATAATATCTTTTATTATTTTAATTTAAAATATGTACCATATACAAATGATTTTTCATATTATTCATGTGTGTTGCACGAATTATCATATAACTTTAATAATTGTAATTGTTAATTTTATTTTTTAACATTTTTATTTTATTTATTGATTTATATTTCCGTCAAATTGAAATTATTATATACAATAATATTTCATTCAATCATAATAATTAATCTTTCCTTTTATATTTTTTATAATTTGTATATTTCATTCTCATACTTGAATCATCATATATAGTTTTATTACGTCATTTCTTCATGTCTCTCTCACAAAATTATTTGTTCAATTTGTGTTTAGTGTACAAAGACAATTTGGTGGGACTATTTCACCAATCGAGTCACAGGTATCTAACATATTCATACCTAACGATTTTCCACAAAGTGGTGACGAAACGTATAACTTGTACAAATCTTTCCGTTTTCCAAGTCGATACGATCCATTCGTTCGTAGAACTATTTACTCGATCGCAGACATGTTTGGAACACCTCTAACAGAGGGACAAATAGTCAATTTTGAAAGAACTTATTGTCAACCTCTTTCAGATATGAATCTATCTGATTCAGAAGGGAAGAACTTGCATCAGTCTCTCAATTCAAACGTGGGTTTGATTCACACTCCATGTTCTGAGAAATATTTACCATCCGAAAAGAGGAAAAAGCGGAGTCTTTGTCTAAAGAAATGCGTTGAGAAAGGGCAGATGTATAGAACCTTTCAACGAGATAGTGCTTTTTCAACTCTCTCAAAATGGAATCTATTCCATATATGTTTGGAAATAGATCGAGTAATATGTTCCTTTATCCAAGAAAAAGTAGGGCTTAGCTCAATTATCTTGTTCGACAAAAGGTCCATTTATATACAATAATCATATTGCAAATAATATTGTCTATGTATTGTTCCATTCGATCTGTTAGGTCCCTACTTAACCTCGACGGTTATGCCACGATGCCCTTAAAGCCTATACGCGATGGATAGACTCCTGATAACCACGACATATTTGCTTGCTTGAACATAATTTCTTTACAAAAGTTCCAAAAGAAAATAAATGGTTAAACAAAAAAATCTTTTTTACGAGGTACAAATCTAAATTTTTTTATTTGTTCCAAAATCGACCATAGATCAATTCCCCTTTTGATTGGGGAGTATTGACTACACCCCCAAGTCTGAGCTTCATGTGCTGCTCTATTATTTGCCGGTGCAGTTGCTAAATCGGCACAATTTCCCCTTCATGTGTGGTTACCTGATGCTATGGAAGGACCTACTCCTATTTCGGCTCTTATACATGCTGCTACTATGGTAGCGGCAGAGATTTTTCTTGTAGCTCGTCTTCTTCCTCTTTTCATAGTTATACCTTATATAATGAATTTAATCTCGTGGTCGGCAAGTATGATGGTCCTAATGATGATTCTACATGTTTTTCGTGTGTATCTCACCGGTGGATTTAAAAAACCTAGCGAATTGACTTGGGTTACAGGTGTGGTTCTGGCAGTATTGACCACATCTTTTGGCGTAACTGGTTATTCCTTACCTCGGGACCAAATTGGTTATTGGGCGGTAAAAATTGTAACAGGTAATTTGATTCTTTTTTATCTTCGTATGGGGTATTTCTGAAGGACAGGGGGATTTATACAATCTCATGGTAGATTGGCGGATTATTGGGCCCAGTCTACATATTTTTTAAATTTGTATTAAATTAGATTAATTGTATTAGTTTTTAGTATATATAATATAGTACAAATTTTTAGGTATATGTGTATTATTCTAAATTTAATGTCTTCAAACTTGATTTATAAGAATTAACTACATGAAATAAATTAAATAATAACAATATACTACCTATAAACTATATAATATCAAACACTTAGCGAATAAATGCGTACAAATAACAAGTTTGCTCATATTTTGTTGCAAGTTATAATAATTTTTAATGGTTTCATCTATAAATTTTAGCAAATATAAATTCTCAATGGTAATCTAACTTAATGATGTTTTTGCAATCTATAAAATTAATATTATATATAAATTTTGAATGTTATGTATATTTTAACTCAAAAGGTTATATTTAAAATATAAATATATTTTTTCATTAATGCCCGATAATAACCCCTTTAGCATGAAGCCCGTTAGGATTAGAGTTAGGTCTCAATATTCGAGGCTCATTTAAGTTAGCCTGTTTAATTCGAGACTCATTTAAGTTAGCCCATTAGGATTAGCCCTAAACCGTTAGGACCAGCCCGTTTAACATCCCTATTTTTAGGTGCTTGACATAATTTTTTTTTAGATGGTGTTGTGGTTGGTAAAGAAAAGAATGAATATAATGTTAAAAATATTTCAATTAACTATTGACGCATGGTAGTTACGATACTATTTTTAGTGAAAGAAGTTGGAATGAAGTTGTTAATAACAGATTACCTAGAGAAATAGGTAAAAGAAATTTCCATCTCCCGAAAATTCCATTTTCACTAAAAATCCCGGTTGTGTTGCATTCTAACGAATCTTTCGATAATTTATAAGAAACTCTTTCTTTATTAAATTCTAATTGACACCAACGAGTAAAATCTTCTTGTGCTTCAGGACCCTATAGTAACAATAAAGAATGCGCTAAACTATTAGCAGGAGTAGAAACCGCGGCTGTTAAGAAATTACAGCCTTCCAAATAGGAACTGGCCAATCCATGGGTATACCATGAAGTTACAAAGGTTGTACCCGTGAACCAACCCCCTAAAGCGAAATAGGCACAAGGAAAGAGCAATAGGCCGGACCAGCCGACAAAAACGAAACGGTCCCTCCGCAACCAGTCATCCATAATATCAAATAAATCATTTTCGTCTTTGGTAAATTTACCAAGGGCTATAGTCATAGTGATCCTCCTATTCAACTACTTCGACCATTTCCGAGCACCTCATAGTATTTTCGGGGCGTCTGAAGATTCGATCATTTCTCTATGATTTCTCTTGCACTGCCCCTTCCAACGGGTTTCGAAGAGAAAAATCCTTTATTGGCCCACAAACTGACCCGGGGAAATCCATGAACTCAATTTGATTATTCTTTGTTACTAAGTATATGAACCATGAATTGTCTTCTTATGACTCATCAATCATCTATTAATGATAATGGAATGATCAGATCCGAAGGATCTTTTCGTTTTTCATAATTGTATAGAATTTTCCGATTCGTCATTCAAATAAGTCCAAGGAATGTAGAACTAAATAAATGGACTTATTCATCTATCTACATGAAAGATACATAT